>JARQOC010000006.1:266048633-266417675 GCA_033576535.1 Allobates femoralis | reverse complement strand
CCCCTATGCGCTAGACTGGATCGTGCTGGTCAATACAACCTAAGGAGGGGAGTGTAAAAAGCTCACCGTGAATGTGTGATGCCACAACGGTACCTGATTCACACAGGAGCACTCTCTGTTTTTTCAATATTTCTCCAGGAAAAAGTGCATGACACTCTCCTGACACTCTGCAACATTTCTGGCTAAGAATCTAGGCGATTTTATATACGGATATCTGAATGCGTCCCACATTTGCAAAAACATATAAACCAAAAGGCCCTGTTTTTGTCACGGCACTTGCTATTTTTTTTTACAGCAGAGCGCCTTTTGTGTGATTCTTATACAGTTTTTGCATTGGTTTTTCATGTTTTTGGTGGGGATTGGTCGCAGTTCACACTGCTGCTTCCACTGTGTGCAGACTCATATTTTTTGCCTTCATGCTCACCCCTGCTGGTAACAGCAGATATTGGAGGCACCTGCCCCTCCCCTATGAAGTCTGCACACAGAGCTGCCAGCCACACTGCCTTACAAGGTGAGATTGTCCTGTGCTCTCCCGTGCCCTGCCCAGAGGTATGTACACACTGGCAGGTTTTTAACGTAGCATCTAGGGACAGAGTTAGGACTGTCTTTAAAAACCAGGGCCCACCGTGAAGTTGGTGAGGCAGCTTACTGTACGTTTTTTGCAAAAACGTATAAACCAAAAGGCCCTGTTTTTGTTATGGCACTTGCTATTTATTTTTACAGCAGAGCGCCTTTTGTGTAATACTTATACGGTTTTTGCATTGGTTTTTCATGTTTTTGGTGGGGATTGGTCGCAGTTTACACTGCTGCTTCCAATGTGTGCGGACTCATATTCTTTGCCCTAAGGAGGGGAGTGTAAAAAGCTCACCGTGAATGTGTGATCCCACTACGGTAACTGATTCACACAGGAGCACTCTCTGTTTTTTCAATATTTTTCCAGGAAAAAGTGGCATGACACTCTCCTGACACTCTGCATCATTTCTGGCTAAGAATCTAGGCGATTTTATATACGGATATCTGAATGCGTCCCACATGGAGCATTTTTCCACTACAAGTTGATAGGTTACATCAACACATAGTTGATTCCAGTTTTAGTTGTAGTTTTTTGAAAAATGTATTTTGGAAAAACATTTTTTTCAATGACTGAAGAAACAATGGAATACATTTTACTTTCTATGGGTCTTATATAGAAAATTAGGTTAAACATAATTTACCTGGTATGTTTTTTTTCCCAATTCTTTCAGAATCTTAATAGATACATTAAAAATGATTGTGGTATTTTTTGTCATTTATAGATTTTATGAGAACTTCATGTATATTTAATAAATGCCTACAGCCACAATCCAACAAGGCCTATAACCAGTTGCCAGCTTAGGTTGAATGGTGCCTTGTGAAAAATGGCCCTTTCGTGTCCCCACACCATTTTTCCCTAGTATACATGCTTCAGCAGATGGCCAGCTTTTACACCCTAAAAATATGAATTCCTTAAATTCACGGTGATTTTTTTTTTTCATTTTACCCTCTAATAGCAAACAGCAATATGTATGCAGAGAGTGGACTACATAATGAATCTGTGTTTTCTGGCATTTCCAACACTATCCTGGTCCACTCCAGCTGGATGACAACCCATCTTCTGTAGTGGAGGGAGCGGAGGTCACTTTCTTAGATTATAGTGACCCTGAAGCAATAACGCCAGGTTCCTCCTTCTCCTCCAATGTCCTGTAGAACAAATAAAGACACACATGAATTGATGGGTGAAGGTAGATCACACTTCAATTCTAAAATATAATCTTAGGGCCCTTTCACATCAGCGTTTTTTTAAATTTGCGGCAGATGCGGTGAAAAAACCGCATCTGCCGCAACTGCCGCATAACGGTTCCACTTGCGGCACGGTTGCGGTTTTTTCCATAGGAAGTATAGGGGGACTTGCGGCAGATGCGGCAAGTGCGGTATTGCACTTGCGGCAGGTGCGGCAGAGAAAAAAACCGCGGCTGACCGCGGTTTTTTTTCTCTGCCGCACCTGCCGCAAGTGCAATACCGCACTTGCCGCATCTGCCGCAAGTCCCCCTATACTTCCTATGGAAAAAACCGCAACCGTGCCGCAAGTGGAACCGTTATGCGGCAAACGCGGCAGATGCGTTTTTTTCACCGCATCTGCCGCGAATTACGAAAAACGCAGATGTGAAAGGGCCCTTATACAGTATAACAATAACAAGAAAGGCACTTAAAACTTTGAAGAACTGGACTAGTAACCAAATTTCCCAAAGCATAGCTGTCAGCCTATATAGTAAAATATTCTGGTGCTTTAAATAGTCAAGAAGGAACTATGTAACTCTGTCCTGCATCCATCAGAAACAGTGTTTGCTCTACACAGTTTTGAAGGCCAGAGAAGAAAATATGAAGGTCTATTTCTGTAAGATACACACCATCTGTTCTTAGGAGGAATGCATTGTCACCTTCAAGCTGAAAGTCTCACCATGACACCAAATTTATCATGAACAAAGCTGGACATATGGGTCTTTGTGGTACGCTGGGTTCACTTCACCATTATACCATCCTAAGCTCCCTGGCAAACGGCTCAAGGAACAAAAGGTGCATCTCAATGAATTAGAATATCATTATAAAGTTAATTTATTTCTGTAATCCAAAACATAAAGTGAAACACATAAATTATATAGTCATTTCAAACAGAGTGATCTTTTTCAAGTGTTTATTTCTGTTAATGTTGATGTTTATGGCTTACAGCCAATGAAAACCCAAAGGTCATTATCTCACACAATTAAAGTAGGGAGAATGAAGGGTCTGAGAGATAAAATATTACCTAAATAGGTATCAGAGGCTTCACCTTGTGTGGTTGTGAGTGTCACAACCACTATAAACATCACAAAGCATTCACTGATCTCAGGGAGACCAGTCCAAGAAAACACCGCGGGTAGCTGGCTAAAGCGCCCAACACAGTGAATTCCTAGGCGCATTGCCTCCTGGGAATTATGAACATAACCACTATAAAAGCATATCATGGCTGCTGCAGTCCCCAGCGTGGTGCATATAGAGTAGGGAGGATGAAGGGTTAAAAACCACGCTGCCATATTCCACAACACATCAAAGGATGAATATAATATTGAATTATTAGTCAATGCATTTTATGGCTCCCTGGCCCCTTTCCCAGGACAAATCAATATCAGATTGCCATGTTTCACGGTGTTTCAGTGAGACCTGAAACAAGTTCACTAATAATTCAATATTATATTCACCCTTTGATGTCTCATGAAATAAGGCAGCTTGGTTTTTAACCCTTCGTCCTTCCTACTTTAATTTTCTGAGAAAATGACCTTTGGGTTTTCATTGGCTGTAAGCCATAATCTTCAAAATTTACAGAAATAAACACTTGAAATAGATCACTCTGTTTGTAATGACTCTATATAATATATGCGTTTCACTTTTTGTATTTATTAATTACTGAAAAAAATTACCGTAACTTTTTAATGATATTCTAATTCACTGAAATGCACCTGTATCTCAGATTATACCAGTAAGAGTTTAGAGAAGAAACTGGAAAATAGCTCCAGGTTTGATCATATGATCATTATTAATTTGCCAATTTTTTAGGAACAAAGATTGTTACCACTCACATGCAAAACCAATATCCATGGACCAGCAACATCTCTCCCAATATTGAAAACGTCAGGTAAAGCCTAAGGTCATTAATTTCCAAGCACCATTAATCACATATAGAAAAATTGCCTGGAATTAAATTTTGCTAAGGAGGAACCATCCATATGTGACAAGAAAATATATCGCCATATTTACAACTTACATTGTTGAAAGCTATTTTAAATGTCTCGAATTGTGAAGCGCTGCGGAATATGTTGGCACTAGATCAATAAAGATTATTATTATTATGTGCAAATCAAGCACAAAACTGAGTGTAAAGATACCAATTGACCCTGCCAGCAGGGTCTGTATTTGATCTATAAATACAGAGACATATCCTGTTGTCCCCAGCAATCACGTCATCAAATAGAAAGGAACCAACTTACCTGTATTTTTGACTTGGAATTAATTTACTTATATGCAAGGTGCCATTAAAAGAAATTGCTAATGCAACTGACAAACAAGATGACTCAAAACGCAAAGTACATACCTGTTATGCCCACAGGGTTTGATGACATAAAGTGGACTCACCGGACCACTGATGGTGCAGTGGTAGCTGTATACCTGATAGTCAAGAGAAAGGAGAGTGACTTATATAAAATCAAGGATATTTATTGAGGATAGTTTAACAAAAAAAGAAAAGGTGCCTGAGGGGAAAGACCCTCTGGATTGCAACACTATATCAATTAGTGTAGCATCGACAGAGATAACCCCGGTACATGGATAAACCTGTTACATCACTAGGAGGCCTAAATGCGCGAATCCAGGACCAGACTAGCTCTTTCTGTGGAGAGGATCCTGGGAGCTCTGTGTAGTCTCAGATAGGCTGGTCCAGCTGGTAGAGGTATCCGGAGGGTTCCGTGAGGAAAGGTTAGGCCAGCTTGGGGTGAGATCCGGAGTGTCCAGAGGGATCCAGGACAAGGGACTATGAGCAGCAGATACTGTGGAGACAGAGGAATTAGTAACATGCAAAGCAACAGTCTTCCTTTCAAAGAGCACAACAGGGTGTGACAGGGACAGGCAACTTCAAGAGAATGAACAAGTTGCCCAGACACCTCCCAAAGGGGGAGGGTGCCTTTTATGCTTAGAGCAGCAGCACTCAAGCAGAGACCTAATGGAGAACAGGTGTATTGCTCTTATAAGTGTGTGCAGGATGCCGGGCACACATCCTAAGAACATTCCCAGGAGGCCTGCCAAAGAAAGTAGGTTCCTAGCAGAGAAGGAGACAGATAGTCATATGCAGCCATGACCAGCATGAGAAGAAGCAATGGAACTGGGTGGTGAGCGCTGATCTCCCTGCTTAGCAGAGAATGGCCCAGCAATGAATTAAAATATCATCAAAAAGTTATTTTTTGTTCAGTAATTCAATGCAAAAAGTGAAATACATATATTATATAGTAATTACAAACAGAGCGATCTATTTCAAGTGTTTATTTCTGTAAATGTTGATGATTATGGCTTACAGCCAATGAAAACCCAAAGTTCATTATCTCAAAAAACTAAAGTAGGAAGGATGAAGGGTTACAAACCAAGCTGCCTTACTCCATGAGACATCAAAGGGTGAATATAATATTGAATTATTAGTGAACTTGTCTCAGCTCTTGGAAGAGCTGTTAACTGTGAGCAGGTGAAGCCAGACACAGAGCGGAATACAAGGAGGAGTAAAGCAGAAAGTCTTGTACAGCAGCCAGAGATTAGCAGCAGAGCAGTCTTTAGCAAAGCCAAGATAATGACACAGAGCAGCCAGGTAGAGAATAAAATACTTCGGCAAAGGAATGATTTAGTACCAGAAAAATAGGCAGCCAGCAGAAAATTCATCACACTATTGAGGCAGTGGCCTCCATCTTGAGTAAAGTAACAAGTAGAAAAAGTTCAATGGAAAAAACTGAAATAGTGACAGACAGGTTCCAGATGCAAATAATCGTACAGTTGTGCTCAAAAGTGTACATACCCTGGCAGATCTGCACAGGTAGAGAAAGTCGGGCACAGTCAGTCTGTAACTCGCTGATATAACCCACAAAGTGTGCGATTCCTATGCAAGGCGGTGCACGTGTGCGTGTTAGCAAAACAGTCTTCTATAGCGATATAGAAGGGAAACACGGCACTCACCATAGGTAGAATCTTCATAGCTTTTATTCCATGCGATTCAACATAGACAAAACGCAGGGAGGGGAGGGGGTGCTGAGACTCGGTGACGGTTCCCCGTTTCGCAGCGAGACTCGCTGCTTCTACGGACCAAACTAGTCTGGCGTCTGATGTCACATCCGAGGTATTAAAGCCCCGGACGGGTCCGCCCACGCCAACTCACAGTATAATTAACGTGCTCTATATGTGAAACAATAATTTAAAAACAAATTACATATCATACAATCAAATGTGTCCGCTTGAGGATTTTAAAAGATATTATTATACATTCAAATTATTAAAATAGTAACGTACTAAGTGGAGTAATGATCGGCTCAGAAAAAGGAGGATTATTATCCATTACACTCAATAAATAAATACAATATTAATATTGAATATAGGGAACAGTATAAATACTATCAAATCCGTATTTATGAGAATAAGATAAGATAAAGACCTGATCAATAGACCGGAAAAAGAGGAATAGCAGGAAGGGTGGAGAGAGGCAAACACGGAGAGGTTGAAAGAGAAAAAGAGAAGGAAAAGGAAAAAGGAGAAACACTTGAAAAGGAACAAGCGGTATGGCAACAGCTCATATTATATGGTTGACCAAACCTGTTGCTTAATCCAGGCATAATATGAGCTGTTGCCATACCGCTTGTTCCTTTTCAAGTGTTTCTCCTTTTTCCTTTTCCTTCTCTTTTTCTCTTTCAACCTCTCCGTGTTTGCCTCTCTCCACCCTTCCTGCTATTCCTCTTTTTCCGGTCTATTGATCAGGTCTTTATCTTATCTTATTCTCATAAATACGGATTTGATAGTATTTATACTGTTCCCTATATTCAATATTAATATTGTATTTATTTATTGAGTGTAATGGATAATAATCCTCCTTTTTCTGAGCCGATCATTACTCCACTTAGTACGTTACTATTTCAATAATTTGAATGTATAATAATATCTTTTAAAATCCTCAAGCGGACACATTTGATTGTATGATATGTAATTTGTTTATAAATTATTGTTTCACATATAGAGCACGTTAATTATACTGTGAGCTGGCGTGGGCGGACCCGTCCGGGGCTTTAATACCTCGGATGTGACGTCAGACGCCAGACTAGTTTGGTCCGTAGAAGCAGTGAGTCTCGCTGCGAAACGGGGAACCGTCACCGAGTCTCAGCACCCCCTCCCCTCCCTGCGCTTTGTCTATGTTGAATCGCATGGAATAAAAGCTATGAAGATTCTACCTATGGTGAGTGCCGTGTTTCCCTTCTATATCGCTATACCCTGGCAGATGTTTTGCTTTCTTGGTCTTTTTTCAGAGAATATGAATGATAAAGCAAAAACATTTTTTCCCACTCATGGTTATTGGTTGGATGAAGCCATGTATTGTCAAACTACCATGTTTATTCTTTTTAAATCATAATGACAACCAAAAACATCCAAATTACCCTGATCATAAGTTCACATACTCCAATTCTCAACACCGTGTATGCCCCCTCTAAGATTAGTGGTCTGGTATCATGCAAATAAGTTGACATATATGAGTTTGAATGGCTAATAAAGGTAAAATCCTCACCTGTGACCTGTTTGCTTGTAATCAGTGTGTGTAAAAAAGCTGAGTGAGTTTCTGGGATCCAGAGAGACTCTTGCATCTTTCATCCAGCCATTGACATTTCTGGATTGTGAATCATGGGGAAAGTAAAACAATTGTCAACAGAGCTATGGGAAAAGATAGTTGAACTGTATTCAACAGGAAAAGGACGCAAAAAGATATCCAAGGAATTGATAATGTCAGTCAGCAGTGTTCAAACTGTGATTAACAAATGGAAAATCAGGGGCTCTTTAAAAGCCAAACCACGATCAGTTAGACCAGAGTTCCCCAACGTCAGACCTCAAGGCCCAACAACAATCCAGGTTTTAAGGATTTCCTTAGCATTTGACAGTTGGTAATTCAATCTCTTGCACATGTGACGATTCCAAGTGTCAAATGCCAAGAGAATCCTGAA
Organism: Allobates femoralis; assembly: GCA_033576535.1. Taxonomy (NCBI): domain Eukaryota; kingdom Metazoa; phylum Chordata; class Amphibia; order Anura; family Aromobatidae; genus Allobates; species Allobates femoralis. The sequence continues at coordinate 266,409,891 of JARQOC010000006.1, read as the reverse complement.
AACATGCACTGTTGGTAGGCCTTGAGGACTGGGGTTGGAGACCTCTAAGTTAGATCAACAAACATTTTGGCCACAACTGCCAGGAAAATTGTTCAGGATGCAAAGAAAAGCCCGCAAATAACATCAGCTGAAACACAGGACTCACTGAAAACTAGCAGAGTGGCTGTTTCAAGATGCACCAAAAGGAGGCACTTGAAGAAAAATTGGTTGCATGGTCAAGTTGACAGAAGAAAGTCATTACTGCGCAAATGCCACAAAGTATCTTGCCTACCATATACCAGACAGCAAAGAGACAAACCTACAAACTTCTGGAACAAGGTAATTTGGAGTGATGAGACCAAAATCAAACTTTTTGGACACAACCATAAGCGTTACATTTGGAGAGGTATAAACAAGGCCTATGATGAAAGCAACATTATTCCTACTGTAAAGCATGGAGGTGAATCGCTGATGATGTGGGGATGTGTGAGCTACAAAGCACAGGAAACTTAGTCAAAGTTGAACAAAAGATGATGCGGCTTGTTATCAGCAAAATCGGAAGCAAATTTACACTCATTAGCCCGTAAGCTATGCATGGGACGCATTTGGACGTTACAACATGAAAATGATCCAAAACACAAGGCCAAGTCGACCTGTCATTAGCTACAGCAGAATAAAGTGAAGGTTCTGGAGTGGCCATCTCAGTCTCCTGACCTCAATATCATTGATAAAAAAATTGCAGATATATACTGGGCACTGCTGTGCTGCAGGGACCGGTGCTACTTACACATGTAAGGGTGCGAGTAAAGCAGGTTCATGTGCCCGGGTGCACGCTTATTAGACAGCAAATAGCTGTAGATAAGAAAAAAATGCGGCACTCACCGGGCTGAGCTTTTTTCTTTTTTATTTCAGAGTCCTCTTTACATGATTTCTCTGCGATGGGGGAGGGAGTGGGGAGACACACAGGTGACGGATTCCGTTTTGGAGCCCCTGCCCCTTCTAAGGACCTTGTTGACAACAAGGTCCGTAGAAGAGGCAGGGGCTCCAAAACGGAATCCGTCACCTGTGTGTCTCCCCACTCCCTCCCCCATCGCAGAGAAATCATGTAAAGAGGACTCTGAAATAAAAAAGAAAAAAGCTCTGCCCGGTGAGTGCCGCATTTTTTTCTTATCTACTGCTCAATATCATTGAGCCACTCTGGGGAGAACTTAAGCGTGCAGTTCATGCAAGAAAGCCCAGGAATTTACAGGAACTGGAGGCTTTTTGTTAAGAAGAATGGGCAGCATTACCATCTGAGAAAATAAAGAGCCTCATCCACAATTACCACAAAAGGCTTCAAGTTGCCATAGATGTTAAAGGGAGCAATACATGATATTAAGAAATGGGGTATGTGAACTTTTGATCAGGGTCATTTGGATGATTTTGGGTGTCATTATGATTTAAAAAGAGAAAACACAGTAGTTTGACAATAAATGGCTTCTCCTAAGCACTAACCATGAGTATAAAAAAAAAAGATTTTGTGTTATCATTCATATTCTCTGAAAAAAAGCCCAAGAAAGCAAAAAAATCTACCGGTAGGTAAATGTTTGAGCACAACTGTATGTCCAGCACTATGTCCATAAAAACGCAAGACACTTTAGCCAATGATTTCATTTAGAAAAACAATTCAGAAAAACATAATGGTAAAAATCAAACATATTTCAGTGTGATAAGAGGTACCTTATTCATCACAGTCAATGAATAAGGTTCCACTTATTGAAATAAAACATGTTTGATTTTAACACTTTTGTTTTTAAGGATTGTGACTGAATTGTTTGTCTAATAGAAATCATGGATTAAAGCATCTTGAATTAAAAAGCCCTGGATTTACTATTATTTGCATCATTTATGTACAGTTGCGAAATAACCTTGATTGTTATATCAAGTCTGGACAGGCATCGATTGTGGATTGGTCTTCCCTTAATCAAAAGTCATCACCCTTCCAAAGCCTTACCATTAGATTTCCATCTTGAGGGGTAACAGATGATAGAACTAAAGGCAAGCCATTCATCACTAGATTGCATAGGGAACACAGGCAAGGAAATAAGATGTTTCCAAAACAATTATTGGTCCTACTACGAATCAGACCACACACCACTAATTACCAAAGACTGTACAAAAACCTGACAACTCTGTTGAATCAGAAATTAAATTTAGCTCTTGGTTTGAAGCCTTCGAAGATTTTTTAATAAGTGCAGCCATTACAAAAAAGTCAAGAAAGTTTTCCAAACCTCAAAATGTGCAAATAAAAATGATTAGAATTCTATGACTGGGGGCACGTTCATACAGACTGTGACGAACAAAACACTTAAGCTCTCACCAGAGACCACGTTACTGAACTTCCCAATATAGACGGATGATAAATACGCGTCTGACTTAGCACGGCATTGCATTACCGCAGCAAAATTATTAGTACCACTGTACTGGAAGACACCAGACCTACCGACCACCGCACAATTATTTGACAAAATAAATGCCCTATACAGAGTAGCAATGACTGTGGAGTCAGTTGAAAATAGACAAATCAAACTCAAACACATATGGTCCCCATGGACTACTTTCCGGAAAACGTACAATTGTACGCATGACTAAGATATTCCCGCCCAAAAAATAATTTGAAAGGCATCTGACACTGACTTCCTGGGAGCTGGACTGCTTCCCCCCATCCCCCCCCCCCCAGTCCCTCCTTAATTCCCCCCTTTTTTTTATTTTCTTTCATTACCCTCTCACTTCTACCCTTCCTCTCTATCTACTATCCTCTCCAACACAATCTTCCACTCTTTTACTTTCTTTCTTTCTCTTTCATCTTTAATGTTGTTTACTTAAATATATGGTATTGCATGGAAAACAGAGCCTTGGACAACTTCGTATGTGAGGAAGATACACGTCCAGGTTTTCGTAAGCCATATCGCGATTGTGAGATGGCGCATACTAACTCTCCTACCTTCAAATAGCTCACCAGCAAAAAGGAACATTTTGGAGAACTCCAGTTATACGATAAGTACTGATGAATGCAGTACACACGTTATATTTTGCTCAGTCTTTGTACTACCCTTGCAATACCATTACATTACCTCTGTAATATTTTTGACAACTTCTGAATTTATTGATGTTCTTACCTTTACAACATGTTGATCGTTAAGTTATGCATACATCTCCAATAAAAAGACCATTGAAAAGAAAAGAAAAGAATTCTATGACTGGAAAAAGATGCCTCTGATGATGACAATGGCAATCACCATGAAAAACCTATGCCAGCGTCCACAGTAAATATTGGATTTGTTGAAGTGTAACGTTTCTTACGAAACAAAAACTCTGTCACGTGCAATAGCTTTTTATTTTTTCCAAAGGTAAATGGAAATTCAGTATAAATCTCAATGCCTAAATAACACAGGGTGGTGACGGAGTCAAAGATTTTTTTCTGAACATAAAGGGACATTGAAATGACAGGTGATGATTTTTAAACTATCTGATAACCATTGGCAAAATTCAGAAATTTTTGAGCATATGAATAGAAAATTGTTCAAATAACGGGAAATGGACCTGCAAACAGTCTAAAATTTAATAACGTAATCCACAAAAGAAATAAGAAGTTAAGAAAACAAATTGGGAGTACGCTTTGGGAGGCACATGTTTGAATAATATCATCAATCTGACACCCCAAAAGATGAAAACAATAAAGGTGAACAGGCAAAAGGCAGACCCAATATTGGATTTTGTTAAAAGAACCCCAGCTCTGGCATCCTAAACTAGAGAGACCACCTTGTTAAAGGAGATGTAAAGTAATGAAGCAGCTTCCAACAATATTCCAACAGAATCACCCTTGTGTTAAGACAGACTTTGTATAAGTCAAAATGTGCCAGCTTCTTTTTTAGGAATTACGTCAAATGATGGAACTCCAAAGTACCATAATAGGGGAGATTGAAAAGGTCCAAAAATCCTGCCTAATGTTACCTCTTTATTGATTTTACTATTTAGTATCTCAGGCCTTCTTGGGCTGATTTTTAATTACAAGCTAAGTATAGTGAGCGATTAAATTTACGGTAAATGTGATGAAAAAAACAGAAGTTAAACCAATACAAAGCTGTCGTGTTCTTGTTAGCATATTGGAGTAGCCAAGGGCCTATTGTAGATATGCTCACCAGGTTAAGTTCTTTTTGTTTGGCGAGTGCTGTGTTATCTGGTAATTTACCTGAAGGGTGGATGCATCATGACGCAAGATGAGCTCCATCACAGGAAGAGCCCTCTTGTTTGTTTTTATACAACCCCAAAAAACAGCAGTTTCCGTCATTAAATAATAAGGCTCCAGGTCTATAGGCAACCACTGAGCTATGACTTGCTGCTGAGGAATGACTAGTTGTTGCTGCTAAAAAGAGGGCTGCTTTGGTGATAATATGGGCATGAGGCAAACATTGGTTGCTTTAATGAGGACCTGTCACCCCCCCTACATGCTGATCTAATTGCAGCACTGAATGCAGCATGTCTGCTGCATTCAGGCAAGGGTCCCCTATCCCTTGAGCCCCCCTGTACTCCGAGATAATTGAATTAAAAAACTTACAATATGGAGCCAAAGAGGTGGGGTGTACTGGCTGGAGCCACTTCTCTTCACAGGGCAATTTCACGCCCCCTGTAAGTATTATCCTCCATCCGCCGCCTCCCTCCTGTCACTCATGGTCTCCCTCTCCTGCATGAGAAGCTGGATGCAGGCGCAGAGCGAGGGATCGTTTTTGGAGGTGTTGGCCGCCTGCCCTGCCTCCTGCGGTGACATCAGCTCCTTTACCTGCCCTGCTCTTTGTTATCCACAGAGCAGGGCAGGGAAAGGCGGTGACGTCACCGCAGGACGCGGGGCAGGCGGCCAACACCTCCAAAAATTATCCCTCGCTCTGCGCCTGCGTCCAGCTTCTCATGCAGCAGGCGCAGGAGAGGGAAACCATGAGTGACAGGAGGGAGGCGGCAGAGGGAGGATAATACAAGCAGGGGGCGTGAAATTGCCCTGTGAAGAGAAGTGGCTCCAGCCACTACACCCCACCTCTTTGGCTCCACATTGTAAGTTTTTTAATTCAATTATCTCGGGGTACAGGGGGGCTCAAGGGATGGGGGACCCCTTGCCTGAATGCAGCAGACATGCTGCTTTCAGTGCTGCAATTAGATAAGCATGTATGGGGGGTGACAGGTCCTCTTTAACACCCCTGCCCATTTCAGGTTGCAGGGCAAGCTGCCTCCAGAACTCCTTATCATGGTGCCAACAGGTGGTACTGCCATTTGCCTTATAATATGGTAATCTATGTATAATTTATTGATATATAAATATTATAATTCTGCTTGCTTTTAGGGTCCCTCCTCGCACCTCATACTGTGTACTGAAGTTGCTTCCTATACTGTGTCCTTATACATTTCCTCCACCCTTTCTACCCATACTGTATACATTTCTTGACTCATCTCCTATACTTTGTCTTCAAATTTCTTTTCCCTGTTTGTTCCCCATACTGTGTTTTCAAATTTTTTCCCCTCATTTACTTCTCATACAATCTGTATAAACTCCTCCAACCCTTTCACCAAATTCTGTGCCCTCAAATTTCTTTCCTCTTCCCCTAATTGCAATCTTTGATGTCTTCAGCTGCACTGGAGCATTTACCACATCAAGTTTCTGCTGCCTCTGCGGTGCCAAGGAGTGATGTTAATAGTGTGATTAGCTGACCTTATCATGATGCTGATGTAATGACCAGAGGTCCGTACTAGATCCAGTGAGTCACAGAAACAGAGACGGAGGCAGAAGCAACATAAAATACTTGCTTTTACTTGGGGAAACAGATGGAAAATTTAGAGTAAGATGCACAGATATGTTATTTCCCCAGAAATAGATAAATTATTTACATACACCCAGCATCAAGCTAGGGGTCGGCGTGTTACCTTAATGTTCCTCCTCAGTGTGAGGAGACAATGCCAAAAATAAATTTACCTAAAATCTATACAGAAAAATAAGCGATTTACTATACACAGCAGCAGGACAGGTGTAAATCAGATGGATGCAGTTTAGTGAGGATCACTGAAATAACACACCGATTTACAATCTTATCAACTCTATACATACAATACATATAAACCCAGTGTACATATATGTACATATATATTTATATATCTGATCTGTTGGATACCCGGTACCTTATCTAATAGTAAAGTTTAGTCCAATTACAGTCTGTACAGGCCTGGGGAAGTACTGTTAACGCAGTCACTTCCAATGGTCTTCAGCGCCAAAAATAAACAATAAATAAAACACAACTGTAGTAAATAGGGATATTGTGTTCTCTTGTCTGAAGGGGGGTCTTAGTCTCTGTAGCTTTTTGGGAGGCCAAGTGTGTTCACCTAGAGACACCACACCGAGGCCTGCAGTCTCACAGCAGAAATTCAGTCTTTTCCTCTCACAGTATGGCCGACCCGTCTCCTCTAAAGCACTCCTCTCCTGGCAGTAGTATACTCGCTTCTTAGCAGGGAATAAGTCTTTGGTCCCCTCCAGGGGCTCTGCTGTCCAGTGGATCAGTGTCCGGTCTCAGCTTTATCTGGCTCAGACTTCTCCACAGCCACTCTCCTCACAGCACCTCAGGAGACTCGTTTACCTCAGCCCAAACTGTCATAAAGTCCTCCCTGTCTCCGTGACAACCTCCTCAGCTGACAGCCCCCACCTTTTTATTCAGGAAGTAAATTTTTACACACTCTTACACTGACATCACCCTGATCCAGAAGTGATAGCGGTCAGGAGTTTAATTGTACTCAGGCCTGAAAAACATGAGTACAACTGATTTTGCTCAGAGCTGCACATTCACTGGTTCAGAGAACTTCCATAATATGCCATCTCTCACCACAGGGGGTGGCAATATGCAGCCAACAGGGAGACACCGCAGATCGTCACATCAGGCAGACCAATGGTTAACCCCTGCCAACTTTACCTAAGGCATATGCCCCACCTCCCACCTAGATAAACCGCTATATAATGTAGAAATGTAGAAAATATGCAGTAATAAGATATACCGGTAACTCAAATCTTAAATCCTTTATAGTGCAATAATAAGGACATGTAAGATTGGGTCTCATTTGATCAGTGTTCGGCGGCCGTCACACGCTACAATATCGAGAGCGATATTGTAAGCGATCACGTGCACGCGCGATCGCTAACAATATCGCTCACATCGCTGGTGAGCTGTCACACAGACAGACTCACCAGCAATGTGGAGCAGCGAGATCGCTGGTAACTATGGTACACATCGGGTTACTAGGCGCCGCGCGGCGCTTAGTAACCCGACGTTTACCATAGATACCATCTCCCAGCATAGGCTCTGCCGCTGGGAGATCGTTCATCGTGGTGTCACACACCACGATGATGCAGATTGATCAAGTGTTTATCGCTTGATATGAGCTCCGGCTCTCATATCTGCGATGTAACGATCAAGCGATTTTACATTGTAAAATCGCTTGATCGCACGCAGCGATGCACAAACGATATCGCTTAAGCGATCAAAAAGCAGAATGCTTAATCGATATCGTTCGCAATATTGAACCGTGTGACGGCCGCCTTCCTTTAATATTAACAGTGTTTCTACTTTGTATAAAATGTACTGCATTATATATTGCTTTTGAGTTACATATAATTTATCTAGAAATTACACTGAATTATGACATTTTTTCTCTGATTAGTCTCCATAGTTACGTAATGTTGGTTTTAATACAGATGCACTTAAAGACAATCTAATGCCATTGTCAACAGTGCCTGTGTCTTTGCATACAAGGTAAGGTAAATAAATTATATGGTCTACTGAGCAGCAAGGATTTACCTGAAAAATTGTGATGGTATTTCTATGTAAAATTTTGAATGTGTTAAAATTGAAATGCTGTTGGATAATCTGTTCCAGGGTGAAAATCTCATGGTAGACTGTCAAATGTCATCACATTTTGTTTTCATTTACTCATGTTGTGATGCATAATGTTAAGCATAATTCTAGAAAGTAAGCTAGTTTTTAGCACTTCAAGGCCCCAGTAGCAAGCACTTAATTTGGATGAATTGAAATAGGCTAAAAAATTACTTTCCTGCTGCTTCTAACAGTGAATTGCTAAATAGTGATAATGTGTATGCGATGTTAAGCTTAGAAAGAGGAGCATAGTATTAGTTCTTAGACTTGGAATTACAAAACTTTTGATGGACATGGATTTCTTTACATTGCATGCTAATTTTAGTTTTAATTTACATTAAAATAAAAACAAACACATTTCAGTAGTTCTTGATAAAGTAAAAAAAAAACAAGAGTCAGGAGTGACGGGTCCCTAGTTTCCTGCCTGGAATTACTTTGATACGTGGATATACTCAACAATGAAGTGTTTCATTATGGCTACATTGATTATGTAGACCACATGATTTTTCTATTTATACGTGGCATTTTTGGTTCTTAACCCCATAGCGATGGCCTTCCGACTTTAGACTTCAGAAAATTAGGGTACTTATGCCTTGCTGCCGTCTTTTGTCCAGGACTCAGTGTTTCCGGATCGTGTGCAAATACCCTAAAAGTGAGAAATTTTGCGTGAAAAAAAGAAAATGTTCAATATGAAGACTTATTGTTATCAAAGTCTGTGAAGTACCTGTGAGTTTCAAATGCTCACTATACCCTGGATAAAAATCTTGAGGGGTCTAGGTGTGATGGGGTTCTGCTGTTTAGGCCCCCTAAGGTCCCTGCAAATGTGACATGGTGCCCACAATCGAGTTCAGCTTTTCCAAAATTCAAATATTGCTCATTACTTTCTGAGCCCTCCCATTTGTCTAAATAGAACTTTTTGTCCACATGTGGGGTGCTGTGCTCACAAGAAAATGGGTAACAAACTGTGGGGTCTACTTTTTGGGGTGTAATTTTAGAAAATGGGAAAAATTTGTTGCTAAAGAAACACTTTTGTGAAAAAAAAGAAAATGTTCAATATGATGACCTATTGTTATCAAGTTCTGTGAAGTACCTGTGTGATCAAAATGCGTACTGTACTCCTAGAAAAATTTTTTGAGGGGTCTAGTCTTCAAAATGGGGTCACTTGTTGGTTTTTTTTGCTGCTTAGGTAACCTAGCAGCTCTGCAAATATGACATGCTGCCTGCAATCTATTTCAGCTTTTACAAAATTCAAATATTGCTCCTTCCCTTTTGAGCCCTTCCATTTGTCCAAACTGAACTTTTTGCCTACATTTAGGGTGTTGTGGTGCTTACAAGAAAGTGGGTAACAAACTGTGCGGTCCAGTTTCGTGGCGTTAGCTCTTGTAAAAGTGAAAAATTTAGTGCTAAATCAACACTTTTGTGAAAAAAAAGAAAATGTTCAATATGATGAATTATTGTTATCAAATTTTATGAAGTATCTGTGGGCTCAAAATGCTCACTAAACCCCTAGATCAGGGGTAGGGAACCTCTGGGCCCAGGGCAGTATGCGGCCCTCGATGACGTTTCTGCCGCCCCCGGGCAGGTTCCTGGGGACCACAAGGCTCAGGCTGGCAGATGACTTTTGCTGAGTGCTTGCTTTTTAAATCCAGCTCCTCAGTGATCTCTATGCCCAAGCATCATCCTTGCCTGTGACGTATATTCCCCCAGCCTCTCCTTTGATGTCTATGGAACTAGCAAACCTGGAAAAGCAGTTGAGAAGCAACATGATCAATATCACCTAACATCACAGCCGCACAAAAGAGAAGCAGCTCCAGCCACCACAGTAGGAGGATGTGATGTGTAACCAAATATAGCAGGTCATTTTCAAGGTGATAATTTTCTGCGGCCCCCGAAGGATGGTAGAAGTTTCCAAATGGCCCTTGGCAAAAAAATGGTTCCCCTTTGTCTTAGATAAATGCCTTGGGGGGGTCTAGTTTCCAAAATATTGTGTCTTGTGGGAGTTTCTGCTGTTCCAGGTACCTTAGGAGACCAGGAAATGCAAGATGGTGCCCATCATCTATTTCAGCCAAATTTGCTTTCCAAAATTCAAATGGTGCTCCTTCTGTTCTGAGCCCTCCCATTTGTTCAAACAGAGGTTTCTGACCACATTTGGGTCATTTCTGGTCATCGCGTCACGTCCGCTGCCCGCTCAACCAATCGTCAGTGGTGCTGGGCTGAATGATGCAGCCGTTTAGAACCGCCCACATCTCTGACGCGGTCCATGTCACTTGCAGTAGGAGGAATCGCCCACAATGTAAACTAATCCATCTGATCTTTGTATACAGATTCCGGAACCTTGCCAGCGTTTACAGAGGGATTAGACAAGATTCGGCTATCACATTACACAGAGCCAAATGGGATCACCTTAATAATTTAGTGAAGTATGCATACAACAATGCCAAGTGTTTCAATACGGCTAGCAGATTCTTAATACTAGCGTCGGGTATATAACACATGGTTCTATAAGGCATATCAAAGAGATTGTAGAAAAAAGGAACAAAAGAGACATTGGCTTTCCCGGATAGACAAGTACATAAAAGGGGCGATATTTTTATGGGGGATCAGGTCTAAGTTTAGAGGGTTACTTTTAGCTGAATACTAAAAAGAAAGGGTTTAGGATTAATTTGAAGTACCTTGTGGATCATTAGGTGTTCAGTTAGTGCCCATAAAGAGAATGGAAAAATGTAGTGCTAAATTAACGCTTTTGTGATAAAAACAGAAAATGTTTTATAAAATTAATTATTGTTATCAAATTTTCTGAAGTATCTGTGGGTTCAAAATGCTCACTAAACCCCTAGATATGAGCCTTGAGTGGTCTTGTTTCCAAAATTGGGTGTATTGTGGGGGTTTCTGCTATTCAGGTATCCTAGGGGACCAAGAAATGCAAGGTGGTGCCTATCATCTATTTCAGACAAATTTGCTTTCAAAAACTCAAATAGCGCTCCTTCCCTTCTGAGCCCTCCCATTTGCTCAAACAGAGGTTTCTGACCACATGTGGGGTATCAGCACATTCAGAATAAACTGGATAACACATTTTGGCATCCAATTGGTCATGCTATCTCTTGAAAAAGTAAATTAAGACTAAAACATCATTTTTAGGTCAAATATAAATGTATTTCTTTTTTCATTCCACTTTGCATTCATTCTTTGTGAGGCAACTGAAGGGTTAATAAACTTCTTGAATGTGGTTTTCAGCAGTCTGTGGGGTGCTTTTTTTTAGAATGATGTCACTTTAGGTATTTTCTGTCATATAGTCTCCTAAATGTGACTTCAAATGTCACGTGGTCCCTAAAAAAATGGTTTTGTAAATTTTAACGTAAAAATGAGAACTTCTTAATAAAAAACCGCTGATTCCAAAATTGTGCTTATGTAAAGTAGATATGGTTGAAATGTTATTTATTATAGTTTTGTGTGATATAACGCTCCTGTTTAACAGAATAAAAGTTAAAAATTTGAAAATAACTAAATTTTCAAAATTTGCGCCAATATTCCATTTTTTCACAAATAAACGCAAAAAATATTGTTCTAAATTTACCAATAACATGAAGTCCAATATATCACGAAAAAACATTCATGGAATAACTTTGATCCGTTGAAGCGTTCCAGAGATATAACGTCATAAAGTGATACTAGTCTGAATTGCAAAAAATGGTCTGGTCATTAAAGTGGATATTGGCTCCGTCACTAAGAGGTTAAATAGCTCTGGGTATGTTGATGCATTGTCAATTTTGACATTTGTTCAGTACTAAGTGACTTGTCACTGTGCAATAATTCTAATCAATTCACAGTGACAGTGTGCTCCCTCACAAGCTCTAATGAGTAGTAAGGAGCTGGCAAGAAAGTACACTGTCAATGTGCATTGTAAGGAAAGAATATGGTGAGCAGAGAACAGCCCAGACTCTGAAAAGGATGTCACTGTTAATGCTTCATTTTAGGATGGGAAGAGGGGCTGCAGCAGTTAAAACAGTCTCTGCGCCCTGATGACGTCTTGTTTGAACATCCCAGCATGCGCTAAGGATTTTCAAATGAAATGTCAAAATTGAAGTAGGTAAAAAAGTACTTGGAGAAGAGATGGGCTTTTAAATAATGGTGCATTAAATTAGATTATTACAAAAAAAATAGCCATTTGGCAATAAAATCAATATTATTTTCAGACCACCCCTCTAATCCCTTAATGGCTGATTAGCCGACATGTGCAGCTAACAGGCACATGGATCTTAGGTATCCCCGGTCCTGTTAACCCGTTAGATTGCACTGTCAAAGTCTGATAGTGCAGTCTAACATGCATCTGTAATGCTAGGATATTGGTGGAGTGAATGGACTGCAGGCCAGCAAGCACAGAGTACCAGTCTAACATTATGCTAGCTGCCTTGCTACTGTGCACCTTCTAGGGTACTTTTCACTAGTCATCATGTACTGGAGGAGGAACTTTTGCAGAGCTTTTCCCAGGTGGAAAATAACCTGGTTGCTGGTAACCAGCAATACTTCAAAACCACCCAGATTTCCCTCAATAAAAGGGGGAACTTAGATGAATGATGAGTACACTTTCTTTATCCATTAGGTGATCACTTTATTAGTCAATTTACATTTAATTCATAAAATCATTAAAATAATTACATAAAAAAGTACCCTAATGACTACAAATAATTCATAACCAGGTCCAGGGCCGAGATTACCATATGATTACTTATACACTAATCATCATTTAATATAATAACCAGTATTCCCAGGTAGAGAGGGACACTATTTAACTATTATAAAGTGACTGCACACTTCATTACATCAACCTGTAGCTCTAGTACTGACACAATGCACTATGCACTATACACAATGCACGTGTGTGCTGGCAAAACTCTTACTCTAATACAGGTTGCATGTGCAGAGAACCACCTCTGTGCTTCAACTAAAGTTGTCCCTTAATTATTTACCATACCTGGTAGGTATTCTGCCTGTGGTCTCGGTCCTGGTACCCCCACCGCCAACGTACGTTTCGTATTCTTCTTCCTCTTGTATTATTTTTATTTACAGTGCAAACGTTTGGGCACCCTGGTCAAAATTAATGTTATTGTGAACAGTTATGCAAAGTTGAAGATGAAATAATGTCTAAAAGGCATAAAGTTAAAGTGGTACATTTCCTTTGTATGTAATGTATGTAAATACTTAAAATACATATTAACCTTTAACATTTTAAAACTTAGGGTACTTTCACACTAGCGTTTTTTTTAAATCGCGGCAGATGCGGTGAAAAAAACGTATCTGCTGTGATTACCGCATACCGGCTGCACTTGCAGCACGGTTGCGGCACAGTTGCGGTAATCCCCATACAATGTATATGCGGGCTTGCAGCAGGTGCGGCAAGTGCGGTTTTGGCACTTGCGGCAGGCGCGGCCACGAAAAGAAACTCAAGCCTGCATATACATTGTATGGGGCTTGCCGCAACTGTGCCGCAACCGTGCCGCAAGTGCAGCCGGTATGCGGTAATCGCGGCAGATGCGTTTTTTTCACCGCATCTGCCTCGATTTAAAAAAAACGCTGATGTGAAAGCTGCCTTACAAAAAGGAGAATGGGCTGCAGCAAAGGTATGGTCACGCTGCATGGTTAGTACGTAGTAGTATACTCTTTGCAAAGTATCACATCTTATAAACGATTTTTGTAGCCAGTCAAAAATCTTTTATGCGTTTGAGGTATTTTTATTCATTTTTTCTTGGAAACATCTTCCAGTTCTATAAGATTCCTGGATCATCTTTTATGCTCTGCTCTTTTCAGGTTTAGCAACAGATTTTCAATGATGTATAGATCAGGGGACTGTGAAGGCCAATGTAAAACCTTCAGCTTGCACCTTTTAAGGTAGTCTATTGTTAATTTTGTTGTGTGTTTGGAATTATCCATTTGTAGAAGCCATTCTCTTTTCAACATCATCTTTTTTACTCACAGTGTTAGGTTTGCATCAAAAAATTGTTAAAATGTCATTGAATGCATTCTTCCCTTTACTCGTGAAATTTTCCCCATGCCATTAGCTGCAATTCTTCTCCAAACCATGATTGATCCAGCCACATGCTTATTGGTTGATGAGATGTTCTTTCCCTCAAATTCTTTGCCCTTTTTCCTCCATACATACCTTTGATCATTGTGGTCTGAGAGTTCTATTTTAACCTCATCAGTCCATAGGACTTGTTTCCAAAGTGCATCAGACTTGTTCAAATGTTCTATTGCATACTACTGATTCTGAATTTTATTGTGCACTCACATCTGCATATCAAATTGCCGAGTGCGATCTAATAAAAAATAAGGTTGCACATGCACCAATGTAAAAACAAAAGATCAGTGCCATCTTTGATTTTTTCCTGAGCTGGAAACAAGTTTAGAGAAAAACTGCAACATGATTTGTATGGCAATGTATCTCGCAGGAGACAAACAGCTATATAATGTCCCCCCTTATATATTCTAAGCTTGCCTTTCATGAGGCGCTAAAGGGTGTTTAGCCCTGTATTAAGACCAAAAATAAATAATTAATTTAAAAAAATGACGTGGGGTCCCCCCTATTTGTGATCACCAGCTAGGGTAAAGCAGATGGGTGGAGCCTGCAGACCACAGTGGGTGGCTTTTTCTTGGCTGGTAATCCAAAACAAGGGTCACCACTACTATTTTAGAAAAATATTTATTTATAAATATATGTAAAAAAATGGAATAGGGCTCCCCATCATTTTGGAAAACCAGCCAATGTATAGATGACATTTGGAGTCTTGTATTCTCAGGGTGGGAAGGGCTATGGTTATAGGTCCTTCCCAGTCAAAAAATAGAAGGTTATAGCTGCTCCAGGACTAGCATCCATAAGAGGCGCCAATCCTGGTGCTTCGCCCCAGCTGTTCATTGTCCTGGTGCAGGGGCAAATGGTGTAATAGAAGATGTGTCACGCGCTTACTTTGCACTGACGATGCAGGATGCTGCTGGATGTGTTGTTTTCCTTTAAGGGCTGCATGAGGTATTGGTATGAAGGTCTTGCCTCCTGTGTTGTGCTCTAGAGCTACACTCACTATTATGTTTAGCTGCTGGTTGAGTGGTTGAAGTGTGACTCACTGGGAATCTGCTCCCCGTGGCTTTAAATAGCCTTCCTTCTCCTCTATCAGATACCGTTTATAGAGTTAGTTGCCTTTTGGTCATTGAGCTGAGAAGACATCTTGCTGAGGTCCTGCCTGGTGTCCGAGATAACCTTAAGGTCCCGCTTGGTGTCCGAGATAGTCCTGAGTTCCTGCCTGGTGTTCCGAGTCCTTGATGTTCCGAGTCCTTGATGTTCCAAGTCCTTGATGTTCCGTGTCCATGATGTCTTGCCTGTGTCCAGATGGATGTCCATAGTCCTGGTGGTCCAGTTCGTGTAGTCAAAGTCAGTCCCGCTCATGTTCCTGGACGGGCTCCTCCTCCATGGTTCTGGGGAGTCTGCAGCCTTATTTCACGGTGACGGCTCTGCCTGAAGTTCCTGGATCTGACTAGCTGAGTTCCTGGACCTGTGCTTTCCATGTTCCGTCTGTGTCTCGATGTCTAGCCTGTTCCCTCATGCGTGATGTGCGGAATTGGGAGCCTGGATTATTGTCTTGTACCTTGTACTGTGTTTGTATTAAGTAAACGTTGCATTTTGATATACCAGAAGTGTGCGGTGTCATCATGTCCTGCAAGTTACCACCTTGCCCACATGCTCAGCTGCCACATAACCCAGTCGTTGCCCTCCCCTAGTCTGGGCAGGCCCGGGTCCCCCCTGTGGTCCAGTGGGTCCACATACCTATTACCACCTGCGACCACGACAGATGCACCTAAATAAAATGGGAATGGTTGGTGATATCAACTTCAACTTCCTGTTTGTGGCACATTAGTTTATGGAAGGGGGTAAACTTTTCCAGATAGGTGATGGCCATGAAGTTGGCCATTTTGGAACCAACTGTATTTTTTTCAATGGGAAGAGGGTCATGTGACACATCAAACTTATTAAAAATTTTATAAGAAAAACAATGGTGTGCTTGGTTTTAACATGCCACTGAATATGTGAATCATGTAGCTATTTCAGATATGCAGTGGCATTGAGGTTTCCATTGATGAAGAATGGCCCCATTATCTTTGTACCCCATATACCACAACATACCATTAATTTTTGTGTTCCAACAGTCTTGGAGAGATCTATCCACTGTGGGTTAGTGTCACACCAATAGTGGTGGTTTTGTTTGTTACTTCACCATTCACAAAAAAGTTTGTCTCATCACTTATCTGAAGGCAATTGTCTATGCTGTGAAGATACGAGATGTACAGCATCTGAAACAATGGATACTTGAAGCCTGTGCAAGCATTTCGTCTGTGGTGTTGCTATCAGTGTGTGAAGAGTCGGAGAAGAGGGTTGCATTGACAATCCAACACAATGGGCAGTACTTTTAACACATTTTATAAGTGGTCATAAACTTGTAAATAACTCATGAAAAGATAAACTTATGTGAAAACCAAGCACACCATTGTTTTTCTCATGAAATTCTCAGTAAGTTTGATGTGTCACATGACCCACTTCCCATTGAAAAAAATAAAGTTGGATTCAAAATGGCCAACTTCAAAATAGCCTCCATGGTCACCACCCATCTGGAAAAGTTTTCCCCCTTCCATATACTAATGTGCCACAAACAGGACATAGATATCACCAACCATTCCCATGTTATTTAGGTGCATCCATATAAATGGCCCACCCTGTATATCTGGTGTAGACCTTTAAATGACTTTAGTGAGGTTTACATGTATTAGCTTGAATTTTCGTAAACTATTTTTTCTTTTTGCCTGCTATTGCAAAGAAAGACATATTTGAATTATGTTGTATTTGTTCAATACCTTAATAACACAACAAGGATATATGGAATGTCTAAAATTCAATGAGTTTTTAGGCATAAGCTTTTGCTTCATTAAAATATAACTACTGTTGTAGTGTACTATTTAGCAAATCAGCAAAAGTGATATTAAAATGAAAATATGTGAGCTATGGCAAGGTTAAAAAAGTCTAAAACAATGGAAAGGTTGTGAAAAAAAGCTGATGTGTTCTGAAGCTTTTTAAATGTTTGGCTGAATTACCCGGCTTATGTGTAAATCATTTAAATGAACTATGAGTCAGGGCCTTTAAGTAAAGGCAATCTCAATAAACCAATTATTCCTGCATTTTAATGTTGGAAATTCACTGACATTTTGTTTTTCATAAAACCTGCTTGAATTTAAATGCAGGCGCAGACTTGGCAGATGAATGATCCACAGTTAACTTAAACATTTATGTTTATGAAGTTTGCTTCTTTACAAAAGTGTCAAAGGGGACTTTTTAATGAACAATCCCTATCTGACATTGAGTCAATTTGTGTAATGCAGGGATTAGTTTTGGATGTCCCTGCTCTTAACATTTAAGACAGTAACAAAGCACTTACATATTGGCGCTTGTCATTAATTAAGACCCAAAGCCAAGGAGAAACAAAGACATTTTTCATGCTCTATACTGTGTCATGTAAAGTATGGGGTAATAGGGTTTTACTGCCTAGGGATAAGAACTCAGGGCGCAAAGCTCATCTTTACAGATGGGTTCAGAAAGGCCGAAGTCAGCGTATGATTCACTACTGTTGAGATGAAGAAGATAGGAAATGAGAGACTGGTTCTCAGTCTGTGAATATTAATACATGAGTTTAATTGATTAGAGTTGGCATGAGGAGGGTAGATTGGGCAATCTCCCAGGAACTCTGTCCCCAAAAAGGCTCTGAGTAGAGGTTTAAGACACTTCTAGAGGAATCGTTGATAAATGTAAATGCATTTAACTCTTAAGGGCCCGTTACACGCGTCAATGTTTCAGCGATCAGACCAACGATCCGACTTGGCCGAGATCGCTGGGACATTGTTTAGTGATCGCTGCTGAGGTGTCACACGTACAGATATATTGAGCGACGCAGCAACGATTCTGCGACAAGTGAACGATACTTGCAGTTGTTTAGTTGCCTGCTTGCTTCAGTTATGAATAGGCGAAGTCGTAAACGAGATCGTTGGAAAGGTGTCACACACAACGATGCTGCAGGATGAACGAACGACGAACGACTGATTTATGGACATATTCATAAACCTATGATCAACAATCTAATGACTTATCGTTGGTCGTATCTACGTGTCACATGCAACGACATTTTACAACATTGCTGCACCGCCCCAACAGCCGTGGCGTACCAACAATATCGTTAACGATATTGTAGCATGTATCGGGTCCTTTAGTCTCATGCATAGTTGTATAAAGACAACACAGCAAATGAGAGCATAGGCACAGAACTGTTAGGCTGCCTTCACACTTGCAGATGCATCTGCAGCGTTTTGCAGATGCATCTGCAAGTATCAGCGTGCAGACCGCGGCCCCTATGTTTATAATCGGGCGCACCGCGGTCTGAAAGCACTCATTCATTCCTATATGTGAACCGTCCGCAGGCGGATGCCTGCTTACAGATCACACACTCCCGCCCGCACCATGGACGCGACATCTCGCGTCCATGGTGCGGGCGGGAGTGTGTGATCTGTAAGCAGGCATCCGCCTGCGGACGGTTCACATATAGGAATGAATGAGTGCTTTCAGACCGCGGTGCGCCCCATTATAAACATAGGGGCCGCGGTCTGCACGCTGATACTTGCAGATGCATCTGCAAAACGCTGCAGATGCATCTGCAAGTGTGAAGCCAGCCTTAAAGAGCTGTTTTGTCCCAAACCAGGAGACAGTTTTACTTACAACTAGATGTGTTGCTAGGTGGGCTGGTCACTCTGGAAAATTAAGATAGCTGGATTTATAGGCATCAGTACTACAGAGACTCAAAGACCCATCGATGATTTGCTGGGTGGTCAATAGCTCATTGTAGTATAGCTAATAATAAATTTATCAAAAAACAGTAAAGGGGATGACTTGTTTAATGCTCATTTATGAAGCTGCACTTATTTTAGGGACAAGGTGCACAGTAGTACAGTAGTAGACAGTAGTCTGAGAAAACACTGACTCGGCTCATTACTAGTAAATGTAGGTGAGTGGCGTGCACACCAAAGGGGTATAGTCCGAGGTGCCAGTGTAGGGGTTCTACGACCCGATGCGTATAACAGTCAAATGAACACTGCACATTCACAATGTAGTTCAAGTGAAGGTGGTGGTTTATTCTGTTTTTTTTGTGCAAAAAAAGACAGGTACGACAGTGGAGCTGACGTTTCGACCACTAATCTGTGGTCTTTTTCAAAGCATCACTTTACTCCTTATGGCACCTATAGAGACCCTTCAGCTTGTCTATAGGTAGGAACTTGTCCATGTACCAATATGTTTAGTTCTTAGGTGTATTTCCACTTTAGTTGCTTAATGTAATAGAAGAGTGAAGAGCATTGTCTCTATCATGTAGGTGTTGTAAGGAGTAACCCCTATATAAGGACGGTTATGAGCACTCAGTGGTGCTGTTGCCAGCGCTTCCTGCGCCTAGACAGAAGTCTTCACTCTTCTATTACATTAAGCAACTAAAGTGGATCTACACCTAAGAAAAGGGCAGAGACAAGTGGCAGAAAGAGACCACTGTGGGGCGGAAAAGAGAGCACGGGGCAGAGACAAGGGACAGAAAGAGACCACTGGGGGCAGAAAAGAGAGCATGAGACAAGGGGCAAAAGACAGCTCTGTGGGGCAGAAAAGAGAGCACAGGGAGCAGAGACTAGGGGCAGCAAGAGAACTGGGGGCAGAAAAGAGAGCATGGGGCAGAGACAAGGTGCAAAAGAGCTCTGTGGGGCAGAAAAGAGCACCGGGGACAGAGACAGAGAGCAAAAGACAGCACAGGGGGGCAGAGACAAAGGGTAGGAAGAGACCACTGGGGGGCAGAAAAGAGAGCACAGGGGCAGAGACAGGGAGCAGAAAGAGAGCATGGGGGGCAGAGACAAGGGTCAGAAAGAGAGCACTGGGGGGCAGAGAGTGCCCCATACACACGGGGACAAGAAAGCAAAAGGGGGAACCTCAAATGAATCAGCACAGTGTGGAAAAGACATCACAGGGAGAGACAGGGACAGAGACTACATACTGGGAGCAGAGCATAAGGGGAGCACAAAATAGAGAGCAGATGAGGGGAGAAAACAGCACACAGGTGGAAGAATGCTCAAAGGAGTGCACACAAGAGAAAAGAAGACTGCACGGGGGGATAGAGAAAGCCGCAGCTTCCAGCACCACAAAGCTCCCCCCCATTGTAACATCACTGCCCTCCCGATGCCATAGTATTGGGCCTCCATCTAGTACTTTATTAAGTCCCTGATATTCTCCCCTAGTGCCGGTCTCTGAACACAATTAAAATCAGTCTTTTATAATGTGACAATCATTACAATAAATTATTGCCCATATGCTATTCGAAACTTGGAACTGCGCTCATTTTTCCCAATGCCATTTAAAAGTGACGAGAGTGAATACTAAAGACATTGAAAAACACAATTATCATTGCAATTTAAAGTTATGTAGGCTGAGATATGGTAAAGTCATTGTACGGGATTTTAATAATTGATGTCTACCAATTCTCTTGGAAGTAAATTTAGCATTTTCTTTGTGTTCATTTATCTGTGTTTTCAGGCACCAATAAAATCAATTTGCATATTTCTATAAATGAGATGACTTACTCAAATATGCCCTAGAAGATTTATTTCAAATTGAAACTTATCATTTCTGGTCCCACATGTTTACAAGTTTACAATAAAATCTATCCTCGCCTAAGTTTATTTAAAAGTTTAACTGAAAATAGTTTTTGATTTTGACTATAACTGATTGTTACAAAATCTTGCAAGCAGTATGATAGTGTACCTGTACAGTAAAAACGTACAAATGTAGAAAAATGGAGTATAAAAAAGGCCAAGTGACTAACCTCTACATTTAGCTACATTTTCAGTGTTTGGGCTGATGCTCTTCAGACTTCTTGTAGACAGGTTGTTTGACTGTAAACTATAGTCAACCCTCAGGTTACAATTGTCAATGGAAGTAGATGCTGGTGGCCTAGTAGGCCGGGACCACAGGACAGAGCACAGAGACATGTAAGAAAGAATAAACATCTGTCTTAGGAGCGCTATGGTGAGAGACAAACAGGGGCAGGAGAGGAGTTAAATATTGACAAACCTTTTTATTTTAACAATCTCTACAGTGCCACAACGCATTTCAATAAGCCTCAAGCTATCTTCATCATGTGGTGAACATAGCTTGAGTGTTACATATTGACTATCTTGTAGTATGGAAGTGCTGCTGCTGTGATTTAAATGAAGCCTTTTTTTCCCATCTCAGTGTGGGCGGGGGAAACTCATAAGCTGGAGCAGGTTATAAAAGGTGTGTGTGATGAATATGACTCATGCTGAGGTGAGGGGTGTATCTGGGCTGGCTGCTCCTCACCCATTGGCCATAAATGGATCAGATCACATCCACCTGTTGTTGCTGATTCAGTTCACTTCTGGACTGTGACCTGTTGTGAGCAGACGCTGATCTGAAGCTGCTGTTTGTTCCTTCATTGGAAGCTGCTGGGTTCCGTGGTCCGTGGGTGGAGGTAGGGGCTTATGCCTAGGGCTTCTCAGGAGTTTTAGGGTCTTTGGCTGGTGGCTCGGACCTCCTCACCTTCAGAGGTACCTATGAGTACAGGGTGAGTCAGGGACCCCAGTATCAGGGCCAGAGCAGGCTCCCCAGCTCCATCCACTTCTGGGCTCCCCGCCCCCCCAGTGTGATATTGAGGCTATTGAAATGCATTGTGGCGTTGTAGAGATTGTTGAATAAAAAGTTTTGTCACTATTTAACTCCTCCCCTGCCCCTATTTATCTGCCATAGCGCTCTCAAGACCGCCGTTTATTCTTTCTCACATGTGATTTCACCCTTATGGGTGAGTGGTACGAGCTGCTCTTGGTTAAAGGGATCCTGTCACCCCCAAAACACCTCAAAACCTATTGAAAGCTGTCCCTAGAGCAGTGCGCGTTTTGAAGCTAACAGAGCGGCGCGGGTGTATACGTCACCCGGCGCCGGAAATGACGCGTATCGCGTCACCGAGCCCCACTGCAGGCCGGCCGAGACACAGGAGAGCGGCGGGGAGGCGCGCATTTTAATCAGATTCCAAGATCACGCCTATGGAGGCGTGATATCATGCAGTGGGAGAGCCTGGATGAGTGACTATGAATAGCATAGTCACTCATTATCATCCATAATGAGGTACTATAATAACATTTTTCTCCTATTATCATTTGGTGCTTTTAGGAGGTAAAAGGAGTGTAGGGTAAGTGTTACTATGCTGTAGGGACAGCTTTTAATAGGTTTTGAGGTGTTTTGGGGGTGACAGGATCCCTTTAAAGAATCCCCACTGGTACATCGGAGCTGCGGCTGAAGGACCTTTAGTGACATAATTAACCATGCCCACTGAGGCCCATGTGACCGGGTCCCATGACTAAACTCCAGGAAGTGGCAGAAGACGGCTAGACCGGGATCCCGCTTTCTGCTCCGTTCAGGCTAACACTGTGGTTGTGCAGAGGTGTACAACCCCTTAAGGTGAGTTACCTTCTGTCACACTCCCTTATACCACCCTTAAACCATCAGGTCCTTTTCATGGGCACTCCCTGTGTTCTCTTTTCTACATAGAGCACAGAGACAGGCACAGGGAGGCACAGTTGTACACAGTGCATCACTGTAGCTGCCAGTGACTTGGTAAACACAAGTAGGCAGAGATGGACACAGCAAATGACTGTATCCTATGGTGACTGGTAGGCACAGGTAAATGGGAGGAAAGGAAACACACGCATAGAATCATCACAGTAATAAGGCACAGCACAGCAGGAACCTGACAATTATCTAAGGAAGACAAACCTAACAAGACATGTTAATCAGGCAACTTCAAATAGGGAAGGCTGCCTAAAAAACCCTACGCCTCTCAGCCTTTGGCTGAGAGGCACTTCCAGGTCACGGCATGCCAGCCCATTAAAGTTATGAAGAGTGGTGCGCTTGCACCCTAAGTATGCTCTCAAGATGCCTACTGTGCATGCATGCACCTCAGGGGGTGGCAGGGAGAGATGGAGCCAGAGAGCATGGGTAGGGAGAGCCAGAAGTGTCAAGGCATTGAGTATAGTAAATATGGACAGGTATGGTCTGCGCTGTTGGAAATAAAATGAAGGACGTCCAAGGTAGAAATGATAGGTGCCTTTATTTCATGCCCTAGGCACCTATCATTTCTACCTTGGACGTCCTTCATTTTATTTCCAGCAGTGCAGACCATACCTGTCCATATTTACTGTGTCTTTCACCACTTCGAGCGGGGGTCCTGCAGCAGCTGATACCAGGCTCTGATACCAGTTGTGGGTCTCAAAACTGCATAAGGTGAGCAGTTCAACTATTTGTCTTTCCAGTAATTTTGGGAGATTCGACCCATTGCATCCTTGTCTACCCCATTTCTAAGGCATTAAGTATGACACGAGGAGCACAGTGAAGTTGCTGTTATACCAACAATGTTCTTAAGTAGCAATATATTTAGTGAATAATGTCTTTTCTTGTCAAATTCTTAAGATATTTTACACTTTGGCAGTAACTAATATAGGCTGTGGTCACACATGCCAGCCATTTTTGCTCTTGATCTGTTTTTGGGAAATGTTTTCCCTTTTTTTTCTAAGTCCAAAAAACGGTCTGTTAACGGACGGGGCAGTTTATAGGTCATTCCGTTTTTGAAGACCTCTTCCCAGGGACCAAAAAACATTGCAAGCAACGTTTTTGGGTGCTGGAAAAAAATAGATCTTTTTTGGTAACATGGGGCCCTATGGGAAACGGATCCGTTAACGGATGGCACATATGGGCACCATCCGTTAGCGGATCCATTTTTACTAGCATTTTTTTGCCAAAAAATGGCTAAGTCCAAAAAATGCAGACCAGCACAGGAGGCTCAAAAAGCCCCAAAAAACGGATTTGATAAATGGACCACTATGAAAAACGGATTGGCATGTGTGACCACAGCCATAACTATACATCAAAGCTGGTATTCACATGTGTGAAGCTGATTGACCAGCAGAGCGTTGAACAGCTAGGATCTTCCTGTAACAGCAGCGATGAGTGTTAGCTCTGATCCCTGATGTTAAACCACATAGATGTCGACATCAATCATTGACAGCAGCATGCAAAGGGCTGCAAAGAACACGTGCACCTTTGAGATTTCATTGCTTGCTTAACATTGCAGACAGGTATGTACTGAAGACCCATGGTTAACATCTTGGTAGTGCTGTGAAGCCCTGTAATACAAATTTCAGAGTTATAGTATTATTTTAATATATACAAGCAGGGGTGGACTGGCCCAGGTGACAGGGAGGCATTTTCCCCCCAGGCCGGTGGTTTAATGATAGTTCACGGCCGACCTGACAGTGAGACCCGGGATGCAGCAGGTGGGCCGCGGGCGTCAGTGGGGCGGCTGACAGAGACTCGGGACTGGAGTGGAAGCAGCAGCATTGTTAAGCAGGTGCAACATGCAGCGTCAGCACCCCCCATTCTTCAGTTGGTCTGTGGTGGGGAGGTTTTATGCAGCAATAGCACTTTCCCCCCACTCCTCACCTGGCGTCTGGACACAGTGGACTGCCCCCAGGGTAAAACTTGCCAGCCAGCCACTGTATACAAGGGTTCAGCCAATCACAGATTTGGGTTCCCCAGGGGGATTTAAAAATATGTTAAAAACTTTGTTTTACATCACGCCCTTTAGCAGTTTTAAAAAAAACGAAAAAAAAAACATTTCATATATCTGCGTCTACAAAGTTCAATCTACTAAACTGCTTTCAGAAAAGAATTCAGGCCTGATTTTTTCACGTTAGACCCACAAAGGATGTGAGGGATTTTCTGTAATATATCAACACTAAGTAGCAAGAATTTGTGAAGTGTAAAAAAAAAAAAGATATATGTTTTTCTAAATATTTTTAAAACATAATCTGAAAAGTGTGGCTTGCATTTGTATTCAGTCTCCTGTAGTTTTATACCCCACAATAAAATTCTGAGTGACTGTGAACAATTGCCTCCAGAAGTCACTTAAGTAGCAGTTTGAATCCACCACTGTGTAATTTATTATCAGCACAAATACAGCTGTTCTTGAAGACCTGGCAGGTTTTTTGAGAACATTAGGGATCAAACAGCTTTATGAAATCCAAGGAGCTCACCAGAAAAGTCAGAGATAAAGTTGTAAATAAAAGTGAAACAGCATTAGATTACTAAAAAAACAGCTTGAACCCTGAACATATCACGGAGCACTGTTCAATCTAACATACAAAGAAAAAAAAAAAAACAGTGTGAAACAACTGCAAGCCTACCAAGACACGGCCATCTGAACTGACATTGCAAGCAAGGATAGCACTAACTAGAGAAGCAACCAAGAGACCCATGGTCACTCTGGAGGAACAGCAGAGACCCACAGCTCACATGGAAGAATCTGTCCACCGGACAATTATTAGTCGTATACTCCACAAATCTGGCCTTTATAGAAGAGTAGCTGGAAGAAAGAGATTTTTGAAAGAAAACCATTAAAAGTCCTGTTTGCAAAAAGCCGTGTAGGGGACTCAGCTAGTATGTGAATGGAGGTGCTCTGGATAAATGAGACCAAAATATAACTTTTTGGGCTAAATTCAAAATGCTATGTATGGTGGAAAACTAACATTGCCCATCAGCCTAAAATACCATCCCCACCGTCACAAGCAACGTTTTGGTCTGCTTTTACAAAAACGCATGCAATTTGCGTTTTTGGAAACGCACATGCATTTTTGCATGCGTTTTTACATCCATTTCCATTAAAATCACTGGGGCCAAAAACGCATGTGTTTTTGATGCGTTTTTAGCGGTAAAAATGCATAGAAACGCAAATGAACCAAAACGCAGCCCTGCATTAGATGTGAAAGGGGCAAAGACTAGAGACTGTGATGTAGGTTCTCCTTCCAGCAGGACAACACTAAACATCTGTCAGAGTTACAATAGATGGTTTAGATCAAAGCATACTGTTTGAATGGTTTAGTCAAAATCCAGACCTAAATCCCATTGAGGATTTATGACAAGAATATTGTTATTCACAGATGTTTTCCATGCAATTTCTTTGAGCTAGATCTATTTTGCAAACAGGAATAGGCAAAAATGTCATCCTACCGATGCGCAAAGCTGGTAGCTGGTAGTAATTGCTGCACAAGTTGATCCTACAAGTATAGACTCAGGGGAGCTGACTACAAATGCACAACACAATTTTCAGATTTATATTTTTAAAATATTTAGAAAAAAATGCATGATTTTCCTTTCAATTCTCAAATACCGGTGCTTGCTAAATTTTATTAGTAGATCATTTAAAATCACAAAAAAAAAAAAAGTTTGTATGTTTAACATGATAGATTTAATTGACATACTGTATACAATTAATCAACAAGTACAGTCTTCTTGTAGGTTCAACAAAAAATAAAAGGTTTGGGGGTTTTGAATATTACGGCAAAAGCCATTTGTCTTATACAATGAACGCTATAAAAACAAAGACAAAAATAATTGTTCCTATTTTCATTACGTTACATAGTAAAATAAATGACGTGATACAACACTACAAATAGTCTTGCAAAAAAAAAAAAAAACAAGCCCTCATACAGCTAGGTCTTGGAAGAAAGAGTGGAAGAAACAAAGGTTCAAAAATCAAATATTGCATGGTCCTTAAATGGGTTGTTTATGGAAAAAGTTAATTTTAATCAATAGATCTTGGAATACTAATCATTTCCACAATTGGATATATTTGAATGAATTATATATATATATATATATATATATATATATATATATATATATATATATATATAATGAAAAAAGCTGCACTGCACTCACAGACCAGTGTGAACTGGTGCAAGCAGAGACATAGAGACATATAAAGCAGAAAAAATTCCTTGCAGCACACAGCTACTCCCAATGTTGTATTATGCTATAAGCTATGTGATTGAGAAAAAAGTTTAAAAACTTACGTTTTTCTGAAAAAACTCAAAATCTTATCTTTTAATTCTGAAGTTCTTAGTACAAACATTGGCCAAGGTCTGCTTGCTCATCGACTGCGACAAAGTGACCTCAGGCACGATGAGTCCTATCGCTGACACCCAAGTCCTCCTTTTCCGCTCCCCCACTTCTCAGTGGGCAGACTCCATCTATACCCTCCATCACCTGTAGGCGATGAGGGTGCAATTGCAGCAGAGTATCTGCAACTCTATCTATTATATAATCACGAATGAGTTTTTTGCCCCTTTTGAGACCGCTCACGCTGCGAGTCAGCGTGGTCATGTGGATACGAACGAAGCATTGGCCGCGCAGCGGCCATTGCGAGCAGCTCTAAGGCGACTCGCTATGCCCGCGCAGCGGGCATGGCGAGTCGCCTTAGCAGCGCGAAGCATTGGCCGCGAAGCGGCCATTGCGAGTCAGAGACTCGCTCTGCTAGAATCCCGATGCATTGTGCATCGGGCACCCAGCTAGTAGAATATATAATGAAAAAAGCTGCACTGCACTCACAGACCAGTGTGAACTGGTGCAAGCAGAGACACAGAGACATATAAAGTAGAAAAAATTCCTTGCAGCACACAGCTACTCCCAATGTATAATGCTATAAGCTATGTGATTGAGAAAAAAGTTTAAAAACTTACGTTTTTCTGAAAAAACTCAAAATCTTATCTTTTAATTCTGAAGTTCTTAGTACAAACATTGGCCAAGGTCTGCTTGCTCATCGACTGCGACAAAGTGACTTCAGGCACGATGAGTCCTATTACTGATTCAACACTACAAATAGTCTTGCAAAAAAAAAAAAAAAAACAAGCCCTCATACAGCTAGGTCTTGGAAGAAAGAGTGGAAGAAACAAAGGTTCAAAAATCAAATATTGCATGGTCCTTAAATGGGTTGTTTATGGATAAAGTTAATTTTAATCAATAGATCTTGGAATACTAATCATTTCCACAATTGGATATATTTGAATATATATATATATATATAACTTACGTTTTTTTAAAAAAACTCAAAATCTTATTTTTTTATTTTCTTGGGGTTCTTGGTACGCACATTGGCCAATGTCCGTTTGCTCATCAGCCGCGACAAGGCGACCCCAGGTCTGATGAGTCCTAACGCTGACATCCCTGTCCTCCTTTTCCTCCCTATCCCACTCTCAAGTGGGCAGACACCATCTCAACCTAAGACCACCTGTGGGTGATGAGGGTGCAAGTTGCAGTCATGGAGCCAGATTCTCCATTCGTTATACACAAAACAGAAAAAAACTGCACAGCACTCACAGACTAATGTGAACTGGTGCCAGCAGGGACACTGGGTCATACAACTAGAAAAAAAAAAAAAAAAAAAAATTGCCCCCAAGTGCAAGTCCCCACACTTCCAGCCCCCCGAATCACTATACAGGGGTGCCTGCACCCCTCTTGTATAGTTTTTCCTGTATGGGGGAAAATGAATTATTAAAGTTTTGCAAAGAGCTCATATTTACATGTGTTCTTCGGCAGTCTTGTGTAAAATCCATGGGCGGGGCTGTTTGCGGCAGCCTCCGCCCCCTCATTCCTTATGGCCGCCCCCTCAGTGCCTCATCCATTGATGTGAGGGCGGCCGCATCATGAAAGGGGCGGGGCGCATGGTGTGACGCGGTTCGCCCCGCCCCTTTCATGACGCGGCCGCCCTCACATCAATGGATGAGGCACTGAGGGGGCGGCCATAAGGAATGAGGGGGCGGAGGCTGCCACAAACAGCCCCGCCCATGGATTTTACACAAGACTGCCGAAGAACACATGTAAATATGAGCTCTTTGCAAAACTTTAATAATTCATTTTCCCCCATACAGGAAAAACTATACAAGAGGGGTGCAGGCACCCCTGTATAGTGATTCGGGGGGCTGGAGGTGTGGGGACTTGCACTTGGGGGCAAGTGTACTAGAAGCCCACCGGAGTGGCCGGCCGTTCTCTAGGGGGGTCTAAGCCCCCCCTAGAGAACTCAAACATTACTTTACTTTGTAAATTTAACACTTTACTAGTCATACTACAGTTTGCTGATCCCGGCAATAGCCGGGATACGCAAACTATGCAGTTGCCGGATGGCTCAGGATTACACATCCTGAGCCATCCGGAAACTGCAGTGCGGTATTCAGCACACATTTTCGGAGGAAAATGTGTGTGACCGGCATTGCATTCACCGCATCCGGATCCGGATGCGGTGAAAGCAATTCATGTTTTAAATGTGACCCTAGCCATAATCTTATATATGTGCCCCTGGTATATACTGTATAATGGATGTGTCTGACCATACAGGACATGGTCTGATCATATCGCATCTCCTGTGCGGAGATAATCTTATATATGTGTCCCTGCTATGTACTGTGTAATGGATGTGTCTGACCATACAGGGACATGGTCTGATCATACCACATCTCCTGTGCTGAGATAATCTTATATATGTGTTCCTAATATGTACTGTGTAATGGATGTGTCTAACCGAACAGGGACATGGTCTGATCATACCACTGCTTCTGTGCTGAGATAATCCTATATATATATATGCCTCTGCTATGTATTGTGTAATTGATGTGTCTGACCGTACAGGGACATGGTCTGATCATACCACATCTCCTGTGCTGAGATAATCTTATATATGTGTCCCTGCTATGTACTGTGTAATGGATGTGTCTGACTGTACAGGGACATGGTCTGATCATACCACATCTCCTGTGCTGAGATAATCTTATATACGGTATGTGTCCCTGCTACGTACTGTGTAATGGATGTGTCTGACCATAAAGGGTCATGGTCTGATCGTACCACAACTCCTTAGCAGGGGAGGATGCAAGCAAGTAAGACAACATGTGCAAAGCATTTGTAAGTGCTCCCTATGTTGGGCATGGGTTTCCATTGGGTAGTTATGTTTCCTCCTACACTCCAAAAACATTATACTAATAGTGAATTTTGATTGTGAGCCCCAATGGGATTAGCAATGATTGTCTATAAAGCACTTTGTAATCTAACAGCATTATATAAGTAAGTAAAATAACCTGGACATATACAACAATACTTCTCTGCTGGTTTTTCCTTTTTTTCTTTATGATGATGGCCAATCTAAACAAGACAATGGCTAGGGTCACCCATCAAGTTTTTTCTTTAAAACCTGATCTGGTCTTGAGCTTTTAAAAAGCTCAAAACCAGACCAGGAAACGCTCCTCATAGGAGCCTATGCTAAAAACCGGATTGCTTCACAAGCAATCCGGTTTCCGTCTCCGGCTCTGCAGCCTGCGTGAAAAATCATGCAGGCTGCAGTTTTCGGAGCGGTTTTAACATCCGCAATGCGGGAACCAGATTGCTCAGAATGTGTAATCCTGAGCAATGTGGTTCCCGCATATACTTTGCTTATCCCTGCTGCCGCCGGGATCAGCAAAGTGCTCTGTTGTTAGTAAAACTATTTATTTTATGAATAAATGCTTGTACAATGTCTCTAGGTGGTGTCCAGTCCCCCTAGAGACCTTACACCCACTAAGGTGGGCTTATACTGCTATAATGTGTTATGTACAACAGCTGACTCCTGTCAGCTGTTGTACATTTTTATGAATGAAAGCGCCGGGCTCCCATAGTTCTTACTGTAAGTGGCTTCAGGACCTCAGACAGCGGCGCACATACTGTACCATTAGCAATAGTATGCGCGCCGCTCTGAGGAGCCCGGCACTTTCATTCATAAAACTGTACAACAGCTGACAGGAGTCAGCTGTTGTACATAACACATTATAGCAGTATAAGCCCACCTGAGTGGGTGTAAGGTCTCTAGGGCGACTGGGCACCCCCCAGAGACATTGTACAAGCATTTATTCATAAAATAAATAGTTTTACTAACAACAGAACAGTTTGCTCATCCCTGCGGCAGCAGGGATGAGCAAGCTATCCGGTTACCGGTTCCGGTTACCGGATTGCGGCTTCAGCAATCCGGTTCCCGGATTGCTGGATGTCTAAAGACAATTGCGTTCACCGCATCCGGATCTGGATGTGGTGAACGCAATTCAGATTTTAAGTGTGACCCTAGTTAATGTCAAACAGGAGCAAAAGTATACGCACACAAACAAGGTCAAAATTGTAGCATGGCTGAGATTCGCCTCACATGAATATGCTCAGAACTATGCAACCTTCATGTACCTTCCTGCTATTGCAGTACCAGAGCACAGGAGAGCTGAAGTGCTGGAGCACTGAATCTCTGTTAAGGTACCTCTTTCACGCCGCAACCGCGGCGAGAAATCTGACTGGCAATCTGTTGCCCCGTCACCATCAACGTGAAATTGCCTCGCAATTGCGGCGTGTAATTGAGGAATTTGGCGGCGATAAAAAAGGTTGCGCCTGGTTCCGATTTCACAGCACTGCTCCAAAATTAGAGGCACTCATGAAGGCGAAATTCCCTGCTTTTGGCATGTGAAGGAGTGATAGGGATGGAATCTGCATCACCTATTGATTTCCCGGAGGCGTGCCACAGCGTGCAGGAGACCGCGCCCCGTCAGCGATGATTGGTGGTGTTTTATATTGGCTGTCCCTTCACAGGACGCCATATTTGAAGAGCTGCAAATAGTCTGTGGAGCTTCAGTTAGGAGTCTCAAACACAGGACTATCCAGATATCCCTCCAGGGAATGACCTAGGAATTCACTGTGTTGAGCGCTTTAGCCGGCTGCCCGCAATTTTTTCATGGACTGGTCTCTCTGAGATCAGTGAATGCTTTGTGATATTTGAAGAGCTGTCACTTCAGCACCACAGGCATCTTCATCTACACAACCATCCACTACATCAGTCCAATCATGCGTGCATTCAATAGCGCAAGCTATTGTGGGCGCGTGTATTGGAAGTTTCACCGTGTCCACTATACTGCCACACATGACAGTTCAGATGTTGACCTACACATCGCACATGGCTGCCATGGGCAACGCACTGCAATCGGCTGGGATTTTGGTGATGCTGATGGCTATATTACGCAACTCCCACTCCGCGGACAGCTACCTTTTTTACGTCCTCAATGTAGTTTGGCGGCGCCAGTGTGCGTGGTGATGTCATGACGTTTGTTTTTGTTACTCCATGCCAGCCAGGTGCCTACACCTCCCCTGCACATAGGAGAACAGTCAAGGCCGCTGCACAGCGAGCTGCCACATGGGGTCTGGCGGAGCTAATGTCCCTCAAAGACATATGTGACCGCCATGACTATTGGAGTGACCAGCGTCACCGACACCTACGGCTGCGCAAGCGCACCATCCTCAGAAGGATCCAGCGGGCCCTGCTGGGGGTTGAGAGGACCTGCAAACAGATCCAGAAAAAAATTGCGGACCTGAAACACAAGTCCCCAGGCCGCATTGTCTATCTTCATGCCAGGATTGTCAGGCTGCGTGGTGAGTATGTGGCAATGCCAAACACATACATGCCAAGCTAAATACTCCAAACACTATACACACATCATGTGGTATTGTGCCATGCCATATAATGTGGCCTAAGCCACCATGTGGAGCTGTCACCAATGTGCATCTGCATGTTGCTTACACTGCAACATAAAGGTGTAGCAAACTATAATTTAGCATCAAAATGGTCATGGCTACAGTGGTCCATGACCTGTGTGGTACCAAAAATAGTTGTGTTCTGACTGCAAAGGTAAAAACATATTAATGCGATGTTCCACACCTACATGACACCTTGCAGTACATATGTGTGACCTGTCACACATACTATTTTGCTACACATTGATCACAATACAGAACACTGACAACAATCTCACTGCTATGTGTTGGCCCCCTATGGTGCAAACACCTGATGCTTACTGGCTGCTCTTGTGTTCAATATTCTAAAACCTACCATGTGGCCACTGGTGTTGGACCAGAGTGGGCCCTCACCATAGGGTCACCGCAGACCATAACCTATTACCGTACCAGTCACGCCCTCAAGACATTCATACACACACACAAGGTGTATTCCCTATATTGTGTTCCTGTTCTTAAATTTGTCTGTTATCATGTTTGATATTATAGATGATGAGAAATCAGTGTCTGGGGACGCTCCATGCTCTCCAATGGCACCCGCGACACCACCACAACTCCTGCAGCCCCAGCCCCGGAGGGCCCAGCCAGTCCCTCCACACCAGGGCCACAAGCCTTGGCTGCAGGCAGCCCTGGACCCTTGGGAGCAGCAAGCCCCATCCTCTGGCCCCAAACCCCGAACACAGGAGCAACACCCCCCAACATCTCAAGCTCCCTGGCAAGCCCTAGGGTGATGTGGTCCCTACACCCTCAACTTGAGCCTGCTGGTGCTTTGTATGGTGGTAAGTGTCTGCTAAGGTCTACAAGCTTGCTAATGTACTTACTGTTGTGTGCTCCAGACACCAGTATGTGCTGATTCATGTTTTTTTTTTTTTTATTTTACCTGAAGGAGAACGAGCACGTGCTGCAGGCTTTGCTGTCAGCCCATCCCCATCTCCGCCAGATGACAGCAAGGATGGTGATGTGCTGCGTACGTATAAGCAATTTCTATTCACTTAAACACCCACCAACACATACACAGGTAACTCAGTAATGTCCTTCTTTCCCATACAGGTGTACCAACCATTGAGGAGCTGCTGCTGGCTAACTAGCAAGCAAAGCAGCATATGGAGAGGGAAAACCAAGAAGGGCAGCAACACTTTGCCCGCTTGGGTGCCATGATCCACGCCCTCCAGACAGCCCAGTCCGGCAGGGCCCCTAACTCATCACCCCCCCACCCAATAATGGGACCAGAGTCCCCTACTAATTGTTGTCCATGTTGGACCCTTGTTTTGTTCCCTGTTGCCATGTTGGCACTTTAGTTTTTTAGGCCACGTTGGCCTCTTTTCGTATAGTGTCCCACATTGGGAAAGTGGGTAGTGTGTATTGCCTACTCCTAACCTGACCAAGGCTTTTGGATTGTGTTGGCAATGTTTAAAAACAAGGCTTTGCATTAATAAAATTATGCCCAGCTACATCCTGTGTCATCCCTTGTTGCAACACACACGGGGTAACGTTTGTGAGGTTACATTTAACCAACCACACTGGGCCACGGTTTATCGAGAGGTATATGATGTCACATGGCAAACATGTCACCATACCATAGTGGGCCATTACTACGGCCATGCCACCCAATATGAACATCAATGTCTACTATATGACACCCTCACTACCCAACATACACACACAATAGTGGTGTAGGTGACACAGATATGGACAGAGTTATGGTCAAATTATGATTTATTTATTTTTTTTAAAGGTAAATATTTTTATAATAACATAAAAAAGGGCCACACCTGGCCAATAAGAAAAAAAAAACTTTTTCTTGCCAAGGTTGTGCATTGGCTAGTAGTTCTCTTGGTCTTCCTCCTCCTCTGCTGGATCAGACAATGGGGCCTCCCCCTCCTCATACACCCAGTGGCCTTGTGATGTAGATGCTCTGCTGGGCTGTCTCCTTGGGGGAGGTGGAGTATCACGACTTTGCCGCCTCCTCACCATGCTTCTTGAGGGCGCATTTGGGCCCGGGAGTGGTCTTCGGGAGGGAACATCCACGACGCCCCCCATCGCAGGACACATCCACGCCCGCCTCCAGGACATGAAAGATGACCTACTCCACGATGTTACGCTGCTCTGGCTCCATCTGGGCCAGCATCTTGCTGGTGACGTACCCGATCCCAGAGCCGGAGGTCCTCTCATGATCCAGGAGGACCCGTTTCGCCCAGGTACCCAGCTCTGTGTTGGGTGGGGCAGGTGGCCGTCTACGGCGGATTCCAGAGCTGGGTCCTGGACCGGCCCCCGCCACTGGTCTAGGGCACTGGCTCTCCCGCAGATGTTGATGGCAGAGCCTCACCAGCTGTTGGCTCCTCATCATTGGAGCCAGGCGCCGGAGGGGCCTGAAAAACAAACAAAGGAAAAAAAACACCATCAGCCACATGTTGCAATGTAATTGAAGGAAATACCACAACCAAACACCCAATACAACAAAGAGCCAAGATCACCAAGGCTAACACCAAAAGCCGCAGGAGCAAAGTTTAGAGAAGAAAAAGCCTAACAAGTAGACTAGTGCAGTATACTCTCCAGAAGGTCCACATTGATATGCAAAGTGCACACAAAAAACACAACACAATTTGAGAGAGCATATACCAAAAAACAGATACCACTTAAATACCACTAAATAAGCAACTATATTGTAATGTATGTGGTCACTGTATAATTCAATGCAGTAGATCATAGGAGGTTACTTGATATTTGATAGCTATCATGATATCACTGATTTGGTGATTGATTACTACCGTAAGAATATTCCAATACTGTATGGGCTCTATGTTGACTATCTAAACCAATAATTGGGGTTGACTTCTCATGTGCCATTTATTGATATGCCACAGGCTTGATGACCCTTTATATTGATATATATACCAGTACTACTTGCTAATAACATCTTCAAGGTTACCATCCCTATATTTATTTGTTATATCATAGACTTACATGAATGTTGTTACTTATCATGACTTGTATATATGTATTTATACCACTATAGACACCTTACATATTACTGAAGGATAGTATGCAACACATGTTTATTGGTTCTCCTTGTCAATATATTTGATATTCCTGGTGTAGACTGCCACCTGTGTGTATTATACATGAATATTGATTTCCTAATATTTGCCCTTTGTGTACATAGCATGGTGATACAGTCATATAAAAAAGTTTGGGAACCCCTCTTAATCTTACTCTTTTTTTTGTTTAAAATTGTTTTTTTGCAACAGCTATTTCAGTGTGATATATGTAATAACTGATGGACACAATAATATTTCAGGTTTGAAATTAGGTTTATTTTACTAACCAAAAATGTGAAATATGCATTATTTCAAAATTTGACAGGTGCCAAAGTATGGGCACCCTTCTGATTTTCATGATTTGAATACTCCTAACTACTTTTTACTGACTTACTGAAGCACTAAATTGGTTTGGTAACCTCATTGAGCTTTGTACTTTATAGCCCGGGTATCCAATCATGAGAAAAGCTATTTCAGTGTCCACTTGCAAGTTGTTCTCCTAGTTGCATCTTCTCTGAGGAGTGGCATCATGGGCTCCTCAAAACAGCTCTCAAATGATCTGGAAAAAAAAGATCGTTCAACATAGTTGTTCAGGGGTAGGATACAAAAAGTTGTCTCAGAGATTTAACCTGTCAGTTTCCACTGTGAGGAAGATAGTAAGGAAATGGAAGACCACAGGCACAGTTCTTGTAAAGGCAGAAGTGGCAGGCCAACAAAAATATCAGAAAGGCTGAGAAGAAGAATGGTGAGAACAGTCAAGAACAATCCACAGACCACCTCCAAAGACCTGCAGCATCATCTTGCTGCAGATGGTGTCACTGTGCATCGGTCAACAATACAGTGCAAAATGCACAAGGAAAGCTGTATGGGAGAGTGATGCGAAAGAATCCATTTCTGCATGCACGCCACAAACAGAGTCGCCTGAGGTATGCAAAAGCACATTTGGACAAGCCAGTTTCATTTTGGAAGAAGGTCCTGTGGACTGATGAAACAAAGATTGAGTTGTTTGGTCATACTACAAGGCGTTATGCATGGCGCCACAAAAACACAGCATTCCAAGAAAAACACTTGCTACCCATTGTCAAATTTGGGGGAGGGTCCATCATGCTTTGGGGCTGTGTGGCCAATGACGGCACCGGGAATCTTGTTAAAGTTGAAAGTTGCATGGATTCCACTCAGTATCAGCAGATTCTTGAGAATAATGTTCAAGAATCAGTGTCAGGGTCGCTTTACACACACCAACTTATCTGTCCAACTTCTGAACAACTTACTGGTTGCTGTGAAATCATGGACACATTGCTCCATTTTGTGGCTGTGTACAAATGGAACAATGTGTCCATGATTTCACTACAACCAGTGAGTTGTTCAGAAGTTGGACAGATAAGTTGGTGTGTGTAAAGTGGCCATCAAAGTTACGCCGGGGATGGATCTTTCAGCAAGACAATGATCCAAAACACCGCTCCAAATCTACTCAGGCATTCATGCAGAGGAAACAATTACAATGTTCTGGAATGGCCATCCCAGTCCCCAGACCTGAATATCATTGAACATCTGTGGGATGTTTTGAAGCGGGCTGTCTATGCTCGGCGACCATCAAACTTAACTGAACTGGAATTGTTTTGTAAAGAGGAATGGGCAAAAATACCTTCATCCAAGATCCAGGAACTCATTAGCTGCTACAGGAAGCAACTAGAGGCTGTTATTTTTGCAAAAGGTGGATCTACTAAATATTAATGTCACTTTTCTGTTGAGGTGTCCATACTTTTGCACCTGTAAATTTTTTAAATAATGCATATTTCACATTTTTGGTTAGTACAATAAACCTCATTTCAATCCTGAAATATTACTGTGTCCATCAGTTATTACATATATCACACTGAAATACCTTGGATAATGGGTGAGTTACCTGGACGAGTGATGTGTGCTCTATGCAATCATTGACTTCCATCATATTTAAGTGTGGGCTGTTGTAGGATTATGATTCCATTGTATACCCTGGTGGGATTACCTGAGTGGTGCCAGCCTTTGATTCTGCACCTTAATTTTTGTATGTAAATTGTCCTTACCTGTATGTCTGTTTTATTATAATAAAGTGCATTATTTTGGAACTATAAACTCCTGAGTGGTTGCCACTTAATCTAATGCATTGTTGGAGTGTTCTAATTGATCCTGATATATACAATCCAATATAGAGGTGAATTAGGGTGGTTCACACTGCGGTGTGATCTGGTCCAGGGCTGTCAGGGATGAACCTGACAGCCCCGGACTGGATCAGCACACAGAACCGGAGGGCTAATATGCCATCTGACCTATCAGCAGCGGGATCTGCGTGTGGTTGCACACCAGACCGGAGGGCAAGTTAGCTTTCCAGTTCTGTGTGCTGATCCAGTCCGAGGCTGTCAGGTTCATCCCTGACAGCCCCAGACTGGATCACACTGCAGTGTGAAGCCGCCCTAAGTCATTAATTAATCATGAGACTGGCACATATATATTGGAGTGGTCATGTTTGAACAAAATATTAATGTCTGACAGTGCAGTGAATATGCAAGTAGCTTAATAGGCAGCCCCGGAAGTAACAGCAGGAGCATAATAAATTATTCTATCCATTCTAACTTTTACCAGCCTGGGAAAGCCCACGCTACAAAATTCACACAGTGTATTGTCTGGGTGCGAGTTTTTCTCACACCTATAGATTTTCATTGGCCTTTCGAACTTGAAACTCGCAGACAATCGCAACATGCTGTGACTCAACTTGCATTTGACTCGCATTTCGAGTTCAGCGCAGGAGAAATGCAACAATCTGACCTGAGAGATTATTTAACATTGGTCCAAGTGCAACGCAAGTTTTTCTCGCACTGCACCCGCGCAAGTTTTACGCCAGTGTGCCTTCACCCTTTTTTCAGTCACCAACATGCGAGACCATCTGTTGTACCCTTATTTAAAAGCAATATATGAAAAAATAGAATAAGGCCATTATATACTTCACGTCCCTGATTTTATAGCTCTGTTCACACTAATGAAAGCCCACAGTATATGGCTATTGCTTTTTAATAATGTGCAATCAATATTTAATGTCAAAATAATCATAATACTAATAATATGTATTCATTTATATAGCGCTTTACATCCATTTGCATTACCTTCCCCACTGGGGCTCACATTTCATGTATAATGCATATTCCAGTTTTCCTGGCATTCATGCGGTGACCAGTAGTCTAATTCAGCATTCCAGATTAATTGGTGGTGAATGTTGACCTGAATAAAATTATTTATTTTCATTATTATTTTTCACAGGAATATGTCACACTTCAATAATGACTGCAACAAAGCATCCTCAACCCAGTTCATATACATTGTGGCCTAACATACTGGTGTTAATTCTGAATCATAGCACTCAATCCAAGAGGCGGGCTTCTTAGGGAAAGCAAACAAAAAACACTCAAACCTGTGGAAATTTAACAGTATCTCCTGCCATCCGACCTGTTCACTCCCATAGGCAAGCAGCTCTGCTGTCTCTGAACCCCATTTGGCACGCAGCTTCACTGTCTGGATCCTGCACTGCAGTTATTTGGTTTCTTCATGGGTACCCAGCAAGACATGGCTGACCTCGACTGAGAGGATGATATCATCTCCTTGAGAACCCGGGGGCAGAGGGTGGGTCAGCCAAACTAGACCCCTATGCCCGCTTTACACATCGCGATATCGCAACGCAACATCGATAAAAAATCACGTGGTATGGTCGTTGCAGTTGATATCGTTCGTGCATTGTGTCGTGTAAATGGGCAATGCGACGCGAAAACAATCTAACTACAATATTGCAAGAAGATTGTGCAAGCTCTTCAACCGCACGATATTGTATAGGCGATGTGGCAGGATCGTGCTGTGGACAGTGCAACTACCATTTGGAGATGCTAATGATTAAGGAAGTTGCGTCTTCCGAAACGCGTCTAGCGTCCAGCTAGCACGCTGAATGATTTTATAAATTTCACATAACAATAAAGGACAAAATATTATGAAGACAAGCACGGTGGTTTCCACTTTACATATACAATTTGGAGCGCAACTTCTCCTATTCAATCCAATGTTAAATGGTCGTTCCCTGGGTTGCTCATACCCAGCGCAAAGAAGGGGTGTACACCATCATAGCTGCGTTGCCTTCCGATATCTCCCTGTGTAACATCTACTATGCGATCTTGGACAAGTGCCAAAAATGTGCGCGCTCCCGTGAGATCGTATGTAATATCGGAACGATATTGCGACGTGTAAAGCGGCCCTTAGTGGCATCATGGAAAGGAGATGGAGGGTGAGACCTATGTCAGCTGGAGCTCCACCGCACTCCCAATTTGGGCATCATCTGCAATGAGATGTGGATCTAGCCCTGGGTTCCAATGCAAGCCGTGGACATGAAGAGCGAGTCCCAGCAGTCAGATGACTTACTATATGGCATATGGGCCCGGCAGCAGAACATATGATGCTGCAGATGATCTGGCTGTATATCTGGCTACATTCCAGCTGCAGCCGGTGTCACAGTCTCAGCCTGGATCCAATTCACCAAGACCACCAGGACCAGGACCTTTATGGGGAGCCCGAGGAAGAGGAGCACCTACAGTTGTGGCCAAAAGTATTGACACCCCTGCAATTCTGTCAGATAATACTCAGTTTCTTCCTGAAAATGATTGCAATCACAAATTCTTTGGTATTATTATCTTCATTTGTCTTCAATGAAAAAACACAAAAAGAATTGTCCTAAAGCCAAATTGGATCTAATTCCAAACCAAACATACAAAAGGGGGTGGACAAAAGTATTGTCACTGTTAG
Organism: Allobates femoralis; assembly: GCA_033576535.1. NCBI lineage: Eukaryota > Metazoa > Chordata > Amphibia > Anura > Aromobatidae > Allobates > Allobates femoralis. The sequence goes on along the minus strand of JARQOC010000006.1, from coordinate 266,369,533 downwards.
AAAAATCATGTGATGCTTCTCTAATTTGTGTAGTTAACAGCACCTGAAACTTACCTGTGGCACCTAACAGGTGTTGGCAATAACTAAATCACACTTGCAGCCAGTTGACATGGATTAAAGTTGACTCAACCTCTGTCCTGTCTCCTTGGTGTACCACATTGAGCATGGAGAAAAGAAAGAAGACCAAAGAACTGTCTGAGGACTTGAGACACCAAATTGTGAGGAAGCATGAGCAATCTCAAGGCTACAAGTCCATCTCCAAAGACCTGAATGTTCCTGTATCTACCGTGCGCAGTGTCATCAAGAAGTTTAAAGCCCATGGCACTGTGGCTAACCTCCCTAGATGTGGACGGAAAAGAAAAAGTGATGAGAGATTTCAATGCAAGATTGTGTGGATGGTGGGTAAAGAACCTCGACTAACATCCAAACAAGTTCAAGCTGCCCTGCAGTCTGAGGGTACAACAGTATCAACCCGTACTATCTGTTGGCGTCTGAATGAAAAGGGACTATATGGTAGGATACCCAGGAAGACCCCACTTCTTACCCGAGACATAAAAAAGCCAGGCTGGAGTTTGCCAAAACTTACCTCAGAAAGCCTACAACGTTTTGGAAGAATGTTCTCTGGTCAGATGAGACAAAAGAAGATTTTTATGGGCAAAGGCATCAACATAGAGTTTACAGGAAGAAAAAAGAGGCATTCAAAGAAAAGAACACGGTCCCTACAGTCAAACATGGCGGAGGTTCCCTGATGTTTTGGGGTTGCTTTGCTGCCTCTGGCACTGGACTGCTTGACCGTGTGCATGGCATTATGAAGTCTGAAGACTACCAACAAATTTTGCAGCTTAATGTAGGGCCCAGTGTGAGAAAGCTGGGTCTCCCTCAGACGTCATGGGTCTTCCAGCAGGACAATGACCCAAAACACACTTCAAAAGGCACTAGAAAATGGTTTGAGAGAAAGCACTGGAGACTTCTAAGGTGGCCAGCAGTGAGTCCAGACCTGAATCCCATAGAACACCTGTGAAAAGATCTAAAAATGGCAGTTTGCAGAAGGCACCCTTCAAATATCAGGGACCTGGAGCAGTTTGCCAAAGAAGAATGGTCTAAAATTCCAGCAGAGCATTGTAAGAAACTCATTGATGGTTACCAGAAGCGGTTGATCACAGTTATTTTGGCTAAAGGTTGTGGAACCAAGTATTAGGCTGAGGGTGCCAATACGTTTGTCTGGCCCATTTTTGGAGTTTTGTGTGAAATTATCAGTTTTGCTTTTTGCTTCATTCTCTTTTGTGTTTTTTTCATTTTCAAATTAAATGAAGATAATAATACCAAAGAATTTGTGATTGCAATCATTTTCAGGAAGAAACTGAGTATTATCTGACAGAATGGCAGGGGTGTTAATACTTTTGGCCACAACTGTAGATAACAGTAAAAGTGATATGTTTGACATCAACAAACTCGTACTGACCCGAGGCATCATACCGACACGTCAGTGTTACTATATAGTACTGACCTGAGGCATCATACTGACACGTCAGTGTTATATATAGTACTGAACCGAGGCATCATGCCGACATGTCAGTGTTACTATATAGTACTGACCCGAGGTATCATACCAACACATCAGTAATACCGTATAGTACTAACCAGAGGCATCATACCGACGCGTCAGTGTTACCCTATAGTACTGACCCGAGACATCATACCAACATGTGTTACCATATAGTACTCACCCGAGGCATCATACTGACACGTCAGTGTTACCATATAGGACTGTCCCGAGGTATCATACCGACACCTCAGTGCTACCATATAGTACTGACCCGAAACATCATACTGACACATCAGTGCTACCATATAGTACTGACCCGAGACATCATACTGACACATCAGTGTTACCATATAGTACTGTCACGAGGTATCATACCGATACCTCAGTGTTACCATATATTACAGTTCCGAGATATCATACTGACACATCAGTGTTACCATATAGTACTGACCCGAGGCATCATACCGATACCTCAGTGTTACCATATATTACAGTTCTGAGATATCATACTGACACGTCAGTGTTACCATATAGTACTGACCCCCGACATCATACCGATACATCAGTGTTACCATATACTATTAACCTGAGGCATCATACCAACACCTCAGTGGTACCATATATTACAGACCTGAGACATTATACTGACACGTCAGTGTTACCATATAGTAATGACCCCAGACATCATACCAACACGTCAGTGTTACCATATAGTACTGTCCCGAGGCATCATACCGACACATCAGTGTTACTATATAGTACTGTCCCGAGGCATCATACCGACACCTCAGTGTTACCATATAGTACTGTCCCGAGGCATCATACTGACACCTCAGTGGTACCATATGGTACTGACCCGAGACAACATATTGACACGTCAGTAGTACCATACAGTGAACATGATGAATAAAAAACCCAAAACACAAACATGTAATTGCACTTTTTTTGCAATTTCACCTCATCTGGAATTTTTTCCTGTTTTCCAGTACACAATATGGTAAAATAAATGTTGTCATTCAAAAGTACAACTCATTCCGCAAAAAACAACAACAAGCCTCATATGTCTACATTGACAGAAAATTAAAAAAGTTATAGCTCTTGGAAGAAGAAAAGAAATAACGAAAAACGGAAAATCGTCTGGGGGTGAAGGGGTTATTTTGTCCTCTTCACCCCTGAGTCCAGGCAGAGGAGGTGTTGGTGGCTCTATTAGGCATCCTCTGCTCTTCTCATCCTGGGCATTTCTGGGACATTCACAGGATTTATATAGCAGATTCGGATCCCAACAATAGGGCTACGATCTGCTCCGATCTCAGCCAGGACATGGCAGAACTCCCATTCTCCAGACTGATGGGGGTCCCAGCGGTGAGATTCGCTTATCTTATATATTGTATATGAGATCAGTACACCCCTTTAGGTGTAAGTTCACACCTGGGGCAATTCATGTGGATTGCCGTTGCAGATTCTTTAGCACTAATCCATTGATTTGGAGGCGTACATTGTACAATACATGTGAAGAAATTATCTTTATAGGACGTAAAAATTGGCTTCTGCTCTACGTTTTTGTCCTGGGAATCTGGGTAACAAAATGAAAGGGGGGGGGGGCAACAAAAGGCAGCTCTGTACAGGGCACCACTCAGGCTAAGGCCGGCCATGTGTATGGGAGCAATGGATACAAAAAGGCAGCTCTGTACAGGGCACCACTCAGCCTAAGGCCGGCCATGTGTATGGGAGCAATGGATACAAAAAGGCAGCTCTGTACAGGGCACCACTCAGGCTAAGGCCGGCCATGTGTATGGGAGCAATGGAAACAAAAGGGCAGCTCTGTACAGGGCACCACTCAGGCTAAGGCTGGGAATATGTATGGGAGCAATGGAAACAAAAGGGCAGCTCTGTACAGGGCACCACTCAGGCTAAGGCTGGCCATGTATACGGGAGCAATGGAAACAAAAAGGCAGCTCTGTACAGGGCACCACTCAGGCTAAGGCCGGCCATGTGTATGGGAGCAATGGAAACAAAAGGGCAGCTCTGTACAGGGCACCACTCAGGCTAAGACTGGCCATGTGTATGGGAGCAATGGAAACAAAAAGGCAGCTCTGTACAGGCACCACTCAGGCTAAGGCCGGCCATGTGTATGGGAGCAATGGAAACAAAAGGGCAGCTCTGTACAGGGCACCACTCAGGCTAAGACTGGCCATGTATACGGGAGCAATGGAAACAAAAAGGCATCTCTGTACAGGGCACCACTCAGGCTGGCCATGTATATGGGAGCGAAGGAAACAACCATTTTTAGGCAGCTAGGTGCTTCAGGCGATAATATCCAACCATTAAATATATAAAGAAAACGTTATTCTATGATATTTTAATGTATGAGGCCGCCATGTTATAATATGTGTCTAATATGAGGTGCAGGCTATACTCAGGGTCGAGGCCACAGTGCACACGGTCATGTCTCCATGGTAACCTGCACTTTCCCGCCACCGCCGCAGCCACAGAGAGCACGTGACAGCTCCCCACCTATCAGAGAGCAGCAGGACGCCGAGCGAGCTCCGAGCAGGAAGGCAGTGGAGAGGAGGCGCCGCCATCATCGTCAAGAAACTGACGGTGGAGCGGTTCACTGTAGGTAGTGTCAGATGTGTGTGAAGCCGCCGGGTCGTCGTCGTCCGACCACGGGACATGGCCGAGAAGACTAGAGGGTAAGTCAGGTGCACTACTGCTCCCAGCATGGCGGCTGAGAGTTGTTGCTTTAAATATTGTAGGGAATGGGTGACTGGGAATAGTGGGGAGATGGGTGACTGCGAATAGTGGGGGGGGGGGGTGTGACTGGGAATATTGGGAGTGGGGGGGGATGGGTGACTGGGAATACTGGAGTGGGGGATGGTGACGGGAATACTGGGGGGATGGGTGACTGGGAATACTGGGAGTGGGGGGATGGGTGACTGGGAATACTGGGAGTGGGGGGATGGGTGACTGGGAATACTGGGAGTGGGGGGATGGGTGACTGGGAATACTGGGAGTGGGGGGGGATGGGTGACTGGGAATACTGGGAGTGGGGGGGGGGATGGGTGACTGGAATACTGGGAGTGGGGGGGATGGGTGACTGGGAATACTGGGAGTGGGGGGATGGGTGACTGGGAATACTGGGAGTGGGGGGGGATGGGTGACTGGGAATACTGGGAGTGGGGGGGGGATGGGTGACTGGGAATACTGGGAGTGGGGGGGGGATGGGTGACTGGGAATACTGGGAGTGGGGGGGGATGGTGACTGGAATACTGGGAGGGGGGATGGGTGGCTGGGAATACTGGGAGTGGGGGGTGGCTGGGAATACTGGGGTTTTCTGTACTGGGTAAATACAGTAAGAATAGATAACATCAGTAGCTCTCACCATCCATAAAAGCTGTCCTGTATTATTTTCATATGAATAGATCCATGCAGCAGAGGTTCAGGGTGCAAAGGGCATAAGACACTAGCCAGGTGTGGACCTGTTGAAGCCGCTTGCTATATGCCCTCTGCGCCCTGAACCTCTCCTCCATGAATCTTTTAATATGCAAACAATATAGGACTGCTTTTAAGGTGAACCTGTCACTAGATTTGGGTGTTTTAAACTAAAAACCCCTCCTTCAGCAGCACTTATGCTGCAGTCTAAAAAAATGGCTATTATGCCCTGATTTAAATAAGTTTTAAAAATAGCTTGCCCTGAATAATAACCTGTTTCCGGTCCAATAGGCTTGATTACAGCTCAATCTGTCCCACCTCTCCTTGCTGTCCTACAGCTTTTTCTTCTAAGACTGGCTTCACACTACATTTTTCCCGTCTGGTTCTGTCCGGTGTTTAGTAAGAATCCCGGACAGAACAAAACCGGAGGGCAGATATGCCTTCCGGTCCTGTTTTCTGCCGGAAACAGCAGATCACAGCTTCAGGAGCTGTCCCTTGCCGCATTCCTGAAATCTCAGCGGGGATCTCTCCATGGTGCTGAAGTTCCGCTGAGCCTCACCACCCCGGCGTCCGGGAGCCGGATCTGATTTTCTGTGTGATCCTGCGCCATAGACTCCCATGTTAGGGGGCGCTGGATCGTGTTGGATCAGGGAGGATCCGAATTTTTTTTTTTTTTTTTTACAGATTTTTGCCCTGGACACAAAATCGCAGCAAGCTGCGATTTTTGTGTCCTGGACAAAACCCCGAATTCTGCTGGATCCTCCCGGACAGATGGAAACAGGATGGCAAAACAATGACGAAATCGGATCTGGGGCTGTTCACACCGGACAGCCCGGATCACAAAAATTGAATAAAAAATTGAATAAAAAAAGTGATAACACGGAGCAGTGCGGAGAAAGTAGAGAGTGTCACAGTAGGAGGCGGGACAGGTGGCGGCGATAAGCAATACATCGCTCTGCGTCAACAGCACAAGGATGAGCAGAGTGCAGGTGAGGACATACATAAGTGAAATGACTGGCAGGAGGGAGGCGGCGAAAGGTGGCACAGAGATGCAGGAGGCATGAAATGCCCCCGTGCTACGAGGTGGTTGCAGCACAAGGGCCAGCCTCCATGGCTTCTAACTAAGTTTTTCTAAGCCTATATCTCGGGGTATCAGCAGCACACAGACATGGGGGACCCCTTGCCTGAATGCAGCAGACATGCTGCATTTAGTGCTACACTTAGATTCTAATCCATTGGGTTGGTGACAGGTCCTCTTTAATTATTTGGTGTACAGGTGGAGTTAGGGCATAATAGCCACTTTCTTAATTTGCAGCATAGGTGGTGCTTCTAGCTTAAAACACCCCAAAATCTAGTGACAGGTTCACTTTAACACCTTCTCGACCATGATGTAAGGGGACGTCATGGGTCATGTCGGTCCATTTGATGTGAGCTCACATCCTTTACCTGACATCTCAGCTGATCTCATCAGCTGAGATGTAGGGCTAACACCACCGATTGGATACGTGATCCGATCGGTGCTGTTAACTCTTTAGATTGTGCTTTCATTAACTGACAGCGCAATGCAAAGGCGCCACGGCGGGGATTGCGCTGCTCCCTGTCTGCATCGGAGATCCTGCGATAAGATGCATCACGTAATAGCCTGGGGTCCTGCAATGACCCCAGATGCTATCACGGATCACTTCCTGTGAGTAGTTAGCAAGCGCTGCCAGCCACACACGATGATCATTTATGCCCTGAGCTAAGTTCTCAAAGAACATAATACTTTAGTTTGCTGGCTTAGCTCTGCCCACTCACACGCGCTCACTTGATCGTTACATCACACAGGTCCTTTAGCCATCCAAGTTAAAAGTAAGTTAACCATTATCCTGCCAGACAGTCCCCTCCTCTAAGGTGGGGACTGAAATGTAAGTGTATAAATGTTTATTTTCACATTACACTATGAGCTCAGACAGGGATGATTAGAATAGTATTATAAAGCTGCAGCTACAGACAGTGATATCTGGGGTGGCATAAACCACCTGACAGGTTCCCTTTAATTGCTTTATTTTATGGGAAGGAATGTTTGCCTGTATAATTGCACATGAGTGGTGCTGGAACCTTTTTCTTTTTCACCTTAAGGTAATATTGGTAGCCTGGAGGGGATGGAGTGATTGGGATAGAGATGGAAATTATCCGTATATACTCGTGTATAAGCCGACCCCCCCTTCTTTTGCCCCCAAAACCTGGGAAAACCTATTGACTCGTGTATAAGCCGAGGGTGGACCCCAGCACAAGTATTCAGCCCCCAGCAGTGTGGTATACAGCAGCCTCCCCAGTGGTAGTATACAGCAGCAGCCCCAGTGGTAGTATACAGCAGCAGCCCCAGTGGTAGTATACAGCAGCAGCCCCAGTGGTAGTATACAGCGGCAGCACCAGTGGTAGTATACAGCGGCAGCCCCAGTGGTAGTATACAGCGGCAGCCCCAGTGATAGTATACAGTGGCAGCCCCAGTGGTAGTAAACAGCGGCAGCCCCAGTGGTAGTATACAGCGGCAGCCCCAGTGGTAGTATACAGCGGCAGCCCCCTTACTGCCCCAATCCTGTAAAAGAATACATTAGTATACTTATCCTTGCCGCTGTCCCGCCGCCGCCATCGCGCTCCCCCATCTTCATCCAGCGTCTTCCGGCTTCCTCCTCTGGCGCGCAGACAATGACGTCATTGCCTGCGCCCACCGGAAGAAGCCGGATTAAGACGGAGGAGCGCGATGGTGGCGGCGGGACAGCGGCAGGGATAAGTATACTAATGTATTCTTTTACAGGATTAGGGCAGTAAGGGGGGGAGGCCTGTATACTGATGGGGGGGTGACTGTATACTGTATACAATGTATACAGTGACTCGCGTATAAGCCGAGGGGGGGACTTTTCAGCCCAATTTTTGGGCTGAAAAACTCGGCTTATACGCGAGTATATACGGTATCTAGGCAACAAATTATTTTCACACTTGATGCTGGACCCTCTTTTTAGAGGAAACCTGACTTTTCCACAAATGCTACTTGCCTGGAGATATCTGTTTAATCTGCAGATAAATGCTGTAATGTTTTGGTCATTTTGCTTTACTGGTGCAGTGGCTACAGAGAGAAAATAAGCTTAAGTCCTCCTTGTGGCTACTTGCATCCAGCCATCGGGACTGCATGGAGCAGTTGCAGTCACCACTCACTATACAATGAGTGCACTGTGATCACTTCCAGTCACGTTGATTGACAGCTTGCTGTAAACCTACCAGGGTGGATAAAAATCAATGGTTTTTTTTTTTAAAAAATCAAAAAAATCGGATTTTTTTTTTATTTAAATCGGATTTTTTTTATTTAAATCGGATTTTTTTCAATAAACTGCTTTTTGAGGAAAATATTTTACCATCCAAAGGTTCTTCCATCATGAGATAAAGCTGAGTTGTTTAACTCAGTAGAATAAAGGCTGTATATGTGTAACATTCACAATGCCATGCTCTTCCAGAGGTTTCTGTAGGATTAGTGGGCAGCTTCTTTCCTATATTATCACAAACGCTCGCTTTACTTACGCAGTTCTCAAAACTGAATTTGACTCCACAGAGGTCCCAGCCTCTTCTTCACGGCAAAAATGTTACAACATGAACAGAGTTGAGAAAAAGACCTTAATCCTATTGTTCTACAAACCTATGAATACAGAATCAACCCCTTCAGTGCCAAGTCCAAGGAGTTAGACAATATGATTCTGATTGTTTGGAGTGGAATAGATCTGCACAACACAAGAAGAATGTGAATTTAAGTGTGAGGAGGAGGAAGGGCAAGCAGACAAGAAAATGAGAGTGAAACTTTGAGCACAATACTGCAGCATAGCTACAGACAGACAAGTCTGGATCTGTTTGTGTGTACGATCTGAGGTTTATTACATTCTTTCCTTATAATGGCAGCAGGCCGTAAAAGAGACCCAGTTTGAGAATATTTTAATGAAGCTCCTTCGCCTATCGGTAAGGCAGGCATGCGTGCAAAATGCAATCGATGCAACAAAGAGATGAAAGGCCTGGTGGCGCGAATGAGGCAACATCATAAGAAGTGCGGTGATGAAGATGACCAAAGAAACACTTCTGAACAGGCAGGATCTTCAGGTTGGTAAACATTTTTATTGAATCCTATTTCTAAAGACTGAACTGTCATGTGTGAGAAATTATATTTCTTATTATTACTGCATGTTACTGTCATTTGGTACAGTTATGAAGAAAAACAAATATTCCTTTTGGGGCAGGGGCAGTGATGTGTTGTGTACAATAAGCAGAAATTGGTTAATAAACAATAAAATAACAGCATTGACTTTTTTTGTTTAGGGGAATTCATGGTTTCTGGAAACTATCCACCTCCAAGATCACCATCATCCTGTTGTACAGTTTCAGAGTTATCCATCCAGGATAGTGCTTCATTAGCAGCAGCAGCATCATCAGACACCCACAGCCACATATCACCATCACCCAAAAGGAAGAAAAAACCTTTACCTCCTGGAACCACCATAGATAGGTTTGTGATAAGAACTAGCAGATTAGAAAAAGAGTTGATTGATGAAAAAATTGGCCAGTTTATTTATGCAACGAACTCTTCTTTTCGTCTGACTGAGAACCCACATTTCATTAATATGGTTCAGTCACTGAGACCAGGATACAGTCCACCCAGCAGAGCTGATGTTGCAGGGAAACTGCTGGATCAAGTGTATGACAGAGAAATGGAGCAATGTGCAACAGCTCTGGAGGGTAAAATTGTTAACCTAAGTATTGATGGGTGGAGTAATGTCCACAATGATCCTATTGTATGTGCTTGTATAACAACAGAAGAAGGTAAAGTCTTCCTTGCACAAACAACTGATACGTCAGGAAATGCACACACAGCAGAATACTTACAAGAAGTGGCAGTAAAAGCTATAACGACATGTGAACAAAAATTCAAATGTCTAGTACGCAGTTTGGTCACTGACAATGCTGCAAACATATCCAAGATGAGAAGAGATTTAGAAGAGCAGGGAGGGAATACAAAGCTGCTAATAACATATGGTTGCAGTGCTCATTTGCTGCACCTCTTAGCCAAAGACTCAAGTGTTCCAGAAATAAAGGCTAATGTTGTTGAAATTGCTAAATACTTCCGTAATAATCATTTTGCTGCAGCAGCTCTGAAAAGGATGGGTGGAACCAAGCTAACGCTCCCACAAGATGTTAGATGGAACTCTGTGGTGGACTGTTTTGAGCAGTATATAAAAAACTGGCCTATTCTGATGACACTTTGTGAAGAAAATCGAGATAAAATAGATGGCACTGTCACGGCCAAAATCCTCAACATTGGGCTTAAGAGAAATGTTGAACATATGCTGAGCTTCCTGAAACCCATCTGTCAAGCTTTAAACAAAATACAGAAAAATAGCTGTTTTATTGCGGATGCTGTTGAAATTTGGAAGGAACTGAGTGAACACTTAAAAACAGAACTACACATGGACAGAATTAAATGACAAGCAGTAAACAAACGAATGGGACAAGCACTGACTCCAGCTCATTTTTTGGCAAATATTGTCAATATCCAATATCAGGGTCAAAACCTAAGTGCTGAGGAAGAGGAGTTAGCTATGACATGGGTATCCAGCAATCATCCATCTTTAATGCCAACTATAATAAACTTCAGAGCTAAGGGGGAACCATTCAAGAAATATATGTTTGCTGAAGATATTTTAAGGAAGGTCACACCAGTAAACTGGTGGAAGGGGGGGGCGTGTCCAGCAGCTGATGGCGACGGACGCGTGGTGAGAGCGCTCCGCAACCCAGACCAGCTATCACGGCACTAAACGGCGATACCCAAGCCTGAACAGCTTCCCTGAGGATCGCTCTGCCAGCAGCTGCCTCCGGACATGCCGAGGGCGAATTCCCGGCGCCGTGACACAGACAGCAAACTCACCAGCTACTTCCCGCCGGAGACTCAGAGGTTCTCCAAGATGGCGCCCGCGAGGGAGGCTGTGAGTGCATCCAGCCCCCGGGACTCAGCTTTATCTCGGGACTCGCCTCGTTCTCTTCACTCCCCCCGGAGATCTGCAGAGCGGGACACAGTGAGTAATGATGACTCCCCGGTCACCAAACGCTACTTACGGGAAATACTAGGTGACATAAGAGACACTATGATTAGCGAGATGCGGAGCATGAGAGAGGAGATGAGGGCAGAAATGGCAGCCATGGGGGAGAGAACTACAAAGCTGGAATCCAAGATGTCTGACTTCGCGTCTGCACATAATAACTTAGCAGACAGCTATGACACATTAGACAGAGATATGGGGTCAGTGCAAGCGAAACTGTGTCATTTGGAGGACGGCTTATGGATTAACAACATTAAATTACGTGGAGTTGCAGAAACACAGGACACAGAAGACTTAACAGCGGTGGTGACATAATTCCTGTCAGCAGCTCTGCCTCAAGCCTCCCAGACACTCTTGAAGTAGTAAAACTTTATAGACTTCCAAAACCCGCCTCACTACCAAAAGAGACCCCCAGGGACATACTGGTTTCTTTCCTGAGACCAGGAGCAAGAGATCTACTCTTACGGGCTATGAGGGAGAACCCTTCATTACCCCCTCCATTTGAAGCGGTTGCAACATATCCGGATTTATCCCCGGGAACGCTGGCCAGACGACGCGAGTTCGCATCAGTTGTCGCACTCTTAGACAGAGGGGAGTCCAGTATGCCTGGGGACACCCACGGCTGTCAATTTTCGATACAAGGGATCCAGACACTCATTTAGCTCACCCACCTTGCTCAGGAAAGCACTGAAGTCATGGAACTTAACACCATCTACCTCAAACTCACCTCGATCCACCCGAGACGATCCTCAGGACGCTCATCAAAGAGACAGTAACTGATATCATTTCAGTATGGGAGAACGAATTGTTGGTCTGGACGGCGAAGTCTCCAGTTTGGTTATGATATACCCTATGCCCTGTTCTTCTTCAGTACAGTAGTTGGAGATCCCTCTGATTAGGATCCCCCCCCCAAGAATTGGGGACCACAAGAGTACCTCCGGTCTGAAGGAGAAGGGCCTGGTGGATTTATTAAATCCCCCCCCAAGGCTACAGACAATTTGGTGTAGCCAGAGTTACGTTTACATTTATGTTTGTGTTTATGTTTGTGTAATCCCCAACCTCCAAATAATTTCTAGTGGCTGTTGATATATGTTGATTTATCTCCATAATTAGCTGCCTACCCCACATTTAACCCAAACTCACCCTCTCTTTTCTACTTTCACACACATCTACCTCCTCTTTCCTCTACCTCTCCTCCCCCCTCCCTATTCTTCCTCTTGCCTTCTTTCTATATATAGGCTTCTTTAGCCCTTTCTCAACTCTTGCAAGCGGTGAATGTGGCTCGCCATTTAACCACGTCCGACATGTCAAGATCTGCTTCCAACCTACAGGTGGTGACACTGAACGTTAAGGGATTGAACTCCCCGTACAAGAGATCCTTCTTATGGAAGGAGACTAAGAGGCTGGGGGCGGACATACTCTGCATCCAAGAAACGCACTTACTGAAAGAGGATAACCACAGGGTAAGAAATTCTTCTTATCCGCATATATTCTTTGCTAACACCACTGTTAAAAAGGCGGGAGTCTGTATTATGGTGAGCGGTAAGGTCCAGTTCCAGCTGGAGACTATGGAGGCTGACCCCCAGGGGAGATACCTAATTCTTGAGTGTCATATTTCCGGGGAAAAATTCACCATTGTAACTCTATATGCCCCAAACTTTGGCCAGAAGAAATTCCTTAAGACCCTGTTTAAAAAGTTGGGAGGATCGGGTGTCGGCTCTCTGATTATATGCGGTGACTTTAACCAAGTCATGGAGGCGAGACTTGACTCATCCGCACGGTCGGGTAGAAGGGGGGAGACATAGTGGAATTATGTAAGGAATTCAGGCTTCATGATGTGTGGCGCTACATGAATGTGGAAGAAAGAGACTACACCTTTTTCTCTAATAGTCATAAATCCTATTCCAGGATTGACTTCTTTCTGGTGGGAGACACCACTCTTGCCAGATGCTCGGCAGCAAAAATAGGTCTAATCTCATGGTCGGACCATGCCCCTGTTACTCTGGGTATCAAATTAGGACGTTCATGTGGCGCCTCACGTAGTTGGAGAATGAATGTAGCTCTCCTCTCAGACCAGCAGGTCCTTGACTCAATTAACGACAATCTAGACGAATTTTTTCGTCTTAATGACAATGGAGAGGTGTCAGACGGAACTCTATGGAGTTCGCATAAAGCAGTGCTCCCGGGACTTCTCATACAAAAAGCTTCCCAACAGAAGAGACTAAGAGAAAAGTTCTGGAGGGAATGGTCCGAACAAATTACTGAACTAGAAAAGGCTAACAAAATTAATCCCTCGCAAATTCTGACCTCTCAAATACTTGATCTGCGTATGAAACTCAGAGCCCAACTGCTCTATTACCATGAACTCAACATGAGGAAATTTAACACTCAATTTTACTCTTCGGGGGATAGAGCAGGAAAGATACTGGCCAAAAGACTCAAGAAACGCACGGTACAAACTATGGTGACCTCCATGACCTCGAGGGAGGGTAAACAGATTAAAGATCCAACCAAGATAATAAACACTATGGCAGAATACTATGCTAATCTGTACAATTTAGCTGACGACCCCCAGACTCCACAGCCTTCAATGCAATCTATACGACATTATTTATCTGAGATTGACCTACCGGTAATTCCCCCAGACGTATTATCAGACCTAAACGAGCCTATTACACTTTTAGAAGTAACTAACACTATTCAAGGCCTCAAGCTGAACTCTGCTCCGGGCCCAGACGGATTCTCCAACGAATACTATAAATCACTCTCGACCCTCCTGGTGCCCTACTTGCTCCGCCTCTTCCAACATTGGCAATCTGAAGGAGAGCTCCCGGCCGAAGCTCTGGAGGCCACAATTGTCACCATCCAGAAACCAGGGAAGCCCCCAGATCAGCCAGGCAACTATCGTCCCATCTCGCTTTTGAATGTGGATGTGAAGATATTTGCCAGAATCTTGGCCTCCCGCCTAACGAGAGTGATGCCACGTTTGGTGGATGCGGACCAGGTGGGGTTTGTGTCGGGTCGACAAGCAAGAGACGGCACCAGACGTATGTTGGACCTGATTGAGGTGGTGGAGACGAGGGGGACCCCTAGTGTATTCCTGTCATTGGACGCTGAAAAGGCCTTTGACAGGGTACACTGGGGATACCTACAGGGGGTCCTTGAGAGATTTGGCTTTTCTGGGCCGATCTTGAAAGCGATCTTAAGTCTCTATACCAATCCAAAAGCTCGAGTCTCCATGTCGGGTTATCTATCCCAACCTATTACCATTACCAATGGGACGAGACAGGGCTGTCCCCTGTCCCCCCTAATTTTCGCCCTCGTAATGGAGCCTCTCGCCGCTTCGATCAGGTCAAACTTACAAATCTCGGGCATACAAATACGAAATAAACGTCACGTCGTCGGGCTGTATGCCGACGACGTTATTATTTCATGTACGGACCCTATCACATCTATCCCAGAGGTAGTGAGGGAATTGGCAACTTTCTCAGATGTCTCTTATTACAAACTGAACTTGGGTAAATCCATGGCGTTCCCGATTAACTTATCAGGGGAAGAGTTGGGAGATCTGAAATCGAAATTCTCATGCACATGGGCCCCGAATGGCATCCCCTACCTGGGCGTCATGCTGTGTGCTTCTCATCAAATAGCCCGAACTAACTTGCAAGCATTACTAAACTCTCCAAGGGGATCTCTAGACTCCGGCCCATTTCCCCCATTATCCTGGATGGCACGCATCCAGGCCTTTAAAATGATGTGGCTGCCTAAAATCCTATATCTTTTTCGTTGTCTTCCGCTGACCTACCCAACTAAATTACTCTCTCAGCTACAAGGACTGATAAACAAATTCATCTGGGCAAAGGGGAGACCGAGAGTCCCAAGACATATGATGTACCAGAGACTTAAGGGGGGTGGCATGGGAGTCCCAGACGTCACAGCATATCTGAGAGCCACGATACTAGAAGCTTCTAGAGAACTGTTGAGACGGCAATCCAATTTGGGATGGGTTCAAATTGAGTCGGAAATTCTTCCTGGGGTGGTTCCTGGAGAGCTCCTGGCGGGAGCGGGACTTGGTAAAGTCGGGGTGGTTCACCCGCTAATTGCCATCCGCTCACTGAAATCGGTGTGGACCAAATACCAGCTAGCTGGTCCAGGTTTCCCCCTGAGAAGATCCCGCTGAGTGCTCTCCAGACACACATTCCTTCCTTGAACATATCCGCATGGAAAGCCCTGGGAATTGAGACTCTTGGAGACTTCTTGAGGGATGGTAAGATACTCACCTTTCAGCAGTTTAGCGAGAAGAATACGGAACTGCCCAAGACGTTCCTACAATACTCCCAGGTACGTCACTTTCTCGGATCTTTAAAATGTTTACACGACTTAACACACCCTCTGTCATCACCACTCCAACGATACCTCTTCTCTGAAAATCCGCTTCAGAGGGGGATATCTCTCATTTACGAAAGTATACTAACCCAAAACGTAACAGGGAAACTGCCCTCAATGATCAGGTGGGAAGACGATCTGGGTTTCTCAGCGGACACAGATGAGTGGGAAAGTGCGACTAGCTGTGTAATACAAACAACGAAATGCATTAACCACTTGGAGTCCCTTAAGAAGGTTCACTTGCGTTGGTATACCACCCCATCCAGGCTAGCTAGATTCGGTTCAGGAGGCTCCCCGTTGTGTTGGAGACAATGTGGACAAAAGGGAGACTTGGTCCACATGTGGTGGAAGTGCCCCAAGATATCCCAATTCTGGACGCTTGTGGCTGGCCTGGTGAGCTCGGTCACTGATACCACTCTCCCCCTGACACCTCAACTTGCAATTCTTCATATAGGAGCAGAAATTTTCCCTCCTGTCCTCCGTCATGTGGTAACGTACATCTTAATCGCAGCCAGACTGTGTGTTGCAGCAGCTTGGAAGAGTGTGTCCCCCCCATCTTTGGGAGAGGTCATCAAAAAACTGAACATTATTTATAGTCATGAATACCACTTAGCATTACATGCACCGAGACGTAGGTATATTGCGGAGGCATGGAGGATGTGGGCAAAATACCCGGCGGCCATACAACCACCATAAATCAATTCGTGCAAAAATAGAGACATAGCTGCTACCTTTGAGCCAAATTAGTCTCCAGATAATCGTTTCTATCCCACTCTTCTCTCTGTCTCTACCCCTCTCTGAGTTTCTTCTCCCTCGTCCCCCCCACCCCCCACCCACCCCTCCCCCTGTTATTATCCGTAAAATTGTTTGATTTGTGTTAATCTGCATTGCTTGACAATCTTTATTGCTTGAATATGTTCAACTCTATTACTCGTATATTGATCGCATTCTAATAAAAATTTATTGAAGATAAACTGGTGGAAGTCACTTAAGGTCTTGGATTTAGAGACTGTTCAAGTAATGATTTCACTTTTAACAGCAGTAGCTTCTTCTGCAGGCATTGAAAGAATATTCTCTTCCTTTGGACTCACTCATTCTAAATTGAGAAATCGCTTGGGACCCAATAAAGCAGGAAAGCTTGTTTTTCTTTTCCAGATTATAAATAGGAACAAAGAAGATGATGATGATGATGATGAAGATGACAACAAGTGAGCTACAGAGGACAGCAGGGACTGTAGTATTTAAGTTTTTCATGTGTCGTCTGGGCTGACAGTCTTAAGTTTCTTAAAATAAATATATATTTTGTTTAGCCAAATTAGTTAACAAACATGGATGTTTGTTTAAGCAAATAACTTGTGCTGTAATGTTGTTATTGTTTCAGTTGAATAAATCTATTTAAATTGTTATTAAGGTCAAGATTATTTTTCTCCTTCCTAAGTACAACAGAACAGTGGTGTCCAAATATGAATGATTAATCCATTAAACTGGGGAGAAAAAAGTACCGTAATATAAAAAGTGATTCTAAAAATCTTCATCTACTTGCATGTTAAAGTAGCAAGAACTAGTTTAGATAGAAACTTTGATTTAAATCACTGATTTAAATCAAGCCTCACTGTCTAGTGCAGTGTTTCTCAACTCCAGTCCTCAGAACCCACCAACATGTCATGTTTTCAGTATTTCCTTAGTATTGCTCAGGGGTTTGAATTATCCGCAGTGCAGGTGATTACACTATCATCTGTGCAATACTAAGGAAATCCTGAAAACAAGAACTGTTGGTGGGTCCTGAGGACTGGAGTTGGGAAACACTGGTCTAGTGATTTAAATCAAGCCTTACTGACTAGTGATTTAAATTGTGATTTAAATCAGTTAGATTTAAATCAAATCCACCCTGAAACCTACACGCCGTTAATGTGCCGGAGAGTGATTGCTCACTCGCTGTGCAGTGATCGGTGACTGTAATTACTCCCTTCGCAGCCCGACTGATTGGAAACAAATGGCCGCAAGGAGGATACAAGTTCATTTAGTCTGTGTAGCTGCATCTCCAGTAATAATTCTGCAGAAAATCAACACAATTTATCAGCAACAAATCCTAATGTTTGTGAATTTGTGGACAGGGTCCCTCTCTCCCCTCCTGCATCTGTAAGACTTGATTATCCATATGTACTTGTCCTCGTTCTCCCCTCTTCATGTGTAAACCGCCATAGATTCTAATGATGCTATATAAATAAATAATAATAGTCCTTAGGGGTGGTGCTGACAGGGGCTTTACGGTAGTAACAGTTGTGACTGAAATGTCTTCATTGTGGTGTGAATATGTTAGTGATATTGGTCTCAACTGTAAGGTGGTGCTCAGAAGTTAACTTTTTTTTTTTAAATCACTGTATAGTTGTACTTCGGCACACCAGAAATTTAAGGTTGCCGTCACACCAGCGATCCTGACTGCGATATGACCTGGTAGGGATCACTGCTGCGTCGGGGTCGCTGGTGAGATGTCAAACAGAGATCTCACCAGCGAAGCAACAACGATCCGGAATGATACGGAGGTTGTTGGGAACCTGTTTCTCAGACCTGTAGTATTGAGGTCGTTGTCCCTGTCAAACACAGCGATGCATGCTGACCAGCGGGACCCCAACGATCAAAAAATGGTCCAGGTGACTGACAAAACCAGCGATCTCACAGCAGGGGCCTGGTCACTAATTGTCAAACATGGCGAGATCGCTGTTTGCGTCACCAAATTTGTGACTTGGCAGCGATCTCGCTTAGTGTGATGGGGGCTTAAGTCTAGGAATTGCATGAAAAAGTGATTATTGGACAATATCCAGCACAAGAGTCAACACATAGATCAGTTCCAACGTTTCAGCCTGTTATTGTTTCTTTTTTCACGGATTATCTACATCAAACAGTGCAAAAAAGGAATCCAATCAATGCCGTTGTACCAATAACATGAATAAAGAAATGTGCAAATAAGTAAATCAAATGACCATACATAACTTTGTAATGCAGATACATGTTGTTTTAGCCCTGACAAAACATGATACATCATAATAAATGTGAAATATATATACAAGTATACATTCAGCTGGGTACATGGTAAAAAACGTTTACAATGTGAATAATTATGAAATTACCTATGTACTGTTAGCCCGTGCCACGGTCGTGTTTAGCGTTCAACAAACGTCTAGAGGTCGCAGTGAAACTGCACAAATGTAATAAAAGTTGGAATAAAATCAAACGTTTATCGTGGCATGGACTGATGTAAGCTGTGAGACTAATGATATACCGTATTTTTCAGCATATAAGACGACTGGGCGTATAAGACGACCCCCAACTTTTCCAGTTAAAATAGAGTTTGGAATATACTCACCGTATAAGGCTATCCCTCTTCTACAGTATGATCCCCACTGTGACGCCCACACAGCCCTCCATAAAATATAATGGACCCAGATATAGAATAATGGCCCCTACACGTTTTCACACTGTATAATGGCATGCATAAAGTACAGCCGTCAAATATCTCTGCATAAAGTATAAAGGCTTCCTTATGGTCCTTCAAGAATTATCATGCTCCCACGGAGCCCTCCAAATATTATAATGTAGTATAATTGTCTCTATATATATTCTAATGCACCATCCATAGTCACCCATTTTAATGCACCATTATAGTGCTCCATATAGTATAATGCACCCCATAATCCCTGTATATACAATACACATGGAGGGGGATGTGCCAGAGCTGGGATGGGGGGGAGGGTAGGTGACATGGAGAGGGGGTCATGCCAGAGTGGGTGGGGGGGGGGTGGGGCGGGAGTACAGGGGGCAAACATTCCTGTCAGACAATGTCATCCAGAGGACAGGTGATTCTCATTTCAACAATTTACGGAGTCTCTGCCAGGGGTCAATGATTGCAAACCTGCACTGGCCTGGAGAGTCTCCTAGCTTCTAGGGTCTAGAAAGGATCTTATAACCCACCCTTGACTTTTTCCCCTTCCAGATGAAGCGTGAAATTAAAGACTGTACTTAAGAAAAAAATGATTTGTGTGGCCGTATGGGAACCGTCTGGAAAATATACAAAAATAGGTAGGATGTCCATCTTGACCTCCTGAATCTTACCAAGCCATGACAGCCTCAAAGGGCCATAAGACTCCAGAAGGGATCCCACCCTATTCAAAATAACCTGATGATTCAGGGAAAATAGCTGAAGAGGTTCAGAGGAAATGTTCACCCCTAAGTAGGGCTGGGCGATTAATCGAATTAATTCGATTAATTCGCCCCCCTGCTGTGGCCACAATTTGGTTTTATGACAAATCGTGAAATTCGATTAAAAATGGCGGCCGGAGCACTGCTTAGAAGATCCGGGCGGCTAAGGGTTAATGCGAGCGTGTTCGCGGCAGTGAGCGGGGCTGACACGGAATCTCGCGAGATTTGGTATGTTCCCTCCCCGTATTCCCGGTATCGGCCCTCTCGCCCCTCCGGTTTCCT
This sequence comes from Allobates femoralis, assembly GCA_033576535.1. Taxonomy (NCBI): domain Eukaryota; kingdom Metazoa; phylum Chordata; class Amphibia; order Anura; family Aromobatidae; genus Allobates; species Allobates femoralis. The sequence goes on along the minus strand of JARQOC010000006.1, from coordinate 266,349,574 downwards.
CTCACCATGGTCCTGGTTGAATCCGGCGTACAGGAGGCCGTTCCCGTGCGGGTTGGAGGGCAGCAGGTTCATGTTTCCAGCTCCGGTGTCGGTGTCAGGGCCCCGGCAGCGCCGGTTACATCATCGCCGGGAGCCGCTGACGTTCTCTGTGACTCCGCGGCCACTTCCGGCCTTCGCAGTCCGCATAGAGGAGCGCCGAGCAGGGAAAGGAGAGAAGGAGGAGCGCCGAGCAGGGAGCGCACAGCTCCTATGCGTCCCCTTCTACTATTTGCTCCAGGTGGCTGAGACGTTACCCTGGAACATCATACAGAAAAGTATGAGCCATTGTATAGTATAGAATGTAGCCATTGGATTTAATATATATATTTAGCACCTATATGTAGAGTCTTGTTAGTAATAACGTGAGGATGATTAACTGTATTGGGGCTCATTATTAAAAGCCAGTTGTAAAAATAGCTTTACCGAGTAGGATGTGTGCGCAGGTTTTTTTGTGGAGTCTTTTGGAGCTGGTCAACTTCAAAAGACACCTGAAGATTTTATTGGTCATATATTCAGAGTTTTTGTCTTCTGCTGCTTTAAGGAATTAAAAACTACTCAAAGGAGAGTTTCCCAAGACGTTGAAACCGAAAACGCGTTATTTATAACATCCTCAAAAAACCTGTGTTAACATACCCAAACAAATCTTCATGTATCATTTTTAGGCCACGTGCACACGTTGAGTATCTGGTGGGTTTTGTTTACCTCAGTACTGTATACACGAGTCAATAGGTTTTCCCAGATTTTGGGGGCAAAAGTAGGGGGTCGGCTTATACACGGGTCGGCTTATACACGAGTATATACGGTACCTCTTAGTTTTTTCTCTTTATTCATTAAAGAAAAGCAAAAAAAAATAGAAAAAAAATAGAGATTTAAATCGAAAATCGTCCATAGGTTGAGATTTTGATTTTTTCCAAAATCGCCCAGCCCTACCCCTAAGTATGAGATCTGGTCCTGTTTCCATCTAAAGGGGAAGTTCCGTTTCAGAGAGGCCACCACAGATGAAGATAGAGAAATATTCAGTACCTCAGTTTTAGAAAAGTTAATCTTCAAGTTACTGATATCCCCAAAGGATTTGAACTCCTTAAGAAGGACTGGGAAAGAGACAACGGGGTTAGAGACAAAGAGGAGTATGTCGTCAGGAAACAGGGCCGTTTTATGGGAAGAATCCCTGAGACATTGTCGTTATCTCTTATAGCCCTAGCCAAATCAGATAGAGATTTTAAAAATTATAGAAACTTTATTCCAGCTCACCCACTTGCTCTATTCTCAACTACCTGGGGCTCAGACACCAACCTCGCCCTGGCGTCACATTAAGGATAATAGAAAAAATTGGAGTCTGGCTCAACAGGACTGGATTTTCCTTTTTCTTTTTTTAAGAGAGTGTATACAAAAGAGAAATTTACATGGTCGACATGACCCGGTCGATGCGTTTTGACTGCACTAAGCAGTCTTGCTCATGACTCGGAGCAAATGGAGCTTGATATAAACTAAGCCTGAGGGCAGGATACGATAACTGTGTGAACAGTTACCAAGAATGCCACTAACAAAACAGATGGAAACAAGCGAAAACCGCCATGCAGGGCGAAGTGGTGGTGAGCCACAGACCAAGCATAAAGACAAAAAGGAAAAAGGCTAGCACCACCTGGAGACAGCTTACAATAAGAATTGTGCAAATGCACATATTACTTCCAGAACGTATAATATAGTAAAAATTGAGACATTTAGCAAAACATTGATCAATCTTTTGAGCCACCCTATTTGAGAGTGCCTGGACGCTGGCAGAGTAGCTCAAAAGATTTATCATTTTTTTGTTAAATGTCCCAATTTTTACTATAATATACAGTCTGGAAATATGTACATCTGCACAATTTTTATTGAAAGCTATCTCCAGGTGGTGCTGGCCTTTTCCTTTTTATGCTTGGGAGACAAGCCCTGACGTATGTTTTGCTTTCCTCAATGGTTACTATGTGAGATGTGTGGTGCAATGTGAATAGGTATAAATCAGCTGAAAATCACCATTAGGTTATATTGGGAGCATGGATAAGGTGTTGCTGGTGGAGGTCGGTCACATGAAGGCACTTAGGAGGAGATGCGAGTAGGGAGAAAACTTCCAGTGATGTCGTAAACTAGCGTCATGCTGTTGGGAGGCCTCCAGGGTCAGACCTGTCCGGGAATTCCACTGAGCATGTGTGCCAAACGATGGCTGTATTTGAATATTGCAAACCTAAGGGCACAATGTACTTGCATATCACAGAATGGAAATAAGATGGACTACAGAGTGTCTAAATGTGCACAAATAGACTATTATACAAAATATATGGACTCAAAATAAGGGGACCATTATGTGGATATTGACTACCAATAAAACTGCTAAATATACAAATATGAATACCTTCATGATTATATATTCATTACACTAGTATTCATTTGTACTATATTAGTCTTATGTCTTTGTTTATGGTACATTTGATGTAGTAATCATACTTCACTTTTAATTTTTGTCATCGTTCATTACATTTCTTATAGTATTTCTTCATTTTTTTTCAGTGTTGTCCCACATTCTGGAGTGCGGGCTGCTTAAGACAATCACCACCAACACATAAGGTAGAAGGTAAGTTCAATGAAACTATGCACATATACTAAAATAACAAGATAAAAAGAAAATAAAACCTGGAAGATTATATAAATACCCCCTCTTAACCCAGATACTTCTGAAAAAATGAAATCTTTAAAAAGGCGCTACACTCAAAGTTCTCATTAGGGGCATAAATAATCATGGGGCCCCATGCTTTTCCCTCTGAATCACATAAGAGCATATCTCACAACTTTGAAGTCCTGCAATTTTCCTCCAATTTGAAGCCCCTGGATTCCCCTTTCATTGCACTCACAAAGTGTGATGCCTAATGTACCCCCTTCAACTACCTGACAATGAACGGTCATCGATGTCGATACAGTTCAAAGTGTGATGATTAGTGGGTGGGGGGGGGCACCCCTGATTCCCAGGCCCCATAGCAGCCACTTGGTTTGCTGCCGTTGGCGGTACAACACTGGTTCTCATTTAACCCATAAGGTGTGACACTATTTAATTTAAAAATCCTCTAAGGCTGGTTTCACAGTGCAGTTTTTTGCCTGATCAGGTTTGTGTGCCAAAACCAGGAGAGGAACCAGGAGAGGAACATGCAAAAAGAAAAAGTATAATTGATAGATTGACACCTGTTCTGAGTTTTGGAGACACTCCTGGTTTTGACACACAAACAATGATGGAACCTGATCATGAAAAAAACTGCAGTGTGAAACCAGCCTTACTTTCTAGGTGGTGGACCAAAATTTTACCCAGATTTCCCCTCTTTGACCCATAGAAACCATGTTGATACCTCTGGCTTAAAGAAGATTTGAATTGCACTGATATTGGTAAAAATTTCAACCATGTGAGATCCTCCATCGTATTACCTTTTTCAATGTTTCTGACTTTTTCTTATTCTCAGTTCTGTAGTTGTTAGTCTGATACAGATTTTATGACCTCGGCATTTTGCCATGTAAATAACCCCTTTCAAGGCAAAAGTAACGTGATGCCTGATGTCTTATAGTCTGGTGTGATTGGAGTTGTAAAAAGTTACTTTTTGTCATAATATGGCAAGCCTACCAATGCTACATGACTAAAACTCTTTAAAGGGAACCTGTCACCTAACAATCGCCCCCCAGCCTATCAATATCTGTCCCTGCACCTTCCTTATCATATCCTACCTATCCCTCTCTGTCCTAAAACAGTCATTGCAAAGTTTAAAAAATTGCTTTATAAAGGTATTAAAGTGAAACTTCATGTCCCCCCAGAAGTCGCACAGGGAGTACCCTGTGCATGATTTTCGCTGCCTCCGCTGCTTGTATTCACGCCCTGATGGGCGTGAAAATGCTTTGTAATCCTTCTCTCCCTCTTTCATGGGCATATTAGCCGGTATGACGCTAATAGTGTCATTTCCGGCTTAGTGACGTCGATACACCAAAAGGGAACATCAAGTTGCGCATGTGCGAGGTTTGCTTTACGGCAGCTCATCACAGATGCTGCCGTAAAGGAAACCTCGTGCATGCGCAATGTGCAGCTTGAGGTTCGTCGATACACCCAAAGGGTGTATCGACGTCACAAAGCCGGAGATGATTCGATTTGGGTCATACCGGCTAATATGCCCATGAAGGAGGGAGAGAATAATTACAAAGCATTTTCACGCCCATCAGGGCATGAATACAAGCGGCGGAGGCAGCGAAAATCATGCACAGGGTACGCCCTGTGCGACTTCTGAAGGGACATGAACCCTCACTTTAGTACCTTTTCTAAAGGACTTTTTTAAACTTTGCAATGACTGTTTTAGGACAGAGGGGGATAGGTAGGATACGATTAGGAAGGGTCAGGGACAGGTATTGATAGGCTGGGGGGTGATTTTTAGGTGACAGGTTTCCTTTAATATCCACCAATTTGTCACGACTATTCTTTGGAGGACCAAAATAAGTGTACCAAAAGGTCTTTTTTAAATGTTTTGGTCTACGTGCTGTTACTTATCAGGGTTGGTGAAAGCATTTGTTTTAAGATGGGATCACTGCAGAGAATATCTCTGTGTATCTCAATACTTTTTTATATATTGGATGAATTTCTTTATCTTTATTGTCCCTATTTAATTATCTATTGGAGCCTCTTTTTGACCTTGCCTTTTCATTTTTTTTTTTGCTCATTAGTTTTTTTCTCCTTCCAGGAGCCATAGCTTTTTTATTTTTCTGTCAATGTAGCCATATGAGGGATTGTTGTTTTTGTGGAACCAATTGTACTTTTGAATGACCTAATTTATTATATCACATAGTGTACTGGAAAATGGGAACAAAATTTAAAGTGCAGTAAAATCACACAATGATTTTGAGGGGTTTTCATTCAAAAAGTTCACTTTATGATTAAACTGACATGGGTTGGTATGATGCCTCAGGTTGGTATGAGTTTGTAGATACCAAACATATACCGTATATACTCGTGTATAAGCCGACCCGTGTATAAGCCGACCCCCCCTACTTTTGCCCCCAAACCTGAGAAAACCTATTGACTCGTGTATAAGCCGAGGGTGGACTCCAGCACAGGTATACAGCCCCCAGCAGTGTGGTATATACAGGAAGCAGCACCCAGCAGTGTGGTATATACAGGCAGCAGCCCCCAGCAGTGTGGTATATACAGGCAGCAGCCCCCAGCAGTGTGGTATATACAGGCAGCAGCCCCCAGCAGTGTGGTATATACAGGCAGCAGCCCCCAGCAGTGTGGTATATACAGGCAGCAGCCCCCAGCAGTGTGGTATATACAGGCAGCAGCCCCCAGCAGTGTGGTATATACAGGCAGCAGCCCCCAGCAGTGTGGTATATACAGGCAGCAGCCCCCAGCAGTGTGGTATATACAGGCAGCAGCCCCCAGCAGTGTGGTATATACAGGCAGCAGCCCCCAGCAGTGTGGTATATACAGGCAGCAGCCCCCAGCAGTGTGGTATATACAGGCAGCAGCCCCCAGCAGTGTGGTATATACAGGCAGCAGCCCCCAGCAGTGTGGTATATACAGGCAGCAGCCCCCAGCAGTGTGGTATATACAGGCAGCAGCCCCCAGCAGTGAGGTATATACAGGCAGCAGCCCCCAGCAGTGTGGTATATACAGGCAGCAGCCCCCAGCAGTGTGGTATATACAGGCAGCAGCCCCCAGCAGTGAGGTATATACAGGCAGCAGCCCCCAGCAGTGAGGTATATACAGGCAGCAGCCCCCAGCAGTGAGGTATATACAGGCAGCAGCCCCCAGCAGTGAGGTATATATAGGCAGCAGCCCCCAGAGGTATATACAGGCAGGCCCCCAGTGGCACTGGCACCCCCTCCCGATGCATTATGTTACCATCCAGCCGCGTCTTCATCACCGTCCTTCCGTCCATCCTCGCGCGCTGTGTTCCCGGTCTCATGTGACCCGGCGGTCGCAGTCGGATGACGTCATCGCGCCGGGTCACATGAGAGCCGAACACAGCGCGAGAGGATGGACGGGGAGGACGGTGATGAAGACGCGGCTGGATGGTAACATAATGCATCGGATGGGGGGGCTCTGCACAGTGTGGGGGGGCGAGTGCCATTGGGGGCCTGCTGTATATGGGGGCCTGCTGTATATGGGGGCCTGTAAACATCTGGGGGCTGTATGCATGGCTCCCCCTGCCGCTGTGATGGGCGGGGGGAGCCGTGCATATCTAATGAGCGGCCCCATGTGACGGGCCGCTCTGTCAGGAGCCTCCCCCCGCCTCCTCCAGCCTCCCCAGCACCCGGACACCTAGGATTACCGTATTGACCCGTGTATAAGCCGAGGGGGTGACTTTTCAGCCCAATTTTTGGGCTGAAAAACTCGGCTTATACACGAGTATATACGGTACTTTTATCTAAGTGGTGAGAAAGTTCTGGTTTGTGGGGAAAAAAAAAAAAAAAAAAAATATTGCGCTTTGGGTGCATTTTCTTTGACCCTCTAGCTTTCTTATTTTTCAGCATCTGGGGCTGTGTGACGGCTTATTTTTAGCATCATGAGGTGATGTTTGTAATTAGAGCATTTTTGGGTTGGTGACCTGTTGAGATTGCCTGGAATTGAATTTTTCTGCAATGGTGCTGCAACCAAAAAAACTTAATTTTGGCGTTATAATTGTTTTTTTTCAGTTATGTAGTTTACCAGTTTTATTAAATGATTATATTTTTTTAAACCATCATTTTTATTGGGTAACTTATAATTTTTACATATCACATATCTTAAGAATCAACGTGATACATCGGTCGCAAAAGAAAACATAGAACAAGTTAATACCTGTAAAACTCTTGTGACATATGCAGAAAAAACGAATAACAATTTCGTAAAGAAGTATATGTTTACAACCTTAAATAGTATTTACCAATTAAGTCAAAGGTTTTACATCTTCTCATCCCTATGCCTTGATTCTTCCCTAACAATATTTACCCTCCTTGTCTCACTAGACACTAAAGTGTTATAAACTCGTGTTCAACAACCTAGGCAGCACATTTTAGCCTACCCAAAGTACCTCCAAGATCCTCCAAAGCGTACCATTCTGTATGTATATAGGGCCTCATAAAACTGGTGATATCCGAGGGCGAAAAAGTTTTTAGAATATAAGGCTTCCATTTATTAAAAAACTTCCCCGTCAATTTGGAGGGATTTCTCAGTGCTTCGATGGATTCCAAATCTAATGTCTTTCTCAAAGTTTCGTGTACCATATCTAAGGAGGGAATGTGTTCACTAATCCAATGTTGTAGTAATAGCCTTTTTGCCCCTATGGATATTGTGTGGAACAGAACATGTACCCGCCCCTCGGCACCCGTCTCCTTTGAGTAATGGAACAACCAAAACAACGGGTCATCTTTGTTTTCATTAGGGTAGAGTCCTGACACCAGATCTCCTATCTTTTTCCAAAACCCTCGTGATTTTTTTTTGAATCATTATGTTTTTATTAGAGTATTTTCAAACATATAACATATTTAAATCAAATGAAATTGTATCCGAACAATTGTGTACATTGGGAAACATAGCTGTCATATAGATAATTAAATGTTCAACTATTCATTAAAGTATAACAAAGGAGAACAGATTTCGTTAGGACAAACAAGGAAGGGTGGATAAACTTAGGGAAGATGGGGGAGAAGGGAGGGAGGGGAAAGCAGTTAGCAGGTCGGCAAGGAAACCCGAAATAGGTGGTTGTAGCTTAATTAATAACATTACTTAAATTAGCTTTATCACTAATCGCTTTACATGTATGTTTAGCTCTTATTACTACGTTATTATGCTGCGAGCTCACCCATGTATCCCACCAATTAATAATTTTCGTGCGTTTAGCTGTTTCTGTTGATAAAACCAGTTCGTAGTTGAAATGCAGATTAAGTTGGGAGATGACTTCCTGTATAGACGGGCAGGTGGGGTTTTTCCAGTATCTAGTTATGCAGTATCGAGCTGCTATAAGTATATTTGATATCATTGGTCTCAGTCCTCGAGGTAAGTCCTGAATCTCTAGACCTAGCAAGGCCATCTGTGGAGTCAACGTGAGATTGAGTCCGGTAGTAGTACATATCAAATGGTTGACTTGTGACCAAAAAGAGCGAATGCCCGGACAGTGCCACCAGACATGTGTAGTGGTTCCGACCTCTCCACAGTTTTTCCAGCATAAGTTCTTCCCTGATCGGGGGTCTTTTTTAAAACTAGCAATTTTGTCTGGAGTCAGGTACCATCCGAATTGAAGTTTTTTAGCTTGCTCATGATGATTCAGGCAAGAGGTATAAGAGAGAGCATGAGTTGACGCCTTCATCCATTCCTCTACAGGCGAGGTGAATGATAGGAGAGCTTGCCATTTTGTCATAAACGGGAGCTTAGACTCTGCTTGTACTTCTGACATGGCTCTGTAAAAAATGGAGATACCCCTGTTGGCAGCTGTTGTTTGTTTGAAAATAGATATGACCTGCGGGAGACTGGCCAGTGTGTCTTCCATCGGAATAACTATGGTTCTGAGAAAGTCTTTTAGTTGAAGGTAAGAAAAGTAGTCACCATTAGAAAGACCATATTTCTCCTTCAGAGCTACAAATGATTGTATTTTGGTATTGTGCAGCACATTTGATAGTTGTTTGGCGCCCGCCCTCCGCCATTTTGCCAGGGAGAAAGCTGGAGAGTCTACACAGCACTCTACAGCCCTCAGTGTTATGTATCTATATAAGCCTTTCAGGAGTAAGTGGCTGACCCCAGACCAAACTTCAAGCACTGCTTGCATGGACTTCAGAGGGAGGTTTCCGGGCTTGTGGCGGAGGAGGTGCGACTCCAACAAAAGACGAGTTGAATTTTGTGGGGCATACCAGGATTCTATTTGTAGCCACAGAGGCAGGGAATTTGCTTCAGTATTGGGGATCCACCATAATTGTGAGATCTCCAGATTAATTGATCTGTAGTAATACTGTATGTTGGGGGCACCCATCCCTCCCATGGTGGTAGGTAGAGTTAACGTTGAGGAACCAACTCTGAGGTTTGTTCATCCAAATAAATTTACCCAAAACTGATTGGAGAAGGTTAAGGATTTTTCTGGGAAAGTGTATAGGGATGCAACGGAGGAAATATAATATTTTTGGAAATAGTATCATTTTGGTAATTTGAATTCTGGCAATCCACGACAGCAGTGAAGGGGAGTAAGATTGTATTAAAGAACGGAGTTCCTTAATTAGAAAATCAGAATTTATTTTAACTATAGTTTTGGTGAGAGAGATTTGGATACCCAGATATGTGAAGGATCGGGAGATCCAAATGAAAGGCAGCGTTTGACGTAATGACATTTGTTCGTTAGCCGGGATATTTACCGGGAAAAAGGAGGATTTGGAAAGGTTGAGCTTGTAATATGATGCTGCTGCGAATTCTTCCAAGATGGACATTAAAGCCGGAATAGTTTGTTTAAGATGAGTGCATGTGAATATCACATCATCTGCATATAGATTAATTTTGTGTTCTGTAGGTCCCACCCACACCCCCGAGACCTCCACCGTGTTACGCACTATAGATGCCAAGGGCTCCATGACCAGGGCGAAGATCAGTGGAGAAAGGGGGCAGCCTGTCGAGTGCCATTCGTAATCTCAAATTTTTGAGATATGAAGCCAGAGGCACGGACTAAAGCTGAGGGGGATGAGTATAGGGACATTATAGAGTCCCTAAATCTTCCAACAATATGGAATCTATCTAGGACTTCACTGAGTAACCCCCAGTGCACTCTGTCAAACGCTTTTTCTGCGTCGAGTGAGAGTAGTGCACCGGGGGCGCCCCCCTCTCCATGGTGTCTAGCAAATTTATTAGCCTTCTTGTGGCATCCCTGGCCTGACGCCCTGGGATGAAACCTACCTGATCCCTACCCACGAGGTCCGGAAGTACCTCCATGAGACGACTGGCAAGGATCTTGGCATACAGTTTAATATCACAGTTTAGTAGTGCTATCGGTCGGAAGTTACTCGGGGATGTGGGGGGTTTGCCTGGTTTGGGAAGGGTAGTGATCACAGCCTGTAGACCCTCCTCCCTGATCTTACCCGCGACTTGCCAGAACTGAAATAGCTTAGTTAAGTATGGAGTCAATAGTAGGGGAAAGGAAGTGTAATAATTATATGTATATCCATCAGGGCCTGGGGCTGAGTGTCGTTTGGATGTTTGAATGGCTTTTTGAACTTCCATTTCAGTTATGGGAATATTCAATTGGGCAACCTGTTGGGGGTTCAAAGATGGTAGTGTGGCCTTATCTAAAAATTTACTAATTATTGTTTTCGTTGGCTGTGGGGTGCATGAGTCGTTTTTTAAATTATATAAAGTTTCGTAGTATGCTCTAAACTGGTCTACAATTGTTATGGGGTGTCTTATTTTGGAACCATTTGAGTCCAACAAATGAGATACTTTGGTGGTGGCCATACGCTTGCGGACTCGTCTAGCCAACAACTTCCCTGCTCTATCTCCCATTGAGTAGAACTGGGCTTTAGATCTGGTCATGTCTTTTTGTACTTTAAGCAAGAGTGTGGTGCGGAGCTGTCTACGAGTCTCTAATAGCTCAGCCGTCAAAGTTGGGGAGGGATGGGATTTTTGTTTGTGTTCCAGCTTTTGGATTTGGGTCGTGAGGGTGGTAACTTTAATGGTGTGCTGTTTTTTTGCCCATGCTGACATCTTTATAAGTTTACCTCTGAGGACAGCTTTGTGCGCTAGCCAAAGTGTCTCTGGGGAAACGTCTCCTGTGTCATTTAAGGAGAAGTATTCTGTAATGAATCCTGATATCTCTTCCAGGTGTACAGGTGAGGAGAGAATATATTCGTTAATTTTCCATAGTGTAGTGGGAGAGACAGCCAATGCATCCTCAAATTTTATGGAAATAGGGGCGTGGTCTGTCCATGAAATGGAACCCACATCAGCTGAGCGGCATAGCGGGAGCAAGGTGTCATCAGTCAGGATGTAATCAATTCTTGACCATGAGCCAAATCTGGGTGACATGTAAGAGTAATCTCTCTGCTCTGGATGAAAACATCTCCAAACATCATGAAGCCCAAATTGCGTAAAAGTCGGTCCCAACTCTGCCCTATATGCTCCAAATCCAGAGCAGTCCATTAATTTGTCTGCTGGAGCATTTAAATCTCCGGCTATAATTTTCCTTCCCAATGATTGGGGGAGTAGGGTTTCCAGAGTTTGAGACAGAAATTTAACCTGACCTGTATTAGGGGCATACATGGACATAAGTGAGTAGGTGACATTATTTAATTTGCAGTTAATGAGGATATAGCGTCCCGCTGGGTCTATCGTAGAGGATATGTGTTCAAACGTTAATCTCTTATGAATTAGTATAGCCACCCCCGCTTTTTTGATGTCTGCTGTTGCAAAAAAACTATGAGGGTAATGAGGCGACTTCATTCTGTGTGTAACTGCTGCCAACAGATGCGTCTCCTGTAGAAACAAAACATCATACCTGAGCTTTACGATTTGTCTCCATGACAAGGAGCGTTTCTCTGGACTGTGAAGTCCATTAACATTTACTGAACCGCATGTGATACTCATGGTGGATCAAACACATTCACTTGTGGAATACAGTCATTACTGTTGGGAGACCAGCCGACCTGTAGGGGGGAGGGGGGGTGGAAGAGGAGGGAGGGAAACACAGGAGGATTAAAGGAACAAATTCTAGTAACTGGAGCAACAATAATCACGATGCTCAGATAAGTAAACCTAGTGTACATCTTGTCCATAAACCTGTGGGTTAGACCACAGAAAAATAAAAACAAAGAGTGCCAACTGAAACGCACTCACGGGGCAGTACTATCCCAGTGTTTACAGAGATATAGAGATAAGCAAATCAGTACAGTAGAGATTTAAAGTGAAGAGAAAGTGAAAGAGCGGGGGGGGGGGGGGGGGGGGAGTTCTCAGGGTAAGGATATGCCAGAAGAAGGCATGCGTAGTTGGGGAGGGGGGGGGAAGAGAGAGAGATGTGTAAATATTTAGAACGAGTGTAAGAAGAAGTAATTGAGATCAAGAATAGGAATTTAGAGATCTAAACAGATTGTTCAGAAAAAGAAAGTTGAAGAGTACAAAGATAGTTTCAGGAACATATAAGTACTAGAGTTCCTGATCTCCACTGGGCTATCAAGCTGTGTGGACCTGCAATGGCATCATACTGTGAACCATTCAGGATCAATTCTGGGTCTTTTTCCTCTTTTTTTCTTTCCATCCATGCCGATTTGTGAGCCAGGTTTATCAGAACCCTCCACAGGGGGGAAGCTCATCAGTCCCCATTGTTTCAAAAGTCTTTCTGCGTGAACAGGAAGCAAGCAGACATAGGACTTGTCCTCTTTTTTGATGATAAGTTTTGTGGGGAATCCCCATCTGTAAGGGATATCATTATCTCTCAGGACTTTGGTGCAATGCTGAAATGCTTTGCGTTGAAGTAAGGTTCCAGGTGAAATGTCCTGATAAACTTCAATATGTGCAAATTTATCTGGTAGTTCAGGACGAGATCTGAGGGACCTAAGAAAGTCTTCTTTCACTTCAAAATAATGCACCCTTGCAAGAATATCCCTGGGCAGGGAAGGATCCAGGGTTGATGGTTTTGGTATCCTATGTATTCTGTCAATTTTGAATTCTCTGGGGTCTGTGTCTGGTAGAGCTGCAGTTAGGAACCCCTGCAGAAAGCTCCGTAGCTCTCTATTTTGCACATTTTCGTCCACCCCCTCAGCCTTACATTGTTGCGGCGTGATCTGTCCTCAAGGTCCATATTTTTGCTTTGGACCCTTGCAATCTGCTCTTCTAGTTGGTCATTTGTGTCCAGCAGGGCATTATGAGAGGAAATGAGCTCTGTGAGCTTTCTTTCTAATGAGTCTGTGCGTGAGCCCAGCTCTGCTATTTCACCCCGCACCTCCACCACCATTTTCATCATGTCGGCGTGGAGAGAAGCCCGGAACTCCTCCAGCAGCTCCCTCATGCTGGCATGTGTTAGGGGAATCTCGGGTGCCTGATTCCCGCCAGCCGCCTCCTGAGAATGTGGACCGCGTTTGGCCACTCGCGCTGCTCTGGGGGAGGGGGGCGCCATGTTGGGCTCCTGGAGCGCGAAAGACTGAGGAGCAGTGAAGAAGTCGGATACCCGCCTGGGTGTTAGTCCTGCCACCGGCTTCGTCTTACCCATCGGTGCTGTGAGGGATCCGGTCTTTTGTGGTGCAGAGGAGATCGCTGTTGCAGGCTCTGGAAGCTGGTAATGGCCGTTTCTGTGCCCGGGAGGTCAGGAGCTCAAAGTTATGCGGCCTCCGCCATTGCCAGTCAGGCCACGCCCAACCCTCGTGGTTTTGTACAAGACCAGATTCCATGTTCGAGGTCAGTCATGGAAATCTTGCATTTGGGACAGTGGATCCAGTTTATGATCCATTTTCTTATCGTTCTCCACCCATCCAGTATCTTTGTAGTTGAGTCAGGGTCTTTTATGTTTTTTCCACAGTGAGAAGATTTTATTGGTGGCCAATGATCTAAGGGCACTTTGCAATTGATTATATAGTGAGGATATGGAAATATCGTTCAAGGGCATTTTTATTAGGTTGTCCCAATCCCCCCTGTCAAATTCACCCGACATGTCACACAATCGGGACAGTAGATGGTGCCTGACCTGCAGGTATTGGAGCCAGTGTGCCCCAGGCAGATTGAATTTAGATAGAATTTCTGTGCCAGTCATCCATCTCCTCTCCTCCGTATGCATGAGGTCGCCCAGCGTCTCTACCCCCCTCTCTCTCCATACCCTGACTAACGAGTTCTCGAGTCCCTGAGCAAATGACGGGCTGGCCCATGGAATTACCGTATATACTCGCGTATAAGCCGAATTTTTCAGCCCAAAAATTGGGCTGAAAAGTCCTCCCTCGGCTTATACGTGAGTCATACCAACGGCAGGCCGCCCGCCCGCCACCCTCATCAGTATACAGGCGCCCCCCATCAGTATCCAGGGCCCTCCCTTGCTCCGCAAACCTGTAAAGTAAAATCATTATACTTATCACTGTCCTGTCGCCGCCGTCCCCGCTGCTGCCGACATCGCGCTCCTCCGGCTTCATCCGTCTTCTTCTGGCTTCCTCTGGTCGGCGCAGGCAATGACGTCATTGTCTGCGCCAGAGGAGGAAGCCGGAAGACGCTGGATGAAGACGGAGGAGCGCGATGTCGGCAGCGGCGGGACGGCGGCGACAGGACAGTGATGAGTATAATGATTTTACTTTACAGGTTTGCGGAGCAAGGGGGTGCCATGGATACTGATGGGGGGCGCCTGTATACTGATGGGGGTGGCGGGCGGGCTGCTGCTGTATACTACCACTGGGGCTGCTGTATATACCTCTGGGGCTGCTGTATATACCTCCTGGGCTGCTGTATACTATCACTGGGGCTGCTGTATACTATCACTGGGGCTGCTGTATACTATCACTGGGGCTGCTGTATACTACCACTGTGGCTGCTGTATACTACCACTGTGGCTGCTGTGTACTACCACTGTGGCTGCTGTGTACTACCACTGTGGCTGCTGTGTACTACCTCTGGGGCTGCTGTGTACTACCTCTGGGGCTGCTGTGTACTACCTCTGGGGCTGCTGTGTACTACCTCTGGGGCTGCTGTGTACTACCTCTGGGGCTGCTGTGTACTTCCTCTGGGGATGCTGTATATACCACTGGAAAGGCTGCTGTAACACTGCTGGGGCCTGTATATACCACTGGGGAGGCTGCTGTATACCACACTGCTGGGGGCTGTATACCTGTGCTGGGGTCCACCCTCGGCTTATACACTAGTCAATAGGTTTTCCCAGATTTTGGGGGCAAAAGTAGGGAGGTCGGCTTATGCACGGGTCGGCTTATACACAAGTATATACGGTAAATTTTTAGAGATTTTCCATGAAAGATTCATTTTTTTTCTAACCGCTTTCCAGGTCATCACTGTATCTCTACATATAGAAGTATTCTTAATTTTAGAAGGGAGTTCTGACAATGAGGCATGTAACAAGGCAGATAGATCCCAAGGTTTAGAAAGCTCCCCCTCCAAAGGTATATCCGAAAATTTGAATGTCTTATTTACCCAATCTAACACATTTCTTATAATACAAGCTAAATTGTACCCTCTAATATCTGGAGTTTGCAGTCCTCTCTCTTCCTTTGATTGCATTAAAGGGATCCTGTCACCCCCAAATCACCTCCTAAGCTATTAAAAGCTGTCCCTAGAGCATAGTAACACTTACCCTACACTCCTTTTAGCTCCTAAATGCAGCAAGTGAAACTGAATCTAAACGTTATAAAAGTACCTCATTACTGATGTTAATGAGTGACTATGGTATTCATAGTCACTCAGCCAGACTGCCCTCTTCATACTATCACGCCTCAATAGGCGTGATCTTCATGATACATTCAAATGCGCGCCTCCCTGCGCGTCTCCCCGCTCTCCTCTTGGCCTGGCGCTGCTGTGTGAGGGCTGTACGACGCGATTCGCGTCATCTCCGGCGCCGGGTGACGTATTTACACCCGCGCCGCTGTTAGAGCTTCAAGCCCCGTACTGCGCATGCGACGGCCGGAGATCCCGGATGTAGCAGGACGGGACCAGCGAGGACAGAGCACCGAGGAACAGCAGAAGACCGGGATGGTAATATAAGCAGCGGGGGGGGGGGGCCCTTACAAGGAGGGAGAGTGCCAGCATTTGGGGGGCATATATGCACTGTTTTCCCCCTGCCGCTGATTGACAGAGGGAAGCAGTGGATATATAGTGCATATATAATGAGCGGCCCCACGTCACAGGGCCGCTCATACAGCAGCCTCCTCCAGCCTCCCCAGCCCCGGATACAGCCCCCACCACATCACATACCATAGTGACTCGTGTATAAGCCGAGGGGAAGACTTTTTTTCAGCCCAAATTTTGGGCTGAAAAACTCGGCTTATACACGAGTATATACGGTAATTTAAATCCTGAAAATCTGCCTATTTTCCCTATATCTTCCAACACTGAACCGAGATCTCTCCGCGGGTGCCGCAAAAATAATACAACATCATCCGCAAAGAGAGACCGTTTTAATTCTTTCTCGCCGACTCTTAAGTCCTTCAAAAGCATTATGAGTGTTTACATATAGGGCTAGCGGTTCGATCGCTAGGTTAAAGAGGAGCTGTGATAATGGGCAGCCTTGACGCGTCCCCTTCTCCATACTAAATGTGTCTGATAAAAAATCCCGGTATGCTAATACATGCTTTAGGGTTGTTATAAAGAGATCTAAGAAATTGGCGAAACGGGCCCATTAACCCGATAGCATCTAGTACTCAATCCAGCCAAGACCACCTGACATTGTCAAATGCCTTCTCGGCGTCTAAGGTAATCAAGGCTGGATCTCCCTCCTTCCGCGGGCCTCTATGTCTCTCTACATCTATAAGAAGCATTGCTCTTCTAATATTCGGAACCGTCCACCTTCCTCTGATGAAGCCTGCCTGGTGTGGCTGTACCAGTCTGGGTAGTATTGTAGCTAACCTGTCAGCCAGAATCTTTGAAACAAGTTTTAAGTCCTGGTTGATCAGCGAAATCGGTCTGTAGCTGGCTGGATCTGACAAGGGTTTACCCGGTTTGGGAATCAGTTTAATGTGGGCCATGTTCATTCTGTCGGGGATCGGAGCGCCTCCCATGATAGAATTATACAAGTCCATCAACACTGGTGCTAATTGCTCTCTTAATATTTTATAAAAACTTCCATTGAAACCGTCTGGCCCCATTGTTTTACCTGGACTCAAAGATTTGATTGCTATATCTATTTCGCCTAAGGAAATAGGACTATTTAAAAAATGTTTTTCATCTTCAGATAGGTCGGGTAAATTTGTGTGTTTCAGCCAATCTTCTCCCTCCAATCCCCCCATTTCCTGATCTCTATACAAAGTGGCATAGTGTTTCCCCAATATTTGGACAATCTTTTTGGGGTCAGACCTAATATTACCATTCTTGTCGCTAATTGTTAATATAGGAGTGTAAGGTCTCTTGCCTTTTGCCAGTCTTGCCAGTAAAAGACCTGCTTTATCTCCAAATCTGTTCAGTTCTATTTCTAGATGACTACGGTACATATCTTCCCTTTTGGCTGCCCAGGTATCAAAGTATTTTTTTGCTGATATCCAACTATCCTTGTCTAAGTTTATCATGGACTGTTTATATCTTGGATACGTTTCTCGTACTTTGGCGCTGGCTGATAGATAATTTTCTTTTACTTTCTTTTTTAGTTTAATGTTATAGGCCATGATATTGCCACGCAAGACCGACTTCGCGGCCTCCCAGGGTTCGATTGGTGTTCTGCATTATTTTTAGAATAGTCTATCCACCACTCCCTAAGTATTTTGCCAAAATTTTCTTCTTGGTTAACATGTCAAGGAATCTCCAAAGGAAGTCAGTTCCTTTTGGGAACTCATCTTTAGTTTCCATTAACATTGGGCTGTGGTTGGATATAACCATGTCTTCCATTTGTGAGTCAAGAACCCTTTGAAACATCAAGGACGAGGTAATAAACATATCTAGCCTTGACCAAGATTTGTGGGTAAGGGAGAAGTGGGTATATTCCCTTTCCAAAGGGTGCAGCGTGCGCCAAGTATCAACTAGATTACATTCAAGGAGTAGATTCTCTAAAGGGTTCGCCCCAGCTGTAAGCGGCACAGTTTTTCTACTAAAACTCGAGGGGTCTCCACGTCTCCTGTCTTCTAACTCATTAAGCACCCAGTTGAAATCCCCCCCAATATTTTATTGGGCTCACGATCCATCAGAAGATGTCGCGCTAGCTGCTGGAAGAAGGATTTTTGTAAAGTGTTTGGGGCATAGACATTATATAGACTATAAGTTGTATTCTGTATTTGTAGCTTCAACTGTAATAATCGACCATTGTCATCCGAAGCTTCCGACACTATCCCATGGGCCAATGACTTGCCAATAAGTATCACTACCCCTGCTTTGTTTTCGACAGCCCCAGAACCGTACACCTCACCCACCCATAGTTTTTTAAGTCTAAAAAGGTCTTTCTGTTCAAGATGTGTTTCCTGAAGTAAGGCTACGTCTGCTCCAAGTCTTTTAAGGTGCCGGAGAACCATCATACGTTTCGCCGGGGAGCGGAGGCCCTTAACATTCCATGAAACCCACTTTACCATCGCTGTTTCTTAAAAAAGATTTCATTGAGTGATAGTGCGTCGTGCGACTTCTTTGCATAAAGATGAGAAATCTGAAGGTAATGGCTACTGAAATAGTGAAATAACAGTTTGACAAGGAAAAGGAAGATATTCCCAACAAGGCATGTTTCCTGAACCATTTTTCCTCCCTCCCCCCCCCACCCAAACTCGCTCTCGCCATCTTCTAGCCTACTGACTTCTCTTTTTTCCTCTCTGGCCGAAGCGCATAAAGGAAAGTCTCCCCACCCTCACATCGCCCCGCATTGTCAAATAGAGATAGTCATGTAAAAAAAATATAGAATTCCCAGACCCCAAGTATTTAACTAAAGAGATTATTTTAAGAATATCCTCCGTCTCTTTGAATAGGGACTATCAACAGCTCTCGATATGATCAGGTGCTGTGTCAACATGAATCCCCAATACAGCCTGAATATAAAACCAATATAACTTGTATACCAAAATTATACCCTTATTCTAATTTAACGTCGCATCACCGTCTCAGGAAAAAGGATAAAAAAGCTATAGTAAAACCCCACGTCTGGTCAGGTGTTAGTCCTCAGCTGAAGTCCATGAGCCATCAAGTCACTGTAACTTTTCGCGTGGGTTGTCCTTATTTTTTCTTATTCCATCTGGACATCGATTGGCGCTGTTGCCTGGGTGTCGAGGTCTTCTCCTGGGAGTCGTCCACTATGGATTCCGACCTCAGTCTGTATGATCTCAAGGTTGAACCAATTCCTTCACATGCTGCTTCCGATCCAGAGGTACCATCCGCTGCGTGAGGACAATTTGATCCTGATCTGTGTCCATCAGGAAGGACGTTTTTGTTGTTGATTGACCTCAGTGCCTCTGCTGGATCATTGAAAGCCATTAGGTCTCCCGATTTAGACCTAAATCTTAAGATGGCTGGGTAATTACCTAAGTTGAAATCGTATGTTCTTTTTGAACAGTAAAGTACAGGCCTCACTAAATGCCCTCCTCCGTCTGGTCACTTCAATGGAGTAGTCAGCAAAGATGAGGACTTTGTGACCCAGGATCATGAGGGGTCGTCTCGTGGCTTTATAGGCACGTAAGATTTCCCCTTTGTCCCTATAGTTAAGGTATTTAGCAATGGCATGTCTTGGTTTGCTAGAGTCTAAAGTGCGTTTAGAGCTGTTTATATTCTCATTCCTCCTGACAGGGTCTCTGGGAGGTCCAATTCTATGGGTACGTTCAGTTCTGCATTTGTGGGTAAGCCCCAGTTCCTTAGGTAGTTCAACTTCAAATATTTCATCGAGTTGGGCAGAGGAAACAGACTCAGGGAGGCCCACTATCTTCAAATTGCTTCTACGAGATCTGTTTTCAATGTCCTCAAGTTTAGCTGCAGCATATGAAGACTGTTCCTGTAAATCATGTACCTGCTGCTCCAACTCTAACACTCTGTCTTCAGCCTCTGTCACTCTGGTCTCAGCCTCCTGTAATCTTTGTGCTTGTTGGCTTAATTCCACAACTAAGTCTTTTGTACTTGATGCCACTAAGTCTGCCACCGCTTGTTTGAACTCCTCAGCAAGGTGAGTCGCCATCTCTTTAGCTAATCTTTTGTAGTCTATTTGCTGCATCACCCCTGCTGTGCGTCCTGTTTCTCCCTGTGGCCAGTCACCCTCCACATTATGGCTCTGATTTTGGTCACACTGCGTCCCCTCTTTGATTCCATCAGGGGGTTCCACGCTAATTGGGGCTCTCCTAAGATCTTGCTCCTCCACTTCCTCCCCTTCATCGTTCTCCATAACGCCGAGGTTGTGAGTGATAGCAGGTTGATCTTGCCTCACCTCAGCCGCCGCCGCCATTATGCGCTTTCCGCGCTTATCATCAGGGCCTGTCTCCCGGGTGCACGCCTCCGTCTCCTTGCTCCTGGTCACATACCGATCCATCGTGAACAGTGGTCTGGACCTTCCGCCGCTCATTTTCAGGTGCCTTGGTCTTTCTGGGGTCTGGGAAAGATGGTGCAGGGCGAAGAGGGCTCCGGAGCTTCCCTTCCCGTGTCTGCACATGGAGGCGCCGGAACCGGAAGTAAATGATTATATTTTGATAGACCAGGCATTTCTCAACACAGTGATATATTTGTATTTTTTTTTTTTTAATAATTTTATTTACAGTGGTGCAAAAGGGGGTTGATTTTAAACTGGGTTTTTTTTTTATATTTTTAAAAAATAAAGTTTTGTTTTTACTTGGTCCCTTTCAGCACCTCATTACTGCTGTGTCAAATTGCTTCTGTGGCACAATGCTGTGATGATCCAGGGCTCTGCACCGCACAAATGATCACTTCCTGTAAATGCCAGCGCTCTGCATTCACAGGAAGTGAGTCACGAGACCCTCAGGGGTCCTCATGTGACCCCATGGCTGTTATGGCAACACATCAGCGCCCCATGGTCGCGTCACAGGGTCACTGATGGTCGCGGGGAACAGCACAATTCTCGCCGCTGTAAAGCTATGGGAGTTAACAGTGGAGGGCGGATCGCTAGCCTACCAATGCTGCATGACTAAAACCTCACTTGTTGGCTACACATGTCGGCTGATGAGATCAGCTGATGTGTGCAGGGAAAGATGCATGCTCAGCTTGTGAGCTTGCGTCAGAGTGGGAGACGATCAAGGATGTACTGTTACATCATAGGTCGTGAAATGGTTAAATAGCCTTGTTGCACAAGGATTGTTCATCTGAGCATATCCTATTTATTCTAAGAAATAGTCCAAATTGTTAAATACCTCTGATCGTTGATGGCAGATGAGTCCGTACACAGCCAGGAGTTTGTAGCTCTTTCCTTCCTATAAACCTGTAGAAATATCACCATCACAGTGTGTTTAAATATCAAGGAATTCCAAATCTCTTCCAGACTTGTACACCAACCTAATGTTAAGATCGTTATGATTAAGTCTCACTATAATCTGGTCAAGTTGTGAAGTAAGCACTTCCCAAATGAGCATCATCAATATAGCACATCCATTGTGGTGTAATTTCTGTGCCAGGTATTGGATCACTAGTGAATATTTCTTTTGTAGGTTCCCAGAAATAACTTGACGTAAGATGGTGCTCAAGACAGCCATCTCTGTTCCCTGCAATTGTAAGTGTGTGGCGCCCCGCAACGAGTGCGTCACAGGAGGGTATTGCAGCCACAAATGCAGCCGCAATATCCTCTGACTCAGCAATGACCTGGTTAATTTAGAAATCCAACCCAACATGCAAACACCTAGAATAGAGGGCCAATCCTAGGTCCTGGTGGGCGGAGTGTTAGGGTAGTGCAGGAGAACACACAATGGTCTAGAGAGTTGAAGAAGAAGTCTAGAACCTGACGAGAGCAGACTCGAGCTTGGAGAGGAGCGGGGGCTCCGCACCCCGTGCGGGCCCCTGGGCCGTCACCGGTCGGGTGTCAGCACCTGAGGCCTTAACCACCAGGATTGGGCATATCTACACGGGTTCCCAAAAGACTCCCGTGCCCACAACTCACAGCCGGTTCACTGGTACCGAAGCTGGCAGCAGTTCACCTCTGCCACGCGAACCAGAAGAGTGGAGGATCAGCTTTATAGGAGCACCCCACCACCAGCCAGTTTCCAGTCGTCTAACCAGTGGTGTACCCACTGAGGGATCCAAGGCTCCCCAAAGCATCCAGGACGTACATCATGGATAGGGCATTGAAGCAGCCTCCCCGTACCCGACCTGGTATTCCTGGGCGACGCTGGCAAGAAGGAACTAAGTAGGTAGACTGGAGGAGCACTACGGATTTCTAAGGGACACCATCACTGCTGAGTCCACCCGGTCTACTACTCAACCACTGTATACCATGTATTGTCTGCTGGTTACAGTAAAGACCGTTATAGAGACTGTCTGTGTCCGTGATTCCTTATGAACTGTCCGTCATTAACTAAAAGGTAACCGCAGCTGCCGCACAACATCTTGAGCAGCTCCAGCCCCCGGGGATCACCGCTCAGCCTGTGGGGAGCGTAACATCTTGCTGCTGTCCATCCCCCGGGGGTCCCGCAGCGTCGGTAGCCCTTACCGAACTACTCATAGGTGGCGTCACGAAGAAAACAAATTAAAACCCCTTAATCTGTTCCCGTAAGACGTCTTCACTTTTGATCTGCACTACACCGGGCCCCACTACCGGCAGGCGCGGTCCACCCGTGACAAGGAAGGAGAAGAATCGCCTGTCTAAACCGGAGTCAGCCGGCCGCGGTGAGTCAGAAAATGGCGTCACGAACAGGATACGAGCAGGCCCGTTACCCAACGGGTATATTGTGCTTAAACTGGACTTTATTGTCTACATTTGGACTTTGTTCGTCCCTAAAAGAACTTTCCCGCCTTTACACCATTGGGTCAAGATGGCGCCCAAGATGGCGTTCCCGCCACAAGAAGCCGCCACGTGAAGCCCAGGAGTGAGTCAACCCCCCCTCATCGTGGGAGGGCTAAAGACAAAAGGCGCCAAACTCTTTGTCCGCCCTGATTGCTCGAATCAACCATGGGGGCGGACCCCAAAGACTTTTCCCACGATTGGACTATGAAAGCCCAGAGGAAATGGGAGTGTCATAGATAGACACACCGACAGAGAGAGAAGACCTTCTTCACCAGCTCTACCAGAACGTCTTACCGGTTGAACGGGTGTGGTTTCCCTCCAAGAAGAGAATGGCCAGCACGAGACTCCAAGACCTAATGCGGGAGGTCGAGGCGGAGGCTAGAGCAGCCATAGGCCAACCGGGTCCGGATCCTGCCCTTACTATAGACGGCAGCCCCGACTTCTGGCTAGAGGCTCTACAAGCCCTCCGGGTGCGACTACTTGAGACTGTGGAGTGGACGATTCGCAGCTGGAGCGCGACCCTAGGCAGAAGACTCCATCATGCGATGCAGCAGAGCCGACCGGGTACAGCTTCTCCAAGCCCAGACGACATCGCCAGCTTTTCCACCACCTCACCGTCGCCCACCACCTGTCCAGCTTCGTCACCGGAGCCCATAGACTGTGTTATTCCAGTGAGGACCACAACTCGACCCGTTCCAGCGGACGATACCGCAGCCGACCCCGTTCCAGAGCCGGAGCTTCCAACACGCTCCCACGAAGAAGCCGATCTCTACCTGGTTCCACCTGCGGAACCCGCGACTGGTTTCCACACTACCGAGACTGTCGCCTGTTTCTCCCTTGAACCGGAGGCCTCCTCTGCAACTACAGAGGCCTACCGGGTGACCGGGATTGAAACACCACTTCCCGCTGCTACAGAAGAAGAGGCAGGCAGCCTGGAAGTCCTGCACAACGACCCCGAGGAGAACCTTGCAGCACAGCCATCCACCGATCCAGAGGATTCCATCCCATCATCTTCGCCAGCCGAGCAGCCCGACATAGTCATCGAGGAGGTCGAGGAGGATGACGAGGAGATCTACAGTTCACCTGAGGATCTCTACACCGGGTTCGCCTGGGGAGACACAAGGAACCCTTCTGCCGGGCGATCAGCTCGGGTGCACTGGTCGGGTGCCGCCGCAACAGTATCTTCTCCGGTTCCGTTGAACCGGGCTCCACTCCAGACTGCCCACCAAGCTCGAGCGGTTCAACAACCAGCACGCCGTAGTGACTTTATCCACACGCCGCATCACTCCGACAAAGAGGTACGTCGTATCCGGAGAGACGAGTGGCACACTTGACTGCAAGCCAACATGCAGGCTCGTGCCGAGGCCCGCCGCCAATCTCCATTGCCTGAACAATTCCGTAAAACCGGGTGGGTAAGCACATTTAACTTGTCCACCGGGTGGGGATTCGTAAGGGAGGAGGGTGTGAGTACTGAAGTGTTTGTGGGGCGCCGTGATGTGGAATCGCACCTACCGCGAGGCCATCCAAGCCGAGACTTGTATAGAGGGGACATAGTAACCTATGAGCGCCATATATGCCATGATGGGTGGTTCGCTATATGGGTCCGGAACACTGCCCTCCATAAGTGACTGTTGTTGTTTGAACTTTGCTATTAAACGAGACTTCTTCCTGTTTGCACCGTAACACCGCGACTTGGCGGCTACAGCCTGAACTTTTATTCTAAGGACAGCCGACCGCCCGCCGAGTCCGCGCAACGTGTTAACCTGTTTATCTACCTCACTTTTATGCATATATGACTTGTCATTAATAAAAGTGTATTACCTGTTGTAAAATATAAAATATAAAAACCTCTGTAATGTGAGTAGTGAGACGCTTGGGGACAAGCGTATTCAACCAAGGGGGAGTGTGGCGCCCCGCAACGAGTGCGTCACAGGAGGGTATTGCAGCCACAAATGCAGCCGCAATATCCTCTGACTCAGCAATGACCTGGTTAATTTAGAAATCCAACCCAACATGCAAACACCTAGAATAGAGGGCCAATCCTAGGTCCTGGTGGGCCGAGTGTTAGGGTAGTGCAGGAGAACACACAATGGTCTAGAGAGTTGAAGAAGAAGTCTAGAACCTGACGAGAGCAGACTAGAGCTTGGAGAGGAGCGGGGGCTCCGCACCCCGTGCGGGCCCCTGGGCCGTCACCGGTCGGGTGTCAGCACCTGAGGCCTTAACCACCGGGATTGGGCATATCTACACGGGTTCCCAAAAGACTCCCGTGCCCACAACTCACAGCCGGTTCACTGGTACCGAAGCTGGCAGCAGTTCACCTCTGCCACGCGAACCAGAAGAGTGGAGGATCAGCTTTATAGGAGCACCCCACCACCAGCCAGTTTCCAGTCGTCTAACCAGTGGTGTACCCACTGAGGGATCCAAGGCTCCCCAAAGCATCCAGGACGTACATCATGGATAGGGCATTGAAGCAGCCTCCCCGTACCCGACCTGGTATTCCTGGGCGACGCTGGCAAGAAGGAACTAAGTAGGTAGACTGGAGGAGCACTACGGATTTCTAAGGGACACCATCACTGCTGAGTCCACCCGGTCTACTACTCAACCACTGTATACCATGTATTGTCTGCTGGTTACAGTAAAGACCGTTATAGAGACTGTCTGTGTCCGTGATTCCTTATGAACTGTCCGTCATTAACTAAAAGGTAACCGCAGCTGCCGCACAACATCTTGAGCAGCTCCAGCCCCCGGGGATCACCGCTCAGCCTGTGGGGAGCGTAACATCTTACTGCTGTCCATCCCCCGGGGGTCCCGCAGCGTCGGTAGCCCTTACCGAACTACTCATAGGTGGCGTCACGAAGAAAACAAATTAAAACCCCTTAATCTGTTCCCGTAAGACGTCTTCACTTTTGATCTGCACTACACCGGGCCCCACTACCGGCAGGCGCGGTCCACCCGTGACAAGGAAGGAGAAGAATCGCCTGTCTAAACCGGAGTCAGCCGGCCGCGGTGAGTCAAGTGCACTTGTTTATGGAAGGGAAAACAATTGTGGCAATAGAAATTCAAGTAGAATGAGTAATAATTTTGGTCCCATATTAGTTGAATGTAAAAACCAGGCTGTCAAATTGAGTCCATCTGCATGTTTAATAGACTTTCTTAATGACTCAGTGTTCGCCATAACCACTATTATGTAAGGTGCATATTATCCAATCTCTATAAAGCTGCCGTCGTGTCTTTGATAGATGATGGTAAAGGGCCCGTTACACAATAGAACATCATTAATGATATCCCTTAAACGTCACGGATTTGGAGTCATTCATACGATATCGTTAGGACCTCTTTGCTTGTGACTCTGCAAAGTTGTAACGATAAATCGTTGAATCATTGATCGCAGGTTTGAGAATATGTTCTCAAACCGCACGATTGACGATCAGCCAACCTAGTATATCGTTGTGTGACACCGCGATAACGATGTCGTTTAAGACTTCGTTCATTCACACCAAGGAGCAGGTATCGTTCGCTGGGTTGTGCAAACGATACCTGCTCACATCGTTGGCGAGTCGTACACGATATCTACACGTGTGACATCTCGCCAACGATGTCAAAACATGTTTGAAACTACTGCGCACCCACGAGATCGTAGCCGACATCGTTCCAACGTCATGCCGTGTAATGGTACCTTAGTGTAGCTACCAGAGGTTTCAAGAAAAAAATAAATCAATGCTTTGGCATACTATCACACCCAGCCCCCCATTGCCTACCAGAATGGATCGAACTAGGGATCTGCCATATATTTGTGGATCTTTGGAATTAAAGGGAACCTGTCACCTGGATCTAAGCCCCTACACTATCACTACCTGTCCCTGCACCTTCCTAGCTGCTCCGTATTTATCCCTCTCTGAGCTAAATCCACCCTATAAAACAGCAAAAAAATAACTTGTAACTTACAGAAGTCCTTGAGGCTGGGGACTGAAAAGGCGGTCCCAGGCTCCATTCTGCCCTCCTCGATGCAGCAGCACATGCCCCGCTGGGCGGCGTTATTCTTTCTTCATCGCCGCCTCCTCCATTTGGAATCTCCCACCCGCTTTACACTGTAAGGTAGCGGTTAGGATAGGCACGACAGAAGGCAGTGACTCAGGTATTTACTCTCACACAGCACACAGTTTAATGGCACAGTTCAGGTATTCAGACCTCCATGTTCCGGGGCACAGCCGAGTACAACCTCATACAATCCCAACAGCTGATATAGAAGCTCTGTACCTTCCCACGGGTAGGCTGTGTTAGGTCAGCACACAACCTTTCTCTCCTCACCGTCCGCTCATTAGCCTCATGAACGTCCACTCTGAGAGAGCTCACAGGCTGTGTTAAATCTTCACACAGCTCTCTACACAGCAGCTCCTGCTGCTGTCCTGACACTCTCCACCCCTCCCCACAGCCCAGGGCAGCTCATATCATCTCCTATTCACCTGCACACTTTGGCGTCAGTGCTTTCAATCAGCACTCAGCTCCAGCAGCAGCTAACCCTGTGTGTGTTGCTACCGAGCAGAAGACACAATCTCCCATATGCTGTATCAGGGGACACATCGAGGTCGCATCACCACAACATGATAGGTGTAAAGCAGGCGGGAGATTCCAAATGGAGGAGGCGGCGATGAAGAAAGAATAACGCCGCCCAGCGGGGGTGTGTGCTGCTGCATCGAGGAGGGGCGCCTTTTCAGTCCCCCAGCCTCAGGGACTGCTGTAAGTTATAAGTTATTTTTCTGCTGTTTTATAGGGCGGATTTAGCTCAGAGAGGGATACATAGGGAGCAGCTAGGAAGGTGCAGGGACAGGTAGTGATAGTGTAGTGGCTTAGATCCAGGTGACAGGTTCCCTTTAAATAAAAGGTCTGCAGACGTGGATTGATGGCTCAGATGGTTTTGTCCATATAATTTGGAATGATACCTTCCTCATGAGTATGTTCCCAAACATTCAGCAAAGTGGCTTGAAATGAGAAGTCAATTGTTTGACAGTTTTCTGTAACAATCGGAGTTTCCCAGTAATGTTTGCCTGTTTAATGCACTTGGCTATGTAACAAGATTGTGTCCTTATTGGCAGGTCCAAATATATCGTCCCACTTCTGTAATTGTTTTAAAGGCTTTTGTATATCTTTTGACATATAGGGTGTATATTTTGTTTTGAGTGCTAGTTGTTGAATGTCAGTTGATACCAACATAGTAAAAATGTCAACTGTGGGACATGCACTCAAAGCATGGAACGTTTTAGATTTCTTAAAGTGAACCTGTCACCCCTCCAGGGCTTATTAAACTAAAAGTGCCACCTTCAGCAGCGCCTATTCTGCATTCTGTGAAGGTGGCCACAATCCCTCTACCCCACCTCTCATACACCTAAATAAACACTTTATAAACTTTTTTTGTACAATATATAAATCATTCTAACATGGTCCGGTGGGTCTTGTCACTGTACCCAGACCACACTCCTCTTCGGTCTTCCTCCACCTCTCCTATTTATTCGCTGCCTCCTCCTCTTCTCTCCTTGTAGCTACCTCTTCATTCAGGGCACCTGCGTGAACAAAGAGGAATCTGTGCAAACCCCGTGAATGACTCCGCCGACAACTGCGTCGCTAAGAGGTGGTCAACCTTGGAAATCATTGCGGTTACTATGACAACGCTGTCAGGGTGAGCTCGGTTACCAGCCGCTATCCCCGCCAACTCATTCAGTCTTATGAGTACCCTAGTACTGGGGTTACTGAGCTCACCCTGACAGCGTTGCCATAGTAACTGCAATGCTTTTCATGGATGACATGGTTGCTTACATCACAGAATGACTTCGGAGCACAGCCGTAAGTAAGCGAAGCATTCACTTTACTTCTGTGCACAGATGTCATTCTGTGCCTGCTCTCTCTGCCAGCCCATGTCTAATTTGGTGTGACATCATGAATTTCAGGCTTAGTACTTAACTAATCACAGGTGAATGTTTGTTTTTAGCTTTATATAAATGGTATCTCATACATGGATGTACTAACAACTGAGGCTGGTTTCACACCACGGTTTTCAGCTGTCAGGCTGTGCCTGGTGTTTTGCTGGATGCACTGGACACAGCCTGGCAGCTCCAGAACAACAGAACCGGGTCCTGTTTTCTGCCAGTATCAGAACTGTGTGGTTGTTGCCGCTGTCCAGTCCTGAAATTTCAAAATTGCGGCTAGCGGGAAGCTAGCCGCAGTTCTAAAATGTCAGGCGGGAGCTCTCCAGGAGCTGAAGTTCTGCACCTGCCATTGCTGAACTTAAGTGTCCGGCAGCCGGATCCGATTTTCTGATCTGAGAGGTTTCTGTTTTATCAGATTTTTGCCCCGGACACAAAAACACTGCAAGCTACAATTTTGTGTGCGGGACAGAAATGGAATGCAGCCTGATGCTGCCGGACAGGGACAAAACCAGATGGCAAATCGCTGCCATCCGGTCCCATCCGGCACCATAGGCATACATTAGTACAAAATCGGGTCTGGGGCTGTCAGGTTTACACCGGACAGCCCTGGACCCGAAAAAAACGTGGTGTGAAGCCGGCCATAGGAGAACCTTCTTCGAAACTTGTTTAGTGTTTCCCCCTTGGGGACATCTGTGATGTTTTTATCATAAGGAAATAAAGGATTTACCGCAGCAGTGGCACCGGATTCCAGCCGTTCTTGTATGCATTAAATGGAAGCCTGCCATCATTCCGAAAGCCTTGGGAGTCCAGCGAGTATAAGGTGGTTGAGTTCTCTCTTCCCCTTCCTTCAATATAGTTTTCCTTTAATGTCAACTCCGAGGACAAACCGGGTGAACTAGGCCTGTCGGACATCTCAGAGGCGGCTTCCTCAGATGAGGAATTGGGCCATCCATATTTTTCAGCAGATAATATAGGTAAACTGCTGAAGCTGGTTGGATCTACTATGGAGGTAGAGACCCTAAGGAGCAGTGGTCTATACAGGACCCTATGTTCAGTGATCTAGAAGAGAAAAAGTATTGTCTTTTCCTTTCATGACAATTTGCTATAATTGCTTTATGGCAAGGTACTCCATCATGCTGGAAAAGGCATTGTTGGGTGCCAAACTGCTCTTGGACGGTTGGGAGAAGTTGCTCTTGGAGGACATTCTGGTACTATTCTTTATTCATGGCTGTGTTTTTAGGCAAGACTGAGTGACCAATTCCCTTGGCTGAGAAGCAACCCCACACATGAATGTTTTCAGGATGCTTTACAGTTGGCATGGAACAAGACTGGTGGTAGCACTCACCTCTTCTTCTCCGAATAAGCTGTTTTCCAGATGTCTCAAACAATCGAAAAGGGGATTCATCAGATAAAATGACTTTACCCCGGTCCTCAGCAGTCCACTCCCTGTACCTTTTGCAGAATATCAGTCGGTCCCTGATGTTTTTCTGGAGAGAAGTGGCTTCTTTGCTGCCCTCCTTGAAACCAGGCCTTGCTCAAAGAGTCTCCATCTCACAGTGCGTGCAGAAGCACTCACACCAGCCTCCTGCCATTCCTGAGCAAGCTCGGCACTGCTGGTAGTCCGATCCCGCAGCTGAAACAGTTTTAAGATACGGTCCTGGCGCTTGCTGGTCTTTCTTGGGCGCCCTGGAGCCTTTTTGACAACAATGGAAGCTCTTTCCTTGAAGTTCATGATGATGCGATAGATTGTTGACTGAGGTGCAATCTTTCTAGCTGCGATACTCTTCTCTGTTAGGCCATTTTTGTGCAGTGCAATGATGGCTGCACGTGTTTCTTTAGAGAGAACCATGGTTAACTGAAGAGAAACAATGATACCAAGCACCAGCCTCCTTTTAAAGTGTCCAGTGATGTCATTCTTACTTAATCATGACTGATCGCCAGCCCTGTCCTCATCAACACCCACACCTGTGTTAATGGAACAATCACTAAAACGATGTTAGCTGCTCCTTTTAACCCCTTGACGACCTATGACTTCGTGGGACGTCATAGAAGTCGATGCGTTCTCGACCTGTGACGTTCCACGACGTCATGGCGGGATCTCGTTCCAGCAGCTCCGGTAACCGGGTTCACTGAAAGGTGACCGAAGCTGCTGGAACGTGAGGAACTCTCCTTCACCCCAGGGGGGGGTGACTTAGCCCCTACGTGGCTTTGATCACTCTGATTGGCTGTTGAAACTGACAGTCAAATAAGAGTGATCGAAATAGTTCACCAATGAAAATTCCAAAGCACCGACCATTGGCTGGAGGAAGGTGACCTGTGTGTCACCCCCTCCAGATCTGATTGGTGGTAGCGTCCATGTGACGCATACCCTCCAATCAGAGGTGGAGGGGTGTTGTGACCTGTCCTTGCCCTCCCCCTTCAGCCTCATGCCGTCCATGGAGACTGAAGAGGGAGGACCCTTGCCACCTGCTGCCACTGACTGCCCCCACTACCGCCGATTGCCCCCCCGCTGCTGCCGCCGCCTGCCACCTGCCTGGTAATTTGCTAACACCGGAGCCTTGTGCTCCGGTGCCCTGTGCGCCGCTCCGGTGCCCTGTGCGCCGCTCCCCCTCTGGCCACTTTACTGCGCAGCCCTCTGCTCCACTTCAGTGCACTCTGATCCGCTCCCCCTCCAGTGCCCTGTGCTGCCACAGCCCAGTGATTGCCCCCCCCACTCGCCCCCAGCCCAGTCATTGCGCCCCCCCCCACTCACCCCCAGCCCAGTGATTGCCCCCCGCACTCACCCCCAGCCCAGTGATTGCACCCCGCACTCACCCCCAGCCCAGTGATTGCCCGCGATCACCCCCCTCCGGTACGTGATTGCCCGCGATCACCCCCCTCCGCTCCGTGATTGCCCGCGATCACCCCCCTCCGCTCCGTGATTGCCCGCGATCACCCCCTCCGCTCCGTGATTGCCCGCGATCACCCCCCTCCGCTCCGTGATTGCCCGCGATCACCCCCCTCCGCTCCGTGATTGCCCGCGATCACCCCCCTCCGCTCCGTGATTGCCCGCGATCACCCCCCTCCGCTCCGTGATTGCCCGTGATCACCCCCCTCCGCTCCGTGATTGCCCGCGATCACCCCCCTCCGCTCCGTGATTGCCCGCGATCACCCCCCTCCGCTCCGTGATTGCCCGCGATCACCCCCCTCCGCTCCGTGATTGCCCGCGATCACCCCCCTCCGCTCCGTGATTGCCCGCGATCACCCCCCTCCGCTCCGTGATCGCCCGCCGATCCCCCCCTTCCGCCCGTGATCGCCCGCGATCCCCCCCTTCTGCCCCGCGATCACCCCCTCCGCCCCGCGATCACCCCCTCCCCCCCCTCCGCCCCGCGATCACCCCCTCCGCCCCGCGATCACCCCCTCCGCCCCGCGATCACCCCCTCCGCTCTGTGACTTGCTGCCACCCCCTTCTTCCGTCCAGCTCCGGACAGCCCCCTCCTTTTTCCCCCTGCTCCGGACAGCCCCCTCCTTTTTCCCCCTGCTCCGGACAGCCCCCTCCTTTTTTCCCCTGCTCCGGATAGCCCCCTCCTTTTTCCCCCTGCTCCGGACAGCCCCCTCCTTTTTCCCCCTGCTCCGGACAGCCCCCTCCTTTTTCCCCTGCTCCGGACAGCCCCCTCCTTTTTCCCCCTGCTCTGGACAGCCCCCTCCTGAATTAAAAAGTTGCACCAATCACTCGCGCGCGCACACACGCGCACACACGCACACACACGCACACACACCACACGCAAAATGTCCCGCTCATCCCAGTCTAGGGCGTACTCAGCTGAGGAGGCATATGCCATTATTGCCTCCGAAGCTGATAGTGAGGGAGAGGACCCCACGTTCCTCTATTCCTCCCATTCTTCATCCTCCAGTGACACCAACTCGCCACCACCACGAAGACGGCGGAGGACAAGAAGTCGTCCGGAAGTTGGGGAAGAAGACCCAGAGGCCGAGGAAGAAGAGCCGGAGGCCATGGAGGAAGACCCATAGCCAACTGTGAGTAACGCCCAACCTAGTGCTAGTCACGCCCAACCTAGCACTAGTGCCCCCGTTTGGACCCCTGTCCCTGAAACATTTACTCCACGGATTCCTGATTTCCTTCCCCAATCAGGAATCCAGTTTGAGACGGCAAATCTCAGGGAAATAGACTTTTTCAAAGGCAATTGTCAGTCTCATGGTGGAGCAGACTAACCTCTACGCCCAAAAATTCCTGGCCGAAAACCCAAATTCAACGTTTTCTACTTGGAGTCCCGTGGACTCGGTAGAAATGTTGAAATATTGGGGACTGGTACTTCACATGGGGATTGTGAAGAAACCAGAAATCCGCCAATACTGGAGTACAGATATTTTATATGAAACTCCAGTATTCGGCATGGTTATGTTTCGCAAACGTTTTGAGGCGATTCATAAGTTTTTACATTTCAGGGACAATGCGGACAGCCTTCCCCGTGATGACCCGAATTTTGATACTGTTCAAAATTCGGCCGGTCATCGAACACTTCAGCAACAAGTTTGCTGAAGTGTACGTTCCCAAAAGGGAAATTTGTGTGGATGAATCCCTCATCCACTTCAAAGGGAGGCTTCAGTTCCGGCAATACCTGCCCAGCAAGAGGGCGAGGTATGGAATCAAACTCTACAAGCTGTGTGAGAGTATGTGTGGGTAGTGGGCAATCATCATTAACCCTTGATACTACTAAGGTGTGCCTGTGTGTTGTGGCATTACACCTTTGTCCTATCCTCTGTCTTTTGGTAAAAATAAATGAAATCTGAATATGATTACTGGAGTATATACTCTTTTTTTATGTTTATATATGCTTCTGAGTAGCTCCTTGGGAGTGGGACATGTCCTATTGGAATGCCCATTCCCTATTGTTGGGAATTTTTTGTATTAATGAGTGCCTATGATGCAACATGGCTCTCTGAATTGGACAAGGCTTTGGATGAGGTTGGAGGTGCAGCGGGGGAGCCAAGTGGTGGTGGCAGTGTAGAGGAGGCAGTCAAGGCTTACAGAGGGTTGTTGAAGAAACGTACAAGGACCTGGTGGAATAGGGCCTTCTTGGATAAATACTTTGAGAGAGAAATGATACCCCGGGGATTAAGGGTGCAGGTTTATCCCTCCTTCCCCATAGAAGATGAGACCTTTAGAGCGGAGTGGGAGGATTTTGCTAGCGAATGCTCAAAGGGATTCTTAAGCCTTCTTGTAGATCTAAATACTGCCACAATTGAAGTGATGGAGGGGGATATGGAAAATTTGCTACGACAGATTAAGGAACAGATGACCGGTGAGGCCCTGATAAAATTTAATTCTCAAAATGAGACGGAGCTCAAACGTCTCGAAAAAGAGGTTAAGGGATTTAAAATTAAGAATTTTCAGAAAGATCAGTCTGACTACAGTACGGGTAGAGTATATAAGTGGAAGGTGGGCGGGAAACCGAGATCAATACCAAAGGGTAAACCTAGGAATGTTCCTCGCCCAAAACCAACACCAAGGACGGAACCCGTAACTCCACTTCCAAGTAGTACAGATGAATCTGACGCTGAATCTCTCCCTGGGGATGGAGTACTGACACGCTTCAGAGCCCGTCATCAGTTGGGAATAAATAATACGGGCAGGACACTCCAGGTGATTAATCAATGCAGGCATCCCCTATCTGAAACTCAACTAGAGGTATTATGCTTGGGGCTGTCTTTTTCACCAATGAATAATTTTCATTTTTTTTAGTTTTAAAAGACGTTCAACTCTTCTCACAGAAAGTCATTTTAAAAAAATTACACAGCAAAAATAAGAGACATCCAGAAGAGTTGAATCCTGGTGAGAGGGAAGCCCTTGAAAATCTTGAGGAATTGGCTAATGAAATGGAATCTACTCAAACAGGTAGATTTCCATCCCTGGCTTTCCCCAGATCTACGAGGTTCCCACCCTTGTCCGTTTGTCCGGCCGTAGAAATCTTTACGAACTTGGTGGTCGAAGACCTGAAGCGACTTCCAGTTCATTCCACGTCTGATAATTTGACACACAAACAGCGATGTGCATTATCAGACTTGGAAAAAATGAATGATGTTGCGATAAAGCCGGCGGACAAGGGTGGGAACATCGTGGTCTGGCCAACTGACCAATATGAACGGGAAGCATTCCGGCAATTACGGGATAAAGATACGTATCGCAAACTTGCCTGTAACCCTGTGACCTCGTTCTCGAATCAACTCCAGGCCATCCTCGGCAAAGCATGTGAGGCAGGTAATATTCCTAAAAAAGTTGTGGAGGGACTCGCCGTCAGGTATCCTAAGTTGCCGACCCTATATTTATTACCAAAAATCCACAAGGACGCCGTCGCTCCGCCGGGGCGTCCGATCGTGTCTGGCATGGGAGGGCTGTGTAATCCAGTATGTAGATTTATTGACTATTATTTGAGACCATTGGTGGAGTCGCTGCCCTCCTATGTTCGGGACACGATGGACGTCCTGATGAGGATTGACGGCGTCTCGGTGGATAAGGGTACTTTACTAGTAACTGACGTTGAGTCCCTCTACACATGTATACGACACGAGGATGGCCTGGAGGCAGTACGTTTTTTTCTACAGGCGAATGGGAGGGATGGCGCGATCAGTGAACTTATCCTCGAGCTGCTTCACTTTGTCTTGACCCATAATTTCTTCGTTTTTAAAGATAATTATCATCTACAGCCCCGAGGCACTGCCATGGGCGCGGCCTGCGCTCCCTCGTACGCAAATCTCTTTCTCGGTTTTTGGGAGAGGGGTCTTTTGTGTGGCGGGGGCGGCCGGCCGACGCCCATGTGCAGTGCTGGCTGAGGTATATCGATGATTTATTTATTTTGTGGCAACGCAAGGTGGAGCAGCTTGACGAGTTCATGGGGCGATTGGCGGAGAATGAGGTGAATATAAAGCTGACTTATAAGTCGGAGATTCGCAAAATTGACTTTCTGGATATCGGTGTTGAAATTGGTCTGGATGGCACCATACAGACAGATGTCTTCAGGAAATCAACAGCGGTGAATTTGCTTCTTCACGCATCTTCGCCCCATGATCGTTCGACTGTTCGCAGTATCCCCACGGGCCAGTTTCTCCGCATGCGGCGAATTTGCTCGTCGGATGAGTTGTTTGAGAGACAGGCCCTTGACCTGAGGGAAAGATTTCAAGAACGGGGTTACAGCAACAGGTCGGTGAAACGGGCGTATCTAAGGGCCAAAAATACTCCCCGAGATAACCTACTATATGGGCAGAAAGAAAAAGACACTAGTAACAACATGGGTCAGCACATTAGATTTATATCCACATTCAATCATGGCTGGGGTAGGATGAGGGAGATACTAAACAGGCATTGGCCCATATTACTCTCCGATCCGTTTCTTAGGGGCTCGATCTCTGATCGTCCGCTTATGACGGCAAGGCGGGCGAGACACCTCAAAGATGTGTTGGTCCATAGCCATCATATAACTACTACACCAGGTCTGTTCGGCTCTCAATGCCCTCTGAAGGGAACTTTTCCCTGTGGTCACTGTGTGGCCTGCTCAAATGTGCAGCGCATTGCGTCCTTCACCTCCTCCGATGGCTCCCGAACATATGAGATCAGACAGTATATATCCTGTGGCACGAGCAACGTGATCTATTATGCCACGTGCTCATGTCCACGGATTTACGTGGGTAGAACATGTAGGGAGCTAAGGAGGAGAGTGAGGGAGCATCTGAATGGCATTTTGGCGGCACCCACGGTGAAAGATAAATCCACACTTAAGACATTACCACGACATTTTCTGATGCACCATAAGAGTGATCCGTCATCCCTGATGTTTCGTGGTATTGACGTGATCCATGGTGCCATCAGAGGTGGTGATGTCCGTAAGATTTTATCGCAACGTGAGACTAAGTGGATTGTGGCACTAGACACAATGTCACCACGTGGCCTGAATGAACACTTAAGCTTTGCGCCCTTTCTATAGCCACTGCCGCCTGGACCTATAGGTACCTTTTTACTGATGTCATTTTGTGTGACGTGATTTTAACCTTTGTCTCTTTTGTAAGTGTTTTAGGTCCCGTTTTCTGATTTTTGGGAATTGCTGTCTGAGTACGTCATCATATGATGAAGTGCGTTGAGTACCTGTAATGGGTGTCATGAATTATCTCATATATCCGGCTGATGGTTGGCCTCACCTATATCTATCGATCGTGGATGGAGAAAATTTACAGAATCCATAAAGTGATTTGATAATAACATGGACTTTGTGGTTGGCGGAGGGATGAAATCATGTATATGTTATCCCCACTG
The DNA here is from genome assembly GCA_033576535.1 of Allobates femoralis. Classification (NCBI taxonomy): domain Eukaryota; kingdom Metazoa; phylum Chordata; class Amphibia; order Anura; family Aromobatidae; genus Allobates; species Allobates femoralis. Next base: position 266,312,771 of record JARQOC010000006.1, on the reverse strand, counting down.
TAATGTACTGTTATTTTCTTTATACTTTCTCCCAAATCCATGCTAACTGGTGAACAAGTTCGTGAATTCACCCTAAGGATACATGCCTGTAAGGATTTGATTACCATCTATCTGAGAATTTGTGCACCTTCAAGTATATAGATGTATATAGGTCTCCTTGTGTTCTGTGCTGTGGATGGCGGTCGCTATGGTGACCTCCGTTTGCCCCAGCGTGGGTGCGTGCGTCGCAGGGCACGTGCGACTGCCATAGTTACGCGTCCTGGCTGCAGCTCGTGCACCTGTGGCGCTGCGCTGATGCGGGGTGGCGTTTCGGAGTTGCCGGCCGGGCGACACGTCATATCCGCTCACATAACCAGCAGCACATGACACCAGAGCGTAGCGTCACTTCCGGTGACTGAGTTAGACAGCTGATATTTAAAGCACCGGCTGTGGGCCCTCTAACATCACCCTGATGAAGTGTCCGCTCCCCACCTCATTGATATACATAACATTCCTATGTCTCCCCCCCTCTTTTTCATACTAGGGGTTGTTGGCTGTCACTTTGATTGGGCATTACAACAATAAGCACTAAGGCACTTTATGTAGGGGCACTTTTTCATCTCATGTGACCTTTTTTATGCAAAGGCGATATATGTATACTATCCTGGTAGAATACAATAAGTGCTCCAATTGAGGCCTAGTATAGGGTTGCTGCTGTATGGCCAATGGATTGACTTGTGCCTCTTTCCCCCCTCCTGTTTTAAGGACTATTTTGTACAATAGGAAATAAGCATTGTCTCTGTGGGTAGTGGGCAATCATCATTAACCCTTGATACAACTAAGGTGTGCCTGTGTGTTGTGGCATTACACCTCTGTCCTATCCTCTGTCTTTTGGTAAAAATAAATGAAATCTGAATATGATTACTGGAGTATATACTCTTTTTTTTATGTTTATATATGCTTCTGAGTAGCTCCTTGGGAGTGGGACATGTCCTATTGGAATGCCCCATTCCCTATTGTTGGGAATTTTTTGTATTAATAAGTTGTGTGAGAGTACCTCAGGGTACACTCACAGCTTTAGAGTGTGAGGGAAAGGATTCCAGGATCCAACCCCCAGAGTGTCCAACTGCTCTGGGGGTGAGTGGGAAAATAGTGTGGGATCTGATCCACCCACTACTTGATAAAGGTTACCATCTATACGTTGATCACTTTTATACAAGTATAACACTATTTCAGTCCCTTTCTGCCAGAACTACCGCCGCTTGCGGTACTGTGCACAGAAACCAGAGGGGTCTTCCTGTGACGCTAGTTGGGCAGCTGCTTCCGAAGGGTGAGAGCAGAGCCCAATGTAGCAGCAACATGGTTGTGGTCAAGTTCAAGGACAAAAGGGATGTCCTTTTCTTGACCACAATCCATGGTCCCGGCACCACAGCCACCACCGTTAGAGGTACCCCCGCACAGGTCTACAAACCGGACTGTGCTTTGGGGTACAATAAATACATGGGGGGAGTTGATCTTTCTGATCAAGTCCTCCAGCCCTACAGTGCCATGCGGAAGGCGAAGGTGTGGTACAAAAAACTGGCCGTGCATATCGTTCAAATGGCACTGTATAATGCATACGTGCTATCACGATGTGCAGGCCAGACCGCCAACACCTTCCTCCAGTTCCAGGAGGCGGTGATAAAAGCCCTGATGTTTGGAGGCGAAGAAGGAGCGGGCCCCAGCACCCCTGGAACTCGAGTTTCCCGTATGGTACCAGGGCAACATTTTCCCGGTGAGATCCCAAACACATCCCAAAGAGGGAGATCACAAAAAAGGTGCCGGGTCTGTTATAGAATGGGGATAAGAAAGGACACGCGTTTCCAATGTGAAACCTGTCCTGACAAACCTGGACTGTGCATGAAAGACTGCTTCAAACTCACACATTCCAGCCTGTCACACTACACCACACACACCAACCTGACGTACACTACACCACACACCAACCTGACATACATTACACCATACACACTAACCTGACGTGTCTCAGGTTGGTGTGTGGTGTGGTGTACATCAGGGTGGTGTGTGTTGTGTACGTCAGGTTTGTGTGTGTGGTGTTTACTATACCACATGTAGATGTACACTACACCCCACACACCAACCTGACGTGCACTACACCACACACCAACCTGACATACATTACACCTTACACACTAACCTGACGTGTGTCAGGTTGCTGTGTGGTGTGGTGTACATCAGGGTGGTGTGTGTGGTGTTTACTACACCACATGTAGATGTACATTACACCACATACCAACCACCTGACACCATGTCACGTATGGAGAGCCCCTGCATACCTAAACATTGGAGCTCCCCTACTAGTGACCCCATTTTGGAAACTAGACCCCCAAAGGAACTTATCTAGATGGGTCATGAGCACTTTGAACCCCCAGATACTCCACAAATTGATCCGTAAAAATAAAAAAGTACTTTCTTTTTTCCACAAAAAGTTTCTTTTTTCATTTTTACGGTTCAATTTGTGAAGCACATGGGGGTTCAAAGTGCTCACTATGCATCTAGATAAGTTCCTTGGGGGGTCTAGTTTCCAAAATGGGGTCACTTGTGGGGGAGCTCCAATGTTTAGGTACACGGGGCTCTCCAAACACGACATGGTGTCCGCTAACAATTTGAATAATAAATTAGCCCAAATTGTTAGCGGACACCATGTCGCGTTTGGTGAGCCCCTGAGTGCCTAAACATTGGAGCTCCCCCACAAGTGACCCCATTTTGGAAACTAGACCCCCCAAGGAACTTATCTAGATGCATAGTGAGCACTTTGAACCCCCATGTGCTTCACAAATTGATCCGTAAAAATGAAAAAGTACTTTTTTTTTTTTTTTTACAAACATTTTCTTTTAGCCTAAATTTTTTTCATTTTCACATGGGCAACAGGATAAAATGGATCCTAAAATTGGTTGGGCAAGTTCTCCTGAGTACACCGATACCTCATATGTGGTCATAAACCACTGTTTGGGCGCACAGAAGGGCTCAGAATGAAGGAGCGCCATTTTACTTTTTGAATTGAAAATTATCTCCAAAAGTCAAATTGCGCTCCTTCCCTTCTGAGCCCTGCTGTGCGCCCAAAGAGTGGTTTATGACCACATTTGAGGTATCGGTGTACTCAGGAGAACTTGCCCAACAAATTTTAGGATCCATTTTATCCTGTTGCCCATGTGAAAATGAAAGAATTGAGGCTAAAAGAACATTTTAGTTGGAAAAATTAAAATGTCCATTTTTTCCTTCCACTTTTCTTTAGTTCCTGTGAAGCACCTGAAGGGTTAATAATCTTCTTGAATGTAGTTTTGAGTAGCTTGAGGGGTGCAGTTTTTGGAATGGTGTCACTTTTGGGTGTTTTCTGTCATGTACACCCCTCAAAGGGACTTCAAATGTGATGTGGTCACAAAAAAAATGGTTTTGTAAATTTTGCTGGAAAAATGAGAAATTGCTGATGAACTTTGAACCCTTATAACTTCCTAACAAAAATTTTTTTTTTTCCAAAATTGTGCTGATGTAAAGTAGACATGTGGGTAATGTTATTTATTAACTATTTTGAGTCACATAACTTTCTGGTTTAGCAGAATAAAAATTGCAAAATTTTCAATATTTTTGCAAAATGTTTGATTTTTTTCACAAATGAACACAAAAATTATCGACCTAAATTTAATACTACCATGAAGCCCAATATGTCACGAAAAAACAATCTCGGAATCGCTAGGATCTGTTGAAGCGTTCATGAGATATTACCTCATAAAGGGACACTGGTCAGAATTGCAAAAAATGGCCAGGTCAGGAAGGCCAAAATAGGCTCGGTCATGAAGGGGTTAAGGCAGGACTGCAATGACGTTGAAATGTGTTTTGGGGGTTAAAGTTCATTTTCTAGGCAAATATTTACTTAGCAAGTAATTGCTGTTAAGCTGATCACTCTTTATGACATTCTGGAGTATATGCAAATTGCCATTAGAAAAACTGAAGCAGTAGACTTTGTTAAAATTAATATTTGTAGAATTCTCAAAACTTTTGGCCATGACTGTACATGCCACCAGTTGGACATTTGGGTACATATAATTAAATACACCACATTGCTTGTGGTGCAACTGACGTTACCTCGGATCTTGTAGTCCTGATCTGTCCTGGGAATCAGGTTTTGCACCTGTTCTGTTTGCAGGGAAAGGTTCCTGTAGCTGCTAGAGAGGACAGGGCGCTTCTGACAATGATCTTTTTTAGATTCTGAGGCTGTCTAATACGCAAGAGTGGGTGATCCGGAAATATTGATTTTAGTCGGTCATCTTTTTGTAGGAGTGGTTGCAATTTTTGTGCAGCTCCTCTTACGGTACCGTCACACGTCACGATATCGTGTAGGATATCGCATAGAAGTCACGGGAGCGCGCTCATTTAGCGATGTGGATCGGGATCGCAGTTGAGTTGTCACATGGCAAGATATCGTCTACGACTATGTGGCGATTCTGAGGTGAGATCTGGAATAGCGATGGTTAGGATTACTACATTCTTTAGCAGTGAATAAGATAAATCGCGGAACACATTATCGCGGTGTCACACTAGACAAAGCAGCAGATTGCATGATCGCAAATCTGCAGATTTGAGAACATGTTCTCAAATCTGCGATGAGCGATACAACGCATTATCGTCGTCGTATCTCGGTGTCACACGCTACGATATCGTTTGGACATCGCAGCCACGCCTCCAAACCCGTGACGTAGGTGCGATACCGTTCACGATATCGCGACGTGTAACGCCGTCATCTTCAGACTTGGATTGTAGGTGACTACAAGAGGAACTCCGTTTTCTTCTCTAGTTTTCTAATATAGAAGAAGATTCCTTGATATTCTCATTGCTCTTGTAATCTGGTTTTCAATTGCTCTTGGATGGTAGCTTTGGTTCAAAAGGTCTTTGAGGTCCTCAAGGTTATTTTCTCTATCTGTAGGGTTTGAACATATCCGATTGTATCTGATGGCCTGGCTGTGCAGAATAGTTTTTTTGTGTTTTGGATGAAAACTGTCCCATCGGAGGTATGGACAGTCAAGAACTCTTACAACAGGGTCGTCCAGTGACCATAAAACCAGCAATATTCGTCCTGAGATCTCTGACAGCCACTATCCCAGCGGTTCGTTGGGCGCAGTTCCATACAAGGGAATTACATCTGTAAATTCTGTCAGAACAGGCAAAATATCCTTCCAACCTGAATCGGATGTTTCTGCTATCCCTCCCAGTGTTGGAATCCCTACAGTGGTGGCTGTGCAATGACCATTTAAACAAAGTGGTTATTTGGTCAGTTCTGGCTCCATTAGTGTTAACTACAGAAGCCAGTCCCTTGGGATCGGGGGCCCATTTTGGGGGATCTGGTATTCCAGGGTCAATGGGATCACACCACAAGAAATTCTTTCTCTAACCTAAGAGAGCTAGCGGCCATAAGGCAGGCTATTTTTCAGTTAGCAGATGTGGTCAGGGGGAAGCACTTGGCAGTCCTATCAGACAACATCACAACCATCTCATGTATACAAACTATCAAGGATGGACAAGATCCCGTCTGTTACTGGAAGAAGCCAGGCAGCTATTCAGGTTTGCAGAAAGCAGTTTACAGTCCCTATCTGGCACTCCACTAAAAATGGTGAACAACATGGTGGCAGACTTTCTAAGCCATCATGTGTTACATCCGGGAAAGTGGTCCCTAAGTCAGGATAATATTTGAGAAAATTTGTTCCAATTGGGAGGTGGGGGTGCAGACACACCTGATTTCCAGTAGTCAAACCGACACATAGTCAGATTTTATTCCCTAAACCCGAGAGAAGCTAAAGAGGGAGTCGATGCTCTCCTAAATCACTGGGGGTTTCAGCTAGCCTATGCTTCGCCTCCTGCCATACCCCCCCCCCACCATTCCCGTTGATCCCAATTGTGCTGAGGAAAATTTGGGAGGCAAGGCTCGAGTAATACGAATTGCCCCCTTCTGGCCAAAGAGGGCATGGTTCACGTGGCTAAGGATGTATGTCCATCTCGGACCTGTGGATACTGCCAGATGTTCCAGATCTGCTAAACCAGGGTCCAGTTTTGAATCCCCAAATTCACTGGCTTCATCTCACAGCATGGAAGTTGAGAAGGGGTCTCCTTTAAGCAAAGTGTTTTTCAGGGTCCTAAGTTGCCACTATGCTCTCCAGTAGAAAAACGGTCACATCGAACAAATATGACAAAAATTTCTTGCCTCTTCAGGGCGTCACTTAACCAATGAAAGCCAACAGGTCCCAGTGTCTGAGGTGCTTGAATTCCTTCAGTGTGGGTTGGAGAAGGGGTTATCAACCAGTACTCTTAAAGTACAAAATTGCTGCCCTGGGTGCTCTATTTGATCAAAAAATTGCCTACTACCCTTGGGTTATAGATTCATTAGTCTCTTTTGCGGCCAGACCCCTGAAAAGTCCTAAGGTTGCACCCTGCGATCTAAATTTAGTCCTAAATGCCTTGACTACTGCTCCCTTTGAACCTATTGCCTCTATTTCGGTGAAAGCTCTTACTCTAAAAACTGCCCTCCTGGTCGCCCTGACATCTGCTAGGTGTGTCTTTGATCTCCAGGCCCCTTCTGTAAATCTTTCTTTTACTACCATATTGGATGATAGAGTAATCTTATGTCCTGACCCGGCTTTCATTCTGAAGGTCAATACTAAATTTCATAGACCAAGAGAATTTTGCCGTCCTTTTGTGACAATCCAAAATCCCAGGGAGAGCAAACCTTCCATTGCCTTGATGTCAGACCATGCCTTCTTCAATACTTACAAATATCAAAACCTTGGCAACAATCCTCTGCCCTCTTTGTCTCCTTTCAGGGAACAAATGGGAGAAAACAGGCTTCAAAATCCACGATTGCTCTGTGGCTTCAAATAGCTATATCACTTTCCTTTTCTCCTTCGGGGCAAAGCCCCCCACTGGATAGAGGGCTCACTCTACAGAAGTCATTGCCACCTTCTGGACTGAAAGGGCTAATGCGTCTGTAGAAAAGATAGGCAGAGCATCTATGTGGTCTTCTTCCACTTTCTTTTGTCATTATAGGCTAGATCTGGGTCTTTCAGGCCTTGCCTTTGGGAGGAAAGTTCTTTCTGCTATTGTCCCACTTTAGGAGGCTTTTCTATTTTATCCTTTTGCTGTCGGTGCTGTCATGGGGAAGGGAAGAAATAATTGCTTACCAGTAATTTGATTTGCCATAGCCATGACAGCACCGAGCAAGTTCCCTCCCTATCTTGGCGATGATTGTGTGGTGCTGTGCACAAGCGTGTAGTGGTGTTGCTTTTTAAAGCTGTAGAGCTATAATCTGTAATGATGTCATGTCATAAATATGTTGACTATCGAGGCGGTTACCTTGAATGCTGTGAAACAAACGTGGTGGGGAGAGGTTCCACTCCGTTTTATTTCTGCTGTAGGTTTACTGTTCCTGGGGATGGATACCATCCTCTCACTGTTGGTGCTGTCATGGCTCTGGAAAATCAATCTCCTGGTAAGTAATTAATTATAATTTTTCTAATAGAGATTGTAAAGTTGCAAGAACGCCAAAGTTCTTCTTTAGTTATTAACCCGTCATTAATTTCAGATTTTTAGTGCAGTTTTTTCTAGTGTTGCTTTGCTAGCAAATAAATGTAATCTTTGGATCATACTGTTTATAGGGGGTTGTGTGCCTCTCATGCTGTATATAGGGGGCTGCTGTAGTTGTGGCTACTGCTGTTTATGGGGGCTGTGTGGATCTTGCTGTATATAAGGAGCTCATTCTGGGTCACTTTGTTTAGAGGTTGTGTGTGGGATCATGTTGTATATAGGATGCTGTGTGTGTGTGGATAATGCTGTATATAGGAGACTGTATGGCTAATGATGTATATGGTGGCTGCATGTGCATCATGCTGTATATAGGGGGCTACTGTACGTGTGGCTCATCCTGCACATAGGGGGCCACGTGTGCCTCATGCTGTATGTAGGGGGGCCACGTGTGGCTCATGCTTTATGTAGGGGGATGTGGCTCATGCTGTGAGTGGTTCATGCAGAGTGTAGGGGTGTGTGTTTGGCTCACGCTGTGTGCGTGTGTGGAGGGGGCCATGTGTGGCTCACGCTGTGTGTTGGGGGGGCCATGTGTGGCTCACGCTGTGTGTTGGGGGGGCCGTGTGTGGCTCACGCTGTGTGTTGGGGGGCCGTGTGTGGCTCACGCTGTGTGTTGTGGGGGCAGTGTGTGGCTCACGCTGTGTGTTGGGGGGCCGTGTGTGGCTTGCGCTGTGTGTTGGGGGGCCGCGTGTGGCTCGCCCTGTGTGCGCACGGGGAAAGCCGTGTGTGTGTGTGTGCGCGTGTGTGTGCGGGGGAAGACCGCGTGTGGCTCATGCTGTGTGCGTGGGGTAAGGCCACATATTATACTATACTAGCTAGAGCCCGGCATTGCCTGGTGTCAGGAAAATATTAATTATTTTCCATTTTTCTAAAAAGCAACTAAAACTGACACACTTCTCCGCCCCTTTTTAGTTTGGAGGAGCACAGTCTTTCCACCCCTCCCGCACTCCTTACCCTGTCAGGTATTGGGTTTTATGACCCTGCCAGATTCTAACTGAATGCTTTTTCTTTTCCCTCCAAGAAAGTCAGTCCTTTGTCTTCACACTTTGCATCAAATTTAATGCACATCAATACCACAATTGCATAAATCATATTTTTGCGGTACTTGCATCTCGGAATCGCACTGCCCCCTCTTACATTTCTGAGAAACTATCTGAAACCTAGGAAATTAATTCCTGTCCATCCGCAAGCCACAGATATCCCATGTTTGGTTTCCAAAACACAAAATTGAAAGGGAAAACATATAGTTAATGTCTTTGACCTGTGAGCTTCCAGGCCAAAGATATGAAGAAAAGTAGTTATTTAAAACTTTGAGATGGATGTACCTTGCAGAAAACAGACCATATGTCAGTAGCGTGTGTATTCTTAGTTTTATGTCCACAGCATAAAACAAGGCATTCTGATCCCGGATGAAGGACGTGCGGCCTATAGCTGTGAGGCAGAATCATAACCCATTTCCGGGGTGCCTTCCCCTCCAGATTTGCAAATGTCGTTTATCTTAATTTATCCCTTTTATTTTCATAATTCTCTATACATATTTATAATTTGTCTCTTTTGTAATATCTCTTGTATCTTTTGTAAACACTTTTGTAAACACTGCCATTTTTAGAGTAAAAATTATAAATTTGCTAGTTTGGTTCTTCATGTTCTGTGAGCGAGCTGACACGTACTCCCCGCAGATTACCGTTACCAAACTGGTTTCCGATCCACCTATAAGAGGTCATGGGTGGCAGGATAATTTTCGTATTTGTGATATTGTGGACTTATTGGTGACTGGCTCGAGGTATATATATGTTCCTAGCAGGAACCAATGGTATATATACTTCCCATCGCATGTGTTGAAATAGTCGACGTGAATTAGAGCAGCTGGGGTTCTTTTCTTATCTTCTGTCACTACCCCGATTAGCCATTAGGATTCGGCGGCCGTCACACGCATCAATTTCTTGAACGATATTGCTTAAGTGATCTGCTTTTTGATCGCTTAAGCGATATCGTTTGTGCGTCGCTGCGTGTAATCAAGCAATTTTACAATGTAAAATCGCTTGATTGTTTGATCGCAGGTTTGTGAGCCGGAGCTCAAATCAAGTGATAATCGCTTGATCAATCTGCATCATCGTGCTGTGTGACACCACGATGAACGATCTCCCAACGGCGGAGCCTATGCTGGGAGATGGTATCTATGGTAAACGTCAGGTTACTAAGCGCCGCACGGCGCCTAATAACCCGATGTGTACCATAGTTACCAGCGATCTTGCTGGTCCACATCGCTGGTGAGTCTGTCTGTGTGACAGCTCACCAACGATGTGAACGATATTGTTAGCGATCGCGCGTGCATGTGATCGCTAACAATATCGCTCACAAGATTGAAGCGTGTGACGGCCGCCTAAGAGAGAGCCAGAGAGCTGCAAGGTCTTGACTGTTTGTGACACCCGGACATAGTATAGTAACTGTTCTTCGTTATAACAAAATAGAATTATTATTTTGCGTATAAACGTCATAAAATACAGTATTTTTCGGACTATTAAGACACACAGGTCCATAAGACGCACCCAGATTTTGGAGGAGGAAAATGGGGGGAAAAAATGTAAGCAAAAAGTAAGGTCATGATGTACTTTTATGGGGAGGGATCAGCTGCTGATACTGTTATGGGGTAATGCCCCCAAATCTGTACTAATGTGCCCTATCCTGGTAATATGATCCCTCATCTTGTTGTGTGTACATATGATCCTCATTCTGTTGTATGTGTAGAGATGGGATTCAAAGGACCCCGGCTCTTTTCTTATCCCTTGCCAAATTAACTTAATCAAGTTGCATGTGTGAAGGTATGATATCAGACAGAAGGCCCAGTTACACACACACACACACACACACACACACACACACACACACACACACACACACACACATAATTGTGCAGAGATTGTTCGCTGATCTCTGGTTGCAGTAAAGGCCACTTCACACACACAGATATCTGAGTCCAATATCTGAACAGATCTCTGGTTGCAGTGAAATCATGGATACATTGCTCCATTTTGTGGATGTGTACAACATGGAGCAATGTATCCATGATTTCACTGCAACCAGAGATCTGTTCACAATTATCTGTGTGTGTAACTGGGCCTAGAGTCTGATATATGACCCTCTCTTGATAAGAGAAGGCGCTGAAGTGAAGTTTATTATTCCAGCATAACCTGTAATTCAGTACAAAGGAAGGTAGGTGGCAACTAGGCGTTCACTCTCTATAGCATTCAGCCAATTGGCAATGTCCAGAGTCCAAACATAGTTCTCCAATTAAGTCTGTCTCTATATGGGTATCTTCCTCCTTGAACATTCCCCTCACATTCCAAAATATTGTTCTGAAAGATGTTCCTTTGTTTACTGAAACTGGTTTTAGGTAGTTCAATCAGGACATGGAACACAACACAAGTACAGATATCCCTATATATACAGTGCCTTGTGAAAGTATTTAGCCCCCTTGACCAATTCAACGTTTTGCCCCATTTCAGGCTTCTAACATAGAGATGATTCCTCACAAAAATATTAGAATTTAATAACAAAAGTGGGACACAATCGTGAAGTGCAACGAAATTTATTGGATTTTAAACTTTTTTAACAAATTAAATACCGTATATACTCGTGTATAAGCCGACCCATGTATAAGCCGACCCCCCTACTTTTGCCCCAAAAATCTGGAAAAACCTATTGACTCGTGTATAAGCCGAGGGTGGACCTCAGCACAGGTATACAGCACCCAGCAGTGTGGTATACAGGCCCCCCCAGTGGTAGTATACAGCAGCCCCAGTGGTGTAGTATACAGCAGCCCCAGTGGTGTAGTATACAGCAGCCCAGTGGTGTAGTATACAGCAGCCCCAGTGGTAGTATACAGCAGCCCCAGTGGTAGTATACAGCAGCCCCAGTGGTAGTATACAGCAGCCCCAGTGGTAGTATACAGCAGCCCCAGTGGTAGTATACAGCAGCCCCAGTGGTAGTATACAGCAGCCCCAGCAGCCCCAGTGGTAGTATACAGCAGCCCTAGTGGTATACAGCAAGCCCCCTGGGGGTACCCAGCAGCCCCCTGGGGGTACCCACAGCGGCCCCCTGGGGGTACCCAGCAGCCCCCAAATGCTGGCACTCGCCCCCCCTTGCAAGGGCCCCCTACCCCCCCCCCCCTCTTCAATTACCATCCCGGTCTTCTGATCAGCGCTGCTCCTCGGCGCTCCGTCCTCGCGGCTCCTGTCCTGCTACATCCGGGATCCCCGGCCGTCGCGCGATGACGTCATATGCCTGCGACGGCTGGAGATCCCGGATGTAGCAGGACGGACGGACGGAGCAGCGAGGAGCACCGCTGATCAGAAGTCCGGAATGGTAATATAACCATCGGGGGGGGGCCCTTACAAGGGGGGGCGAGTGCCAGCATTTGGGGGCTATATGCACTGCTTCCCCCTGCCGCTGATTGACAGGGGGAAGCAGTGCATATTTAATGAGCGGCCCCACGTGACGGGGCCGCTCATACAGCAGCCTCCCCCCGCCTCCTCCAGCCTCCACAGCCCCGGGACACAGCCCCCACCTTATATACCGTATATGACCCGTGTATAAGCCGAGGGGGAGACTTTTCAGCCCAAATTTTGGGCTGAAAAACTCGGCATATACACGAGTATATACGGTAACTGAAAAGTGGGGCGTGCAAATATTATTCGGCCCCGTTGAGTTAATACTTTGTAGCGCCACCTTTTCCTGAGATTACAGCTGCATGTCGCTTGGGGTATGTCTTATCAGTTTTGCACATCGAGAGACTGACATTCTTGACCATTCTTCCTTGCAAAACAGCTCAAGCTCAGTGAGGTTGGATGGAGAGCGTTTGTGAACAGCAGTTTTCAGCTCTTTCCACAGATTCTCCATTGGACTCAGGTCTGGACTTTGACTTGGCCATTCTAACACCTGGATATGTTTATTTTTGAACCATACCATTGTAGATTTTGCTTTGTTTGGGATCATTGTCTTGTTGGAAGATAAATCTGTCCCAGTCTCGGGTCTTTTGCAGTCTCCAACATGTATTCTTCCAGAATCGTCCTGGTTTTGGCTCCATCCATCTTCCCATCAATTTTAACAATCTTCCCTGTCCCTGCTGAAGAAAAACAGGCCCAAACCATGATGCTACCACCACCATGCTTGACAGTGGGGACGGTGTTTTGAGGCTGATGAGCTGTGTTGCTATTACGCCAAACCTATCGTTTTTCATTGTGGCCTAAAAGTTTGATTTTGGTTTCATCTGACCAGAGCACCTTATTCCACATGGTGTGTCTTCCAGGTGGCATGTGGCAAACTTCAGATGAGACTTTTTATGGATATCTTTGAGAAATGGCTTTCTTCTTGCCACTCTTCCATTAAGGCCAGATTTGTGCAGTGTACGACTGATTGTTGTCCTATGGACAGACTCTCCCACCTCAGCTGTAGATCTCTGCAGTTCATCCAGAGTGATCATGGGCCTTTTGGCTGCATCTCTGATCAGTCTTCTCCTTGTTCGAGATTAAAGTTTTTAGAGCACGGGTCTCAAACACGGCTGGGTTGGTGGGCCGCACGTTGAAAAAAAATTGATATCGGGGGGGCTGCATTCTTTGTAAGACTAAGTGACATTTTGACAATACCAGAATTTTTTTGCTCAATGTAGTAATGCCCAAATCCTGATCTTGTAGGAATGTCCTCACCCTAATCTCCTTTTATGTAGGAATGTCCCAATCTTGGTCCCCTTCTTGTAGGAATGTCCCCATCGTATATTAATGTCACCCATCCTGGTCCTCTTCTTGAAGTAATATCCCCATCCTGGTCACAGAGCCCACACAGAGCCCAGTGCAAACAGAGCCAGCAGCGCACACAGAGGCTAGTGTACACAGAGCCCACCCAGAGCCCACAGCTCGCACAGCCTAGTGTACACAGAGCCCACCTAGAGCACATAGCGCCTGGTGTACACAGAGCCCAGTGCACAGAGCACACACAGCTCACAGCGCACACCCTCCTCAGTGCCTGGACCATGCCTCACTGACAATGCTGCTGTGCCCCCGCCGGACCCGATAATTGCCGCTTAAGTTACAGTACCACACCGACGCCAGAAGTTAGCTGCCTGGTCCTCCGCCGCGGGATCTTTCCCTGATGATGTCCAGTGGCGGCGACTCCTCACTGTTCTCAGGGCCTCGCTCACCCTCAACATCAGTGACAGGGCGGGATTCCGAGACCCCCGCAGGCCGCCCACAACAGCCAGAAGACTGAGGTGGGTGGGCGGAAGTGTCTGAGGCAGGTGGGGGGAGGCTGTGGCGGGTTGGTGGGCCGAAATTCCTTCCCCCTGGCAAAAAAAAACAAAACAAACCCTGTACACACACTCACACATACTCACATATATACGTGCACACTCACATATACTCACACATACTCACACTTATAAGGTACACTAACATTTACATATTACTCACATTGCACATTTACACACTCACACTAAGACTTTCACACACATACACACTCATACATATATACACACACACAAACACATGCACACTCACATACATATACACACACACACTCAGACATACTCACACACTCACTAACTCTCACACAGCTTAACGATGCCCCGGTCCATTGTACAGGCAGGGAGCCGCCGCGGTACCCGCTTTACTACCGGGTACCGCTCAGAGAAGCTCCGATTCCCTCGCTCCTGTACATCTATGCAAGCTGGTGGACCAATCAGAAACTTGCAGCTGACATCGGCGTATGACATCAGCTGCAGGCTTCTGATTGGTCCGCCGGCTGCCTGCTTGCATAGATGTAGTACAGGAGCGAGGGACATCGGAGCTTCCCTGAGCGGTACCCAGAAGTCACAATAAAGCTGGTACCGTGGCGACTCCCTGCCTGTTCAATGGACGGGCATGCTTAACTTTCCGTGGTGCCTCGGGCCGCAGTGTGAAGCCTCGCGGGCCACATGCGGCGCGGGTGCTGTGTGTTTGAGACCCCTGGTTTTCAGGGACAACCAGGTCTTGGTGGATTTGCAGTGGTCTGATACTCCTTCCATTTCAATATGATCGCTTTCACAGTGCTCCTTAAGATGTTTAAAATTAGGACATTTTTTTGTTTCCAAATCCGGCTTTAAACTTCGCCACTACAGTATCACGGACCTGCCTGGTGTGTTCTTTGGGCTTCATGATGCTCTTTGCACATGAAACAGAACCATGAGACTATCATAGAGCAGGTGCATTTATACGTAGACTTTATTACAGACAGGTGGATTCTATTTATCATTACTAGTCATTTAGTACAACATTGGATCAGTCAGAGATCCACACTGAACTTCTGGAGTGAGTTTGCTGTACTGAGAGTAAGGGTATGTGCCCACAGGACGTTTTTTAAGCAGTCCTGAACGCAGCAAAACCTAAGGACCCTAAAGTCCTTGACAGGAAATTAGCTATGATCTTGTCTGCGTTTTTTGTGCGTTTTTACTGCGTTTTTGATAGCTGCGTTTTTCCCATTGACTTTAGCAAAAACGCAGGAAAATTATTAACATGTCAATTCTTTCCCATCCGCACCAAAAACTCAGGTATTTGACAGTTCTTGACACTTGCAAAACCGATGTGTGGGCACAGCGTTTCTGTGAAACACATTGGTTTTGCTGGGAATCAAAACCGCAGGAACAAATTAGCATAAATTGCCATAAAACCAAAGGTAAACTGCATACAGAAACCGCAGCAAAAACATCCCGTGGGCATATATCCTTAAGGGGCTGAATAATATTGCATCCCCCACTTTTCTGTTTATTTGTTTAAAAATTTGTTTAACTTTTGTTTTAAAAGTTTAAAATTCCCAATAAATTTCGTTCCACTTCACGGTTGTGTCCCACTTGTTGATTCTTCACAAAAATATTAGAATTTCTATCTTTCTGTTTGAAGCCTGAAATGTGACAAAAGGTTGAAAAGTTCAAGGGGGCCAAATACCGTATATACTCGAGTATAAGCCGAGTTTTTCAGCACAAAAATTGTGCTAAAAAGTCCCCCCCATGGCTTATACTCGAGTCACAGTGACGGCTCAGTGGGGGGGGGGGGGCGGTGTCCGTGGGCTGGAGGAGGTGGGGAGAGCCGGCAATAGGAGCAGAAGGTCACTTGCCCCCGCTCATTAGTGCAATGCAATATGCATTGCATCCCCTGTCCATCAGCGGCAGGGGGAGCGGTGCATATTACATTGCACTGTCAGCGCTCCCCCCCCTTCCCCAGTGGTATATACAGGGGCCACCCCCCTCCCCCCAGTGGTATATACAGGCCCCCCCGTTGCTGCCCCACACCTGTAAAAGAATAGCTTTCATACTTATCCTCCTCGCTGTCGCCACGGTCCTCTGGTCTCCTTCTTGCCTCTACCCGGCCGGCGCAGCCGCCATCACGTCATTGCTTCTGCGCCGGTCACATGACGCCGGGTACAAGCAGGCAGACGACTGGAGGACGCGTGGTGACAGCGAGGACGATAAGTATGAAAGCTACTCTTTTACAGGTGTGCGGCAGCAACGGGGCGCCTGTATATACCACTGGGGGGGGGCCTGTATATACCACTGGGGGGGGCCTGTATATACCACTGGGGGGGGCCTGTATATACCACTGGGGGGGCCTGTATATACCACTGGGG
This sequence comes from Allobates femoralis, assembly GCA_033576535.1. NCBI lineage: Eukaryota > Metazoa > Chordata > Amphibia > Anura > Aromobatidae > Allobates > Allobates femoralis. Next base: position 266,296,514 of record JARQOC010000006.1, on the reverse strand, counting down.
GGGGCCTGTATATACCACTGGGGGGGCCTGTATATACCACTGGGGGGCCTGTATATACCACTGGGGGGGGCCTGTATATACCACTGGGGAGGAGCCTGTATATACCACTGGGGGGGGGGCCTGTATATACCACTGGGGGGGCCTGTATATACCACTGGGGGGGGGCGTGTATATACCACTGGGGGGGCATTTATATACCACTGGGGGGGCCTGTATATACCACTGGGGGGGCCTGTATATACCACTGGGGGGGGCCTGTATATACCACTGGGGGGGGCCTATATATACCACTGGGGGGGGGCTTGTATATACTACTGGGGGGGCAGTATATACCACTAACGGGGGCCTGTATATACCACTGAGGGGGGCTGTAACCTCTGATGGGGGGCTTGTATATACCACTGATGGGGGTTGTAATCTCTGATGGGGGGGAACTGTATACCAGTGATGGGGGATTATATACCAGTAATGGGGGGCCATTTATCATGATGGGAGGGGCTGTATACCGTGATGAGTCTTCTTCATTTCCCCCCCTAGGCTTATACTTGAGTCAATAAGTTTCCCTAGTTTTGGAGGGGAAAATTAGGGGCCTCGGATTATTCCCTGGTCGGCTTATATTTGAGTATATACGGTACTTTCACAACGCACTGTATATACAATACATACAGTACATCAAAGTGCAGACAGTTAACTAATATAACATATAAACATTGTTTTCATAAAATATAGCAGAATATAAGTAAAAATATTTGGTACAATACACATAGCAGGGCTTCATAATGTTTTTCAACAAATTTTAGAATCTTACCCTTGACATACCGTATATACTCGTGTATAAGCCGACCCGTGTATAAGCCGACCCCCCTACTTTTGCCCCCAAAAACTGGGAAAACTTATTGACTCGCGTATAAGCCGAGGGTGGACTCCAGCACAGGTATACAACCCCCAGCAGTGAGGTATACAGCAGCCTCCCCAGTGGTAGTATACAGCAGCAGCTCCAGTGGTAGTATACAGCAGCAGCCCCAGTGGTAGTATACAGCAGCAGCCCCAGTGGTAGTATACAGCAGCAGCCCCAGTGGTAGTATACAGCCCCAGAGGTATATGCAGCCCCAGAGGTATATGCAGCCCCAGAGGTATATGCAGCCCCAGAGGTATATGCAGCCCCAGAGGTATATGCAGCCCCAGGGGTATATGCAGCCCCAGGGGTATATGCAGCCCCAGGAGTATATGCAGCCCTAGGGGTATATACAGCCCCAGGGGTATATGCAGCCCCAGGGCTGTATACAGCAGCAGCCCCAGGGCTGTATACAGGCCCCCCATCAAGCTCCAGGGCCCCCCCCTTGCGCGGCAGCCTGTAAAGTAAAATCATACTTACCAGTGTCCTGTTGCGCCGTCCGCAGCTTGCCGACACACGATCCCGGGCTTCAATCCGCGTCTTCCGACTTCCTGTAGTCGCGGACTCTCCCCCACAGCGCGCACTCAATGGTACTTATGGCACATTCGGACTATAAGACAACACGCCCCCCCCTCCCCAAACACTTTAAAGTAAAAGTTGGGGGGAAAATGTGCATCTTATAGTATGAAAAATATGGTAAATAGACATGCCCCCCCCCCAAAGAGCCTGCACCACCACCCAGAAAAATGCCTCCTGCTCCCACATTACCTGCACCTTCCTCAAATAAATGCCCAACCTGCACCCCTGTCCCCCTAAACATGTCCTGCTACCTGAATCCCCCTCCCAAACTTGCTCCCCTCATGCACCCAAACCCATCTCCTCATTACACCCCCCAACCTGGCCTCCCTCCCCCCCACCCCCAAACCCACCTCCATGCCCCCAAAAAGTTGAGTTTCTCATGGTCTCATGCTGTATATAGGGGGCTGTGTGGCTCATGCTGTATAAAGGGGGCTGCGTGGCTCATGCTGTATAAAGGGGGGCTGCGTGGCTCATGCTGTATAAAGGGGGCTGCGTGGCTCATGCTGTATAAAGGGGGCTGCGTGGCTCATGCTGTATAAAGGGGGGCTGCGTGGCTCATGCTGTATAAAGGGGGGCTGCGTGGCTCATGCTGTATAAAGGGGGGCTGCGTGGCTCATGCTGTATAAAGGGGGGCTGCATGGCTCATGCTGTATATAGGGGGGCTGCGTGGCTCATACTGTATATAGGGGGCTGCGTGGCTCATGCTGTATATAGGGGGGCTGTGTGGCTCATGCTGTATATAGGGGGGCTGTGTGGCTCATGCTGTATATAGGGGGGCTGTGTGTGTGGCTCATGCTGTATATAGGGGGGCTGTGTGTGTGGCTCATGCTGTATATAGGGGGGCTGTGTGTGTGGCTCATGCTGTATATAGGGGGGCTGTGTGTGTGGCTCATGCTGTATATAGGGGGGCTGTGTGTGTGGCTCATGCTGTATACAGTGAGCGCTGCCTCTAGGACCCTGAAACGCCATGTGACCGGGTGACGTCGCTCGGTCACATGGTTCTGTCCCGGGTCCTCCAAAGGTCCTACACCATCGCGATGAGGAGAGATCCCCATGGGAGCGCAGCGAGGTGAGTAAGAGCGCATTGAATAGCGCCAAAAGCATTGACATGTTCATTATTTTTAGGCATCTGCTTTTCAGCCCAAAAACAAATGCATAAAAAGCGCAGAATGTGACTGGAAAACAGTGAAATGCATTGACTTGGCTGGAACAGCTAATGTCAATGCGTTTCACTGCATTCCACTGCAGTAGCGGAGCCGTATAAAGCCTACCACTAGCGCAGGAATAGCGCAGCGTGTAAATGTATCCTTACACACCAGCAGAAATTTATTTACAGGATTTTCCAGTGAGAACAGTTAATGCTCTCTCCCCATGGTAAGTGATGGCTAATTGATGGGTGGGGGTCAGACTGCTGGTACCATACTGATCAGCAGATGGGGAAACTTCCATCCCAGTTAGACTGGAGCTGGTTGTTCAACTCTGCACCTTATCCGTTTCTTCCCTCGGGGTCTAAGAGCGCTGCTCTTGCCTGCTTCTTGCCCCAGAAAGGATGGATGGATCAGTGGACAGACATCCCACTGGCTGCGGCATTTTATAATAGGAATGTTTGTGTCCTGTTAGGGAGAAAAGTTCTTTATTCTTCCAGTCAGTGTGGTTTCCAGGAGTAGGATTTCTCCGATTTAATACATTCTTCCTGATCTTGTGGATTCCTGATAACTTGTTTTCACCATAGAACTGGTTTACTTGCAAACTCTGGTAAATTGTACCTGGCGGTTCTGTTGAACGCACAGTAGATATGCAGGAGCCACCGATATTTACTGCCGATGCTCCACAATAATGGGGAGAACGGCTGCCAGGTATTTGTGTATAGCTGTTGTCACCTCTAGAGCCAATTTCCCCTGTGACCCCCGGACCCCCAGTCTGACCCTGTATATAGGGGACAGGGAAATGCGGTCCTTGAGGGGTCAGCGCTGGAGCCACAATCTGTTCTGAAAATTCATCTGCTCCAATGTGTTCTGGGTATTCTACTGTGACATAGAAGCTTTTATCTTTTCACACTAAACACACTCTAACCCCTTCCTGACCCAAGTATTCTCTTGTCACCCTCCACGACCGCATAGGGCATGGAGAGGCAACCTTCTAATAGGGCCAGGAAGCACAAAAGAGGTTAAAAGGACCCTCCAACCTCCCATTAGCCAGTGTCTTTCCTGTCCCCATGGGGCATGGAGAGTGTTTTTTTTTTTTTTTTTTTATTTTATCATGCTAAGTCGCCGGCGACCGTGGCATACCATTTTTCCTTTTTCCAGCCGGGCAGCGTTGGTCGGGCACTACGCTCTCCAAATGCTGCTCCTGTCTCCCTCTGGGTGGTGGGACCGTCCCCTGGCCCTCTGGCATCTCCTTGTGGGGCAATTCATGCCAGGGATTCCTGGCCCACGGCCTCCTGCGCTGTCTTGAGCGACCCAGATGTGACATCAGTAGGCGGAACTTCTGGGTCATGTGTTCCTTCATGGAGCGCGAAGCTTCCGGGTTCTTGCCTCCGAAACCCAACTGGGACAGTGCAGGGCATGCTCACGTCTACTGTGGCCTGTCTGTGACCCTCAAGGGGAGGAGGGGACACACACCTGGCGCTGAGGGTGGCTCATAGGATATAAGACCGCCCAGAAGACATCAGAGGTAAGCTCTCACTCCCTGGTGAGGATGGCTGATGTTTCTTTCCCTGCATCTCCAGAGCCCAACCCAGACTCTGTGAGGTGTGGGGGGCGTCCCTATGCCTGATAGTGTCAGGCAGATATTAATGGCACCTTTGTTTCCTCTTTTCAGGGAGACAAGGCTGCCGTTAAGAAAACTACAGGGGAAGTCCTATAAATGTCCCATTTGTGAAAAGAAACCTCCCTCAGTATGGGATAAGAAACTGCCAGGGGTGCACAGACAAGATTCTCATTGCTGAAAACCCTTCCCTTGTGGACGAATTACGCTCTATGCTGAAGCAGGAGATCCAGGCCTCCTTAGCCTCCCTAACACTTGCCACCCCTGTACCTGGTCCTCCCCCGAAGAAAAGGAAGCTTCAGTCAGACCATTGAGATTCTGAGTAATAACAAATTGATTCAGACTCTGACAAAATGGATGAAGCCTTATCTTCCAAGTGGGCGAAAGTTTGAAAATTTCTGTTTTTCCTCTGAGGATATGGGTGAGCTTATTAATGCCATACATAGCACTATGATAAGCCGATGAATAAATGTGGTATAATAATAGTAAGCGCTGAGAGCTAAAACAGGATACACAATGCTCTTAAATATATTACCTTTGAGTTTTATTCATTCAACAAATAAAAGCCCTCCTGCCACAACGCGTTTCGACGCTGACTGCGTCTTCCTCAAGTGGACGCAGTCAGCGTCGAAACGCGTTGTGGCAGGAGGGCTTTTATTTGTTGAATGAATAAAACTCAAAGGTAATATATTTAAGAGCATTGTGTATCCTGTTTTAGCTCTCAGCGCTTACTATTATTATACCACATTTATTCATCGGCTTATCTACAATCTCCCTTCGGGGAGCGTGGTGTTGTGAGCTGCTCCGGAACAGGACCTGGCTACATTTATCCATCCTTAAAATCGGCACATGATCCTTCACGCGAGCCAGCTAAGGAGAAGGCAGGAATCTTATATTAAAAACGTTGAAGGGGAACACCAAAGATCAGAAGATCAGTGAATACAAACCTTCACTCACCACATATCCACAATCTAGTTGTGCGGATAAGGCACAACTAGTAAAGGTGAGTGAAAATCCTGAATATCGCTTAATCTAGATTCCCCAATGCAGCATGGCGCAACCTTTGTTTTTTCTTTTGCATACATAGCACTATGGGCCTGGAAGAGAAACAGGTCCTTCATACGGTCCAAGATGAAATGTTTGCGGGCTTAAGTCAGTAAAGCAAGTCAGCTTCCCAGTCCATGTAAACATACAGAACCTCATCTCTCTGAAATGTCAAAAGTGATCTAAAAAAAAAAGATTCCTCCTGTAGGAGAACATGTTTAATTGGGGCATCCTGAAGGTGGACATGTGCAGGTGGCAGGTTTAGCTAAAAAAAACTGCACTCTCCTTCGAGGATACATCCCAGCTCAAAGATCAAATGGATCAGAAGATGGAAGGTTTAATGAAGAAATCCTGGGAGTCATCTACGTCTACCATTCAGGCTAATATCGCCTACACCTATGTCTCTAGATCCCTGCTAAGGTGGTTGGATCAGCTTGAAGCTGGTATCTCCCAGTGAACCCCTAGGGAGGAGTTATTGGACTCTATGCAGTTGCTTAGGAAATCTACCAGTTTCCTGGCTGATACATCAGCAGAGTCAGCTCACATGGCAGCGAAAACTTCAGTCTTCTCCAATTCTTTTTTGAAAATGTGGAGTGGGGAGTCCACATCAAGTCCTGTCCATTAGGGAACCCTACTTGACTGATAACAGCCTAGTCCTTCATCTGGATCTCATTTCTTCCCAAAGTTGTTCTTTGATTTTAATCATTCTCAAACTATTGTTTTGCCTTTCTTCTGTCCAAATCCAAAATCACAAAAGGAAGAGGAATTTCATTCTCTACACATACACAGAATAGTTTTGCACTGTCTAGAGCTGACTGCGCTTTGGAGGATCGATCACAATCTGTTCATCCAACCCTTTGGGTGCAACTAGGGCAGAAAAGTAGCGAAAAGCACGATCGCTATTTGGATACAAGCCAATACATATTGAGGTCTTTTTATGATTATTTTTTCTTTTTTTTTTTTGCTTTTTCTGATCATCATAATGGGAGACCCAGACAATGGGTTTAAGGCACTGCCCTCCGGAGGCCACACTAGGTACTACAAGTTTGTAGACACCGCCCCCTCCGCTTATAAACCCCTACCGCAGGAAATATCCTCAGTTTTAAACTTAGTGTGCTCGGAGGATCACACGCTTTGCTTGCACATCACAGCATTCTCATTACTTACGTGATGGCGTATGAAGAATTGGTAGGTCCCGGTCGGGGACCCCCGGCAGTCTCCCTGTCCACCCTTGGGGAACACACAGGTCGAGGTATCGGAGGGCCCAGAGCCTGGACACTTCGTGTTCTCCCGGTACGCTGCCGCGCTCCTTCCCATCCTTCATTGGAGGCTCTGGGAAGTGGGAGACTGGAGCCTTGCACAGCTCCGCTCCGTCCGAGGCCTCCCTAAATGGTGCTTACAGACCGGACTGGAGACAGCCCAGTCCGAGGCCTCCCTAAATGGTGCTTACAGACCGGACTGGTGCTGAACCCCCGTCCGAGGCCTCCCGCAATGGTGCTTACAGACCGGACCGGCACTGAGGTACTCTGTGTGTCTCCTGTGTGCCTGGGGGTAGTGTCTGGCACTTTGTGTGTTCTGACACTCAGACCGCGCGCACCCCTCGGGGTCCGCGGTTCTGGCGTTGTACCCTGTGCTGGGGTCACCATAGCTGACCGCCCTGTGTGTCACAGGGGCTGCGGCTGCGGGCTACAGATTTGGTCTGAAGCCCTGGATGTAGTGCTTGCACAATATCTCCCGCGCGGCGGGCTCCGGCACCAGATTTTTTTTTTATGTTGGTTGCCTGGAGAGATGGGAGCAGCCCATGGGATGACGTCATTACTGGGCGTGTGTGTGTGCTTCCCGCGTGTTTTCTGCGCCGCCCCCAGCCTGACCGGCGGCGGCCATTTTCCCCTCACTTCCCTGCTGGGACTGGTTGAGTGCAACCCGGGGAGACTTGCAGATCCCTTGCGGAGGCCACACACACACATCGCTCCCCTCCACCGCACTGAAGCGGTCGGTAAGCCACCGGTGTACTGGTCTCCAGATTGGCTTGTTTCCCCTGCTGTCGGTATGTCCTCAGCAAGGAAAAGTGCTGCTAAAGCAGGCAGTATAACCACTACCTGTGCTACTTGCAACGGGACGCTGGTTGGGGGGTCCTGCAATAACTGCGGACGCCCAGATGCCCGGACTGATACTGCAGAGACTGCAGCTCCAGTGCTATACCCTGAGGTTCAGGTGATCCCAGGGCCATGGGAAACACAGAATAAAATTAACGAATCTGTGTTATCCAAACTGTCCTCCATGTCGCAATCCCTGGAGGCACTGACGAGGAGGCTGGAAACCCCAGCTGCTCCTTCAAGTTACTCCCGGGTGTCACCCGGGTTAACCGCGAGACCCCTTAAGCGGGCTCGCCGAGATGACTCACCCGAGTTCCAGACCCTCTCTGAAGAGGAACGTCACTCTGATGGTGACGGGGATGATGGGGGGTCCATTCTTGAGTCTGTGTCCGAACCACCAGACGGGGTGGAGGATCTGGTATCCGCCATCAACTAGACTCTTCGTCTCGTGGCACCCCCTGAGGAGGTGGAACTCCACCCGAAGGAGGTGTATCAATGGTTGCAGCCGGAGGCTCGGCCATGTGGCTCCTTTATGGATCACACTAATTTTGGAAGGGTGGTCAGAGCACCCAGGATTCATCCTGGGCGGCGTTATGTCCGCAAATCTAAGGACACTCGGTTCCCCTTCCCCCAGGAGGTGCTTCAGGAGTGGTCGCAGTCCCCGAAGGTGGACGCGTCCATGACCAGGATTGCTGCACGCTCCCTTTTCTCTGCCTCTGATAGCTCCTCATTGAAGGACGCGACAGATAGACAGGTCGAACAACTCGCCAAGTCTTCTTATGAGGCTGTGGGGTCTTCATTTGCCCCTAATTTCGCCACGGTCTGGACCCTGCAGGCGATCACCACCTGCTTGTATGGTATCACTGACCTGGCGGGGTCCAATTCAGAAGTCCTGGCGCTTACTGATAGGGCAAGGGCCTATGCGGATTACGCCAGGACGGCGACCTTGGAGACTGCCACCCGCTCTGCTGTGGCTTCGGCCAATGCTATTGCGATACGCAGGTTGTTGTGGCTGCGTCTATGGGACTCTGATGCCACGTCAAAGAAGATTCTGCAAAATCTTCCATTCTCTGGTGACAGGCTTTTTGGAACCGAGCTGGATAAGCTGATAAAGGATTCTGCGGAGTCTAAGATCCCACAGAATAAGCCTAAGCCACGGTATACTGTTAAAAGGAACCCTAAACAGTGGTCCTTTCGTTCCAACTCGCAGTCGTCAGCATCGTCTGCTCGCACGGACAGAGGGGGCAAGTCCTCTACTCAGTGGCGCCCCAAGGGTCGCCAGAAGAAGCAGACGGGGGCAGCGGCTGCCACCCCCAAACCCACTTCCGCATGACTCGCTCTCTCGTCCTGCCGCCCCACAGGTGGGGGGCCGCCTGTCCCGTTTTCAGTACAGATGGTTACTCCACGTTCAAGATCAGTGGGTCCGAGACGTAGTCTCGCGCGGTTACAGGATAGAGCTGACGTCGCGGCCGGCTCACCGATTCCATCGGTCTGTCCCATCCCCAGGAAAGGCTCAGGCTTTTCATCTGGTGTTGGAGGGACTCCGCAGAGACGGGGTAGTGGTTCCAGTGCCTTCCGGGGAGAGGTTCCGGGGTTTCTACTCCAACCTCTTTATTGTCCCGAAGAAGGACGGCTCTTTTCGCCCGGTTCTGGACCTCAAGTTGTTCAACCGTCACGTGTTGGTTCGGAAGTTCCGCATGGAATCCCTACGCTCCGTGATCGCGGCTGTGTCGCCGGGAGACTTCCTAGCGTCCATAGATATCCGAGACGCTTACCTTCACGTACCCATTGCACCGGCTCATCAGCGCTGGTTGAGATTCGCAGTGGGGGACGAACACTTCCAGTTCGTGGCGCTGCCTTTCGGGTTGGCCTCGGCACCGCGGGTGTTCACAAAAGTAATGGCCTCTATGATGGCTCTCCTACATGTACAAGGACATGCCGTCATACCTTACCTAGACGACCTGCTGGTCAGGGCGCCATCAGAACGCCTTTGTCGGCAAAGCCTGGAGGTGACCATGCAGTCTCTGGAACAGTTTGGGTGGCTTCTCAATATTCAGAAATCAACCCTGGTTCCGACCCAGTCACTGACATATTTGGGCATGGACTTCCACACAGACTCAGCTCTGGTGTCTCTGCCGCGAGCCAAACAACTGGCTATCCAATCAGGAGTGCAAGATCTCCTCCTGTCACCGCAATCATCCCTGAGGGTGTTGATGAAGCTGGTGGGGCGCATGGTAGCAGCAATAGAGGCGGTGCCTTTCGCACAATTTCGTCTCCGTCCTCTCCAACTGGAAATTCTCCGCAGATGGGACAAGAGGACGTCCTCTCTGAATCGGCTGGTGGTCCTTTCCCAGCCAACCAGGGATTCCCTGCAGTGGTGGCTCCAGCCATGTCACCTGTCACGGGGCCGGTCCTTTCTCAAACCGTCATGGTTAGTGGTGACCACCGACGCCAGTCTGAAGGGCTGGGGTGCGGTGTTCTTACACCACAGGGCTCAAGGCCTCTGGACGCAGTCGGAGTCGGCGTTGCAAATCAACGTGCTGGAGATCAAGGCGGTCTATCTGGCGCTTTTGGCGTTTCAGACATTCCTGTCAGGGCAGCCCATTCGGGTTCAGTCCGACAATGCGACGGCCGTCGCCTATATAAACCATCAGGGAGGGACCAGAAGTGCTCAGGCCCTCGCCGAAGTCCACCGCATTCTATCTTGGGTGGAGGACAACAGCTGCCTGATCTCCGCAGTTCACATCCCAGGGGTCGAGAACTGGGAGGCCGATTACCTGAGCCGGCAGGGGATGGACGCCGGAGAGTGGTCTCTTCATCCGGACGTTTTCCGGGACATCTGCAGCAGATGGGGCATTCCGGATGTGGACCTGATGGCCTCGCGGCTGAATCATCAGGTGCCACAATACATGGCGAGATCGTGGGACCCTCAGTCTCTGGGGGCGGATGCTCTGATCCTGTGTTGGTCCAGGTTTCAACTACCATATGTGTTCCCACCTCTGGCACTGATTCCCAAGGTTCTGTGGAAAATCAGGACGGAGTGCCACGAAGCCATTCTAGTGGCACCGGATTGGCCCAGGAGGTCCTGGTATCCGGATCTGTGGCAACTGTCAGGCGGGAACCGGTGGGCTCTTCCAGAACGCGCAGATCTTCTCGCGCAAGGCCCTTTCTTCCACCTCAATTCCAGGGCCCTCAGATTGACTGCATGGCTCTTGAGGCCTGGCTTCTGACCTCAAGGGGGTTCTCTCCTACAGTGGTTGACACCATGAATTGGGCTAGAAAGTCCGTATCTCGGAAGATATACCACAGAACGTGGAAAATCTTTTTCGCTTGGTGTGCCTCTGGTGGATGGTCACCGTGGCCTTTGTCAGTTCCGACTCTGTTGGCTTTTCTTCAGTCAGGTTTGGAGTTGGGCTTATCCCTCAGTTCCCTGAAGGGCAGGTATCAGCGCTTTCAGTGCTGTTTGACAGGCGGTTGGCGCTTCTGCCAAGGGTCCGTCAGTTTTTGCAGGGGGTGTCTAGGGTGGTCCCACCATACCGGCGACCTCTGGACCCTTGGGACCTTAACATGGTCCTGGCGGCTCTGCAGAAACCGCCGTTTGTGCCACTGAGGGAAGTTTCCCTCTCTCGACTGTCCCAGAAAGTGGTCTTTCTGGTAGCCATTACGTCTCTGAGACGTATTTCAGAATTGGCTGCACTGTCGTGCAAGTCACCCTTTCTGGTAGTACACCAGGACAAGGTGGTGTTGCGCCCGCGGGCAGAATTTTTACCAAAGGTGGTTTCCACTTTTCACTTGAACCAAGAGATTGTTCTCCCATCATTTTGTCCCGCTCCCGTTCATCAGGTTGAGCGCGACCTCCACACTCTGGATCTCGTGAGGGCTGTACGCATTTATGTGTCCAGGACTGCCTCCTTTCGGAGTTCGGACTCTTTGTTCATCCTTACGGCGGGTCGCTGTAAGGGGTCCGCGGCGTCAAAATCGACCTTGGCCAGATGGATCAAGGCGCCCATTCAGGAGGCTTACCGTTCTACGGGTCTGCCTCTCCCGGTGGGCTTGAAGGCGCATTCGACCAGAGCCGTCGGTGCCTCCTGGGCTTTGCGACATCGCGCTTCAGCTCTGCAGGTGTGTCAGGCGGCCACTTGGTCCAGCCTTCACACCTTCTCTAAGCACTATATGGTGCATGCCCATGCCTCTGCGGATGCAAGTTTGGGCAGGCGGGTCCTCCAGGCGGCGGTTGCCCACCTTTGAGGGGGCCCGTGTCTTTAAACGTCTTTTGAGGAACTCTTCCCGCCCTGGGTTTGCTTTAGGACATCCCCATTGTCTGGGTCTCCCATTATGATGATCAGAAAAAAGAGAATTTTGTTTACGTACCGTAAATTCTTTTTTCTTGAATCATCAATGGGAGACCCAGCACCCACCCAGTTGTTCCGTTGGATGTTTTTTTCCTTTAGACTGTTTCCAGTTGGGACAGTTTGTTTTTTCGGATTGTTGGACCGTCTGTGTACGGTTTTTTTCCGATGGTTCGGGTGTGGTTTGTCTCCTCGCAGCTTATGGACCAAACTGAGGATATTTCCTGCGGTAGGGGTTTATAAGCGGAGGGGGCGATGTCTACAAACTTGTAGTACCTAGTGTGGCCTCCGGAGGGCAGTGCCTTAAACCCATTGTCTGGGTCTCCCATTGATGATTCAAGAAAAAAGAATTTACGGTACGTAAACAAAATTCTCTTTCTTGTGTTGCTCATAAGAGTATAAATAATTTAATATTTTTGAAGATCGGACTAAACGCAGCGACACAAACTGTGCTTCTTCTGTAGAGTTTCAATTCTTTATTTTTGGATTGGCAGCAGGGGTGATTCAAACTTTTTTTTTTTTTTTTTTAAGTACTTCCTAATGACTTTTTTATACCTTTAGAAAAAACCTACTATTTATTGCAGTATATGGTGAAATTGGTAATCTCCTATGAAGGCCAGACATCTGCTACCATGGTAACCAGCAACACCCCGCAATCATGTCACTGAGGGTAATGGGCGCCCGAACGGATGCCCACAGTGTAGAACCATTTATATGCTGCTATCAGAGATTGCTGTGTAAACCGTGAACATGCAACCTTGTCTTTCGGGGGTTTTGTCATTAAAAACATTTGTCTGGGTGTTCCCTTTCCTCCATACACATTTTAAAATCCACATAGTCAGGGCAGATATGGCGGAGACACAAGAATTGTCCCACTGGTATCACATTGACTGTGGACCTGGTGTGCGCCGAGGAAGCGTGCAGGAGGGAGTTGACAGAGGTCTACTTCTTGAAAGTGCTTGTCCCAACAGTACTTTCTTCATGAATCATAATCTTAAAGTTCAAAAACTAAGTCATATTTGAATGGTACTTGTATGTGAGGTTAATGTTGAAATCATTTGCATTCAGGAAGGAGATAAACATCACCCAGTTCAGAGACGGTTCCACCCCAGATAAGTATATCAATGTAGCATAGCCAGCACTGCACATGGGTAGAGACCCGCACGTTGTCGCCGAGAACCTCCTGCTCCCACATACCAAGAAAGAAGTTCGCGTACGACAGCGTGTTGGCCACTCCCATCTTTTGGAGGTAGAACCTGTCCCCAATCAGAAGTTATGCTTTAATACAAATTCTCGTAGTTCGAGGTCCAGAGAGCACAGATGCTGATCAGGCATCTAAGGGGCTGCCATCACTGTCACTAGGTATGTGAACTATCAGGAACTATCATTGATCAGAGATTTTGAGGTCTGGGCTCAATCAGGTCTGCTGACAGGTTAGGATAGATTTCCACTAGCATTGGATGTAACTTATACATACCAAATTACGACATTGTGCTATTAACCTCCCAATGAATGCATGGATTGTTTTTTTCTCTTGATTTTTTTTTATGATTTATGTATTGATGTAACCTAGAAACAGGCCAGATATATATTAATTTTTTTGCTCAGTTTCATCTTGTTTTTTCTGAACAATGTTAAACCTAATGTATTGATTGAATGGGATACAAAGTAGAGGAGAGCGGGGTGGATTGATGGTAAAGCTAGTGTAAAGGATCCTGCCCATCCCTAACACAGGAGCCATAGCAGATTATTTTCTGTATAGTCTATCAGTGTAGACTATAATACTGTATCTATACATTGCACACCTGATTATAAGATGCACCCCCAAATGTTGTGAAGGAAAAGAGGAAAATCATTTTTAATGTTAAATGGGGTCCGTCTTATAATACCCAGTGTCAGTCTTACAATGAGTATGTATGTCCCCCGTCCTGGTACATGAACCCCACCCATTAAAGTATATATGTCCCCCATGCTGGCACACTGAGCCCCTACCCTGATGAACACTTTAAAAAATAACTATCATACTCGCCTCTCTCCATTGCTCCCTGTAGCCACTGCAATCCCTGCTGTCTGCTTATACCGACATCCAGTCCTGTGACTTGTGCGTGGTGATGACGTCACTATGTAGAGACACTCACATGACCGGATGCCATTATAAGCAGACAGCAGGGATGGCGCGGGCTGCATGGAATGATGGAGAGAGGTGAGTATATCGTTTGGATAGTCGGTGCTTTCCACACTATGAAAGTGTGGAAATCACTGACTATTCACACAGGCTGCAGCCAGTGATGGCGGACCCGCTCTGTGTGCTCCTGTCATATGCACTGCTACCCCGCTCTGGTGATTGACAGCGGGATGCAGTGCATATTACATGAGCCTAATGAGCGGTCCCACATGACCACGGGCTGCAGCCTGTTCCAGCCCCTGGACACCGCTCCAGAGCTAGCCCGCCGAATTCACAAAATCCCTACCAACCTCCCCTACTGCACGGCTACTAGTTTCGCATTATAAGATGCACCAGCCCCGCCTTACCCCCCCCAACTGTCCTCCAAAATTCAGATCACCCAGCAGAGCCGAGGCAGCTCCTTGCTAAATATGATTTTTTTACCAGAGCACTCGGCTTTTCTCAGTCTCATAGAGAATAAATGTCTGAGCGCTTCTTTCTGATGCGACATTGCCTATGTCATTGCATTGATCATCTTGGATCTGGACCAGAACACTGATCTGAGCGGAAGAGGCACTGGAAGGCAAATTGATGAAAGCAAGCATGGTTACAGACGTACACACAATTTTTAGTCCCAGGGTGCAGGATCACTGTGAATATTAATGAGTCACTGCATATAGTAAAGCAATAAAATTAAAATGTCAGTCACTATCTGACTTTCAGTTGCTGCTTTCTCTTTTGGTTGAGCTCCCGTTTTTAATGTCGTAGGTGGCAGAACCTATGGAAATCATCATTCACCTGCATCATAGAGACAGCACTGTGCAGTGAGCAGAGGATGGATTTCTGCAGCAGCGCTGCTATATGCATTTGTATCAGCGGCCCATGAATTTATATTTGAGGGCACAGTGCTTGTAATTAATTTATATTCTTAGTGGAGCGGAGAGTGCATTGTGGTAAATTTTATATTCGTGGGCACAGTAAGGTGCATGTTTACATTCAGAGTCACAGTGGCAGCATTTTTTTTTATTCAACTTGCTTATGTATGTAGCATTGTTGTTTTTCAGGACTGTGATGATCGGCTGAAAAATGTGGAGCAGAAAACCCTTGGACGACAAACTCTGCAAAGTCATGTCATGGCTGGACATTGTCATAAAGGGCAGAAAGAGACACTACTCCTAAGAGAAGATGATGAGAGGCCAGATGTGATGTTCCTGGTAAATCATTTGATGTATATATTTTGCTCTTGACCAGGTTTAATCTGAACTGCAGTCACTGTATGGTGGCATGCCAAGGGTGTGCTCTGGTGGCATGCCAAGGGTGTGCACCTCCCAGGTGGCAGGTTAAAAAGGACACAATGTTTGCCCCAGTGACGGGCAAAAGATCCCAAGGGTGAACCACTGTGATAGTCAAAAACAACAAAAAATTTTATCTTGGTGCCAGGCTGAGAAGCCCAAGAGTGTCCTTGTGGCAGCCAAAAAGACAAAAGGGTGTGCCCTGGTTGTGTACAAAAATGTCAGAGTGCAACCCGATGGCAGGCTAAAAAGTCCAAAAGTGCACCCCGGCAGTAAGCATACAGGCCAAAGAATGCACCTTGCTGGTAGGTTGAAAAGCTCAAGTACCAAAAAAATCGGACTGCACTCCTTGTTGCAAACCATGCTTTTCTTTATTGGCCCATCAAGACTGAACGTTTCGGTTCCTCAACTGCTGGAAGAAGGTTCTTGAGGAACGTAACGTTCAGTCTTGATGGGCCAATAAAGAAAAGCATGGTTTGCAACAAGGAGTGCTGTCCAATTTTTTTTTTTTGGTAACTGTATGCAGCTGAACACTGCTGGACTTTTGCACCCGAAGTGAACTGTTCCTAGTGCTGCTTTCAATTTTGTCTTATTGAAAAGCTCAAGAGTGTGACTCAATCGCACGCAAAAAGGTCAAAGAGACTGTGATTGTTTTGTTTGTGCAGACATATTCCATGCGAGATGCATGCATGAGTTTTGCCTGATTTGCCCGGCTGCTTTCTCTCTGTACTTGAGCGTGTCAGCTGCATAGAAACACAAGCAGCTAACTCTCTCCTGTTCAGAGAGGCCAGGGGCCTTGCAAGCATCTCACAGTGCGTCTCTGCTCTTCTGGAAATTGTGGACGAGACAAAATGGCCACAGAACGAGAGAATATTTCTGTGCGCGTCTCCATACATCGCCAGGAAGGCGATAGCGCTGAGATGGATGGGGAGGAAGCCGCCTACTATTAAATCAATTAAAAATGTATTAAATGGTTTAATATGATTGTTTCTCCCAGATGCTGCATGAGTTCTATGTGATTCACCTGTTACACATCTGTCCCCTGGTGCTGTGGCCTCTACAACTTTGCGATTTGCACCTCCAAATATGGGGAATGTGATGTATAATATAGCTGCACCAAAGCGTGTATCCCTGTTAGGTTTTAGATAATATATACTTTATTTTTACCTTGGATCTATTGATGTTATGAGTTCAACACTTTATAATGTAAGCTATCCTAGTATACTATAATATTCATCATTGAATTTGTAAAATGACAAATGACCATCGTCCTGAATGAGTAACTCTTATGGTACCTTTACACGCCGCTACAACAGGATGGATACAACCCGCTACAGGCCACAAATGTAGCTTGTAACGCCAATATAGCCCGTAGTAGCGGCGTCTGAAGACGGGACGACACAGCCGGCTACAGATACATCTGTATCCGTGCACTGCCCATAAACAGATGGCAACAAAGCCGATTGTAGCGAGCTGTATCGGCGTGTAAAGAACCCACAGAAGGGAACTGTGGACACCCGGCGATGTAGCTGCAATGTAGTTAAGGCGTCACCCAGGCTCCGTGTTACCGCGCCCCATCTGCGATCATTGGTGGAAGATGGTGCGGTCCGATTGGCCCTTGCCTCACAGCCCTCCATCTTGGATGAGCTGTCCGTCAGCACTACAAATACGCGCCGTATGCACGATCATATATTAGTACAATTACGAGGCCACAAACTTGTGCAAGGCAAAATGAGAAATGGCCCATGATCCTAATACAGTGTGCGCATTCTGTAAACAGATAATGAATAATGCTGGACACAGCGGTCAAGTTTGTGTTACGAACCGGCCTGCGTTATGGAACTGCAGATGCCGCATAAGTGTCCCTCGAGTGTCTGCGCGCAACTCTCACACTGATGCACGTATACACACACCGCATTGAAATCGAGTAGTCTGTACACAACGCACAGGCATTGTACGCATCGCTCTGTGGGTGTTGTACAGTAAGTGCCGCAGAAGTGGTTCGCCCGTGTCACTGCGCTGATCGTGCGTGACAAGGCAAACACTTCTACTACGCACACATAGCCCAGGACCGCTACTTTTATACACACGGGGGTATGTGACTGGCCACCGCTCCAGCGTGACGCTTTACCATCGATTTCGAGGCATTTGCCATGCTCCGCCAGGTCACAACCGCTTATTCCGTGCTTCACTACGATCACTAGTACGGCACGTCTCGCCCATCCGCCCTTTCCGTCGTGCCCAATCACAACTCCGTACTGTTGGCCAATGGTTGTGGTTTGGGCGCGGCGTACAGGTCTGTGGCACGCCTATTTGTTTTACGTCCTGCCTTTGTTCCTCCCAGATCACTCTGTGGTGGCGGCGTGTACAGCTGGTACGCTGAGCTACAGATGGCTACTTGAGACACCCGGCGATGTAGCTAGCTGTAAATGTAGCGTAGCGTAGCGCACCTTGTGGCGGCGTGTAAAGAGGGTGAGTTTCCCGTTGGTAACCGTTTGGGCGTGCTCGTGCACGTGAAGTAGCGGTTGGTATCCATCCTGCAGTGGCGGCGTGTAAAGGTACCATTACTAATTTTTAAAAATCCAAATGCATTTTATGATATATTTTAACCTTTTGTTCTGTGAAGTCTTTGTATAAAGATTTAAAAAAAAGAAAAAAAAAAAAAGTCAGTGACAGGCTAAAAAGGCAGAGAGTGCACCTTGGTGATAAATTAAAATGTCAAGAGTTGGGGGCTGGATGGCAAATTTTGTGCAAGAACACCGAAGTGGCCCAGCAGCCCCATCCATTGTGCTGCTTCATATAGTGGAAGTTACAAGGTTTAAAAAGATAAACCATAGTAATGATGGGATAGTTGTGGTGAAATGCAGACTACATTCTCATTACCTTCTATCAGTGTGCTCTTAAAGGGACACTGTCACCAGGTTTTTGTCCACCTATCTGACTGCAGCATAATGTAGAAATGGAGACCCTGATTCCAGTGATGTGTCACTTACTGAGCTGCTTGCTGTAATTTTAATATAATTTTTCCCTGCTTCATATTTAGTAGTAAATGAATGTGCTGGAGTATTTAATTTGTCCTGCAATGTTAATCTCCATCTGATTAAACAGTGATTTTATTAAACTACACTGAGCAGCCCAGTAAGTGACTTATTGCTGGAATCAGGGTCTCTGTCTCTACATTATGCTGCTGTCATATGAGAAGGCAAAAACCTGGTGACAGTGTCCCTTTAAATGACGTGTCTGGGACTCTAGTCGGCATGTGACTATAACTATGGGGAAAATAAGTATTTAATACACTGCCAATTTTGCATATTTTCCCAGTTACAAAGAATGGAGAGATCTGCAATTTTTATCGTAGGTACACTTAAACAGTGAGAAACAACCTGAAAGAAAAAAAATCCAGAAAATCACATTGTACATCACGGGGCCACTTGAGAGATCGTGTTGTGGACAGAGATAATATGCTGAAATGAATTCTGCTCAATATTGGCACAAATAATTATAATTTTTTAAATAAAATAAATACGTCACTTAAAGAAAACCTATCAGCAGCATTTTACAAAGTAAAGTACACACAGGGCCATGTTGGCACTTGCGTACTGATTAAAATGATACCTGAGGTGAAGAAATCTGTTGGACATACTTCCAACACAGATTAAAGAAAATATCTGTGATTCCCTCTATTCCGGCCTCTCCGCTGCCTCAGGGTGTCTTCTTCCTTATTTAAAGTTTGTGCCGTCGCCGTCCTAGGCCGTGGATGGCACTTGTCCAGATTGACCTCTTCTTGGCAGTATGAGGCAGCGCTGACTTATTACGTTGGGGTACACTTGCTTAGATGCACAATTCAGAAACACAGCAATGGTTTTCTATTAAAAAAAATTCCATCTAGTTTATTAACATCCATAAAGCATGCATCAGAACATAATATGCATTGTACTTCAGCTTTACAGAAACACCATATTATATAACTTTTGCTACTTCCGTGGACGTTTCCACACAGCCCCAGCAACCTTTGTGATGTGCTAGACAATTTCAATCACTGATACATCCGCACAGCTTGTGTACTAAGGCTGGCTTCACACGGTTTGTGTGATCTGGGGCTGTCTGATGTGATCCAATTTTGGCTCCATAGTATTCCTATGGGGCCAGATGGCAGTGTTTTGCCATCCGGTTCCCATCTGTCCGGGTGGATCTGGCAGAATTTTTTATTTTTTTTTTTCCTCCGGACACAAAATCTCGGCTTGCAGCGTTTTTGTGTCCGGGGCAAAAATCTTAAATTGGATCCTACTGGATCCAGCGCCCCCTAACATGGGAAGAGATGGGTGCCGGATCGCACCGTTTCCAATAAAAAATTGGATCTGGCTGCTGGACACCGGGTGCTAAAGTACAGCGGTGCCCAGCACTGAACTTCAGCACCTGGAGAGCTCCCGGCTGTGATTTGAGAACCATGGCTAGCTCCCGCTAACCGCAATTTCTAAATTTCAGCATGGGACAGCTCCTGAAGCTGCGGAATGCCGATTCCAGCAGAAAATGTAACCGAAGGACATATTTACCCTCTGGTTCTGTTCTGTCTGGAGCTGTCAACTTGTGTCCGGTACATCCAGCAAAACACTGGACACAGCCTGACAGCTCAAAACGTAGTGTGAAGCCAGCCTAAGAAGTCACTAAAGGTACTGTTACACGGCACGACGTTGAAACGATGTCAGCAACGATCTCAGGTGCGCACGGTCGTTTTTGACATTATTTCAACATCGCTGGTGAGATATCACACGTCTATATATCGTGGACAACTCGCCAACGATCTTGTGAGCAGGTATCGTTCGCAAACCCTGTGAACGATCCCTGCTCACTGCTGTGAAAGGGCAAAGTCGTCCACGACATCATTATCGCGGTGTCACAAAGAACGATGCAACAGGTTGCTGGAGTTGAGATTGTCAGGTTTGCCAACATGTTGGTAAACCTGTCAACTCCAATCCAACAATTTTTCGTTGTAACTTGCCGGAGTCACATGCAACGAGGTCACTGGTACGCCTCCAAACCCGTGACGTATCAGTGATGTCGTTGACTATGTCGTGCCGTGTAACGGGGCCTTTACTGGGATCACCAGCCTAGGTATCTGGACTTGATCTGTATCAGCCTTTTCTCTTATCCAGACCCTCAGTAAGTTTGGTCGCTTCCTGGACTCTAAGGAGCTCCTGCCAGCTCCAGACTCACACATGGTCTCCCCACAATGTGCTTAAACAGGGAAGTATCTACTTCCAAGACCTGGCTGACCCCAGGGGTCATTGTGACATAACATCTCACTATATGTATGAGTCATACATATGGGAGGTATGTGGTTAGCCATTCCCGCCCACCTCTTCTGGCTAACCTATAAATACAGCCCTTAATACATTGTCAGATTTGGGGAACTACACGTCCTAGCAAAACAACCTGTATTTACATCGCAGCAGACCTCTGTCTGTGCAAAACATGCCAGCCATTTACAATATTGCCGGTTGATGACTCACAGCAGTCTAAAGGAGTATGGTCCGAGAGGCTGCAAAAAGCGCTGATAACTCAGGGCCATTGGCGACATTTTACTGTAGCCAACCATGAGGTTAACCTGCGCAAGCACTGCCCGTGGCCTAGGATGCCACAGCACAAAATTTAAATAAGCAAAAAAAAAAAAAAAACACCCAGAGGCAGCAGAGGGGCATGAGACAGAGCTGAATTTTCCACCAGTCACATCTACAGGCCACCCCGCTGCACAAAGATATGAAGAGAAGAAAACTTGAAAATGTATTAAACTAAATACACCTCAGGTATCATTTTAAGCAGTGTGACAGCACTAATATAATCCTGTCTGTAAAAACTCTTGCTGACAGGTTCTCTTTAATATTGAACAGAATTATGAGTCCATACACTATGATCCACACACAGTCCCTATATAAAGCATGTGTCACACACCGCCACCTATATACTGTATAAGTTCACACAGCTCTTGTATATACAATGTCACACATGGCCCCCTATATATAGTATGTTCCACACACAGACCCCTATGTACAGTATAAGATCATACACAGCTCTCCTATATACAATGAGAGCCTCCACGTAACCTCTCTGCACCAGCCACCACACCGTTCCCCTGTGTTCAGTATGAAATCTCATATATCCTCCCTATATACAGGCATACTTCCTATATACAGGCATACTGCTTCTAAAGAGGGTGTGCTTAAATGACATGCCAATGGACAGGTGTGCGCTTCGGTGGCACGCCGGCGGCCAAGGGTGCGCTTCGGTGGCACGCCGGCGGCCAAGGGTGCGCTTCGGTGGCACGCCGGCGGCCAGTGCGCTTATCGGGGTCCCGCCGGCGGCCAAGGGTGCGCTTATTGGGGGCCCGCCGGCGGCCAAGGGTGCGCTTATCGGGGGCCCGCCGGCGGCCAAGGCTGCGCTCATCGGGGGCCCGCAGCTTCCTACTACATTAAAAGCCTTCCTTCTCTGACCTAATAATGAATTATAAAAGTTAAATAAAGCGATTTTTATAATCTTGCATGTCCACAGACATGTTGGCATTTCTAAATGGTTGGTCGGCATGTGGGCAGTCTTTCCAGGGCTCCATCTCCTTTGCCTCGTTGCTGCTATATAACCCCCGGTGGGCATGACTGATCAGTAAGGAGCATGCTTGCGTTGACCACTCATCATTTTTGGTCTGGTGCATTGTGAGGGTTGTTGGGTGTACAGGTCGGCTTCGGAACGCAAGCTGCACATGCTCTGGGCCTGTTTGTATGCCAATACATCTCAACACACTGCGCAAGCTTTGAAATGACACTCATATCCTTACGTCACTAAGCGATAATGTCACCCTTAAAAACGTTGCGGTTACTATGGGAACGCCTCAGGTTCAGCTCCGTTACCGTACGCTATCCCCATCGGCTCATCCATTCAGTGGGGTTAGCGTACGTGTTGTTGAGGTCACCCTGACAGTGTTGCTGTAGTAACTGCAATGCTTTCAAAGGGTGACGTCACCATGCACAGTGCAGAATGACATAGCACAGCCATACAAGAAGCGCCACATTACAGTTGTGCTCATAGGTCATTCTATGCCTGCTCTCCCTGATTTCAGACGGTGCTTGATGGCATAGAAATGTAGCCGAGCTGAAGAAGATAAGATGTGGATTAAGTCAGATTTTTTATTTCTGTCTAATAAAGATGGAGTACCTAAAAGTGTTTGTTTTTATTTTATGTCGGATAATTTTTTTTTCTGTGTTTTTTTTTGTTTTAAAGTTAATGAAATTCATCGTGGCCATGTCTAATTTAATGTGATATTGTGAATTTAACCACATTATTACCAGCTTTGTACTCTCGGCTGGTACTGAATTTTAAATTTATGGTGTCCCCCCAAATTAGACATAGCCACCATGAATCTCTAGTAAACAAAAAAAAGAAAACTTTTTTTTTATTAAAAATAACATATTTATAGACTCCATCTTTATTAATAAAAAAAAAAAAGGCCTCATCATCTACGTCTAATGTCTTCAGCCCTGCTACATCTTTGCCATCAGAAAAATACATCTGTTGACAAAGCTAAGCAGGCACAGAATGACACCGGAGAAAGGCTGTAAATGAGAGATGCAATATCTTTACAGCTCGTCTCCGAACGTGAACTGGGATAACTTTTCACACATCTATGAACTAGGATATCCCCAAACTCACAAGTCAATCAAATTGCACCATCATGGCATGTGCAGTTAGGTGTATATTGCCAGCTTCATCATGCTAACTGCACAGCACTATGCGCAGGACAAGACATGACGTCTGGCCTTCTCACCCACAATGCACCAGACCAGAAATGATGCCTGGCAGGCACATCGTGCCCGGAAGAAAAAGGGTGTGAATTTCAAGTCGGAAGCACGCTGGAGGATGAATTATCACACTCAGCGGGGCGTGCTAAAAGCAGCGAGGAATGAAGACTGAGCCCTGGCAGCCGCTTAGTCTACATACCATAGACTGCATGATGCATTTGCATACGAAAATGTCAGTATCAATCCTTTAAAGGACAATTTTAAGGTAGACCGGGTGCTTCAAAGGTGCAGAGACATGTAGTGATAGGTCATTTTTACCCCCTAACCAGACAGGTTCCCTTTAAATAGCCTGTCTATACAGGCACATTTTTACCGGCACGCCCAACGGGCTAAGGGCTGTGCTTCGGGGGCACGCCCCACGGGCTAAGGGCTGTGCTTCGGGGGCACGCCCCATGGGATAAGGGCTGTGCTTCGGGGGCACGCCCCACGGGCTAAGGGCTGTGCTTCGGGGGCACGCCCCTCGGGCTAAGGGCTGTGCTTCGGGGGCACGCCCCACGGGCTAAGGGATGTGCTTCGGGGGCACGCCCCACGGGCTAAGGGCTGTGCTTCGGGGGCACACCCCACGGGCTAAGGGCTGTGCTTCGGGGGCACGCCCCACGGGCTAAGGGCTGTGCTTCGGGGGCACGCCCCACGGGCTAAGGGCTGTGCTTCGGGGGCACGCCCCACGGGCTAAGGGCTGTGCTTCGTGGGCACGCCCCACGGGCTAAGGGCTGTGCTTCGGGGGCACGCCCCACGGGCTAAGGGCTGTGCTTCGGGGGCACGCCCCACGGGCTAAGGGCTG
Organism: Allobates femoralis; assembly: GCA_033576535.1. Taxonomy (NCBI): domain Eukaryota; kingdom Metazoa; phylum Chordata; class Amphibia; order Anura; family Aromobatidae; genus Allobates; species Allobates femoralis. The sequence goes on along the minus strand of JARQOC010000006.1, from coordinate 266,272,701 downwards.
TGCTTCGGGGGCACGCCCCACGGGCTAAGGGCTGTGCTTCGGGGGCACGCCCCACGGGCTAGGGGCTGTGCTTCGGGGGCGCACCCCACGGGCTAAGGGCTGTGCTTCGGGGGCGCGCCCCACGGGCTAAGGGCTGTGCTTCGGGGGCACGCCCCACGGGCTAAGGGCTGTGCTTCGGGGGCACGCCCCACGGGCTAAGGGCTGTGCTTCGGGGGCACGCCCCACGGGCTAAGGGCTGTGCTTCGGGGGCACGCCCCACGGGCTAAGGGTTTTGCTTCGGGGGCACGCCCCACGGGCTAAGGGCTGTGCTTCAGATGAATTCCTTCTATATTCTCCAAGTGGTTAAGTAAAATGCCCAAATATGTTGTGGTAGGAGTGGAAAAAGCCAAGGAATGCATCTCAGTTGCAGTTTTGCTGTGATGGAACACCAGTGGGAGCTCTTTTTTGCTTTCAGAGCGATCTGTGAATAGATTGTCATCCCATTCATTTTACTAGAGGACACCTGGATTGTTCAGTCATTGGGGACTCTTATGTGAGGAAAAGGATATATTCTGACCTTTCAAGCAATATAAGGGTCGCTTTAAACACACAGATATCTGTGAACAACTTCTGAACAGATCTCTGGTTGCAGTGAAATCATGGACACATTGTTCCATTTGTACACAGCCACAAAATGGAAAAATGTGTTCATGATTTCACTGCAACCATAGATCTGTTACCAACTGAAAAAGACCTAGGTCTTAACCTCTTCCCGACCTATGACGTTGTGGGACGTCATAGAAATCTGTGCCTTCCCGACCTGTGACGTCCCACAACGTCATGGCGGGATCCCGGTCTTGCGGCGTCGGCGATATCTCACCGCGGCTACAGCAAGCAGGGGACCTTAGGCTGACTACAGGGGGGGTGGCTTAGCCACCCCTCGTCTGTGATCACTGTGATTGGCTGCTGGAACTTCCAGCAGCCAATCACAGTAATTATGCAGCTATGCCCCTTCCTCCCATCATGGCCGCTCCGATCATGGTTCCTCCGGTCCTACCTTCTGTGCCCTGCTGTGCCCACTCTCCTCCGGGAGCGGGAGGACCGGGGGAAACTGGCCACAGATGCGGGGACCGGAGAAGAGCGGCCAGAGATGCGGGGACCGGAGGAGTGCAGCACAGAGATGCGGGGACTGGAGCAGAGTGGCACCGATCCGGGAACCGGAGGAGTGCAGCATAAAGATGCGGGGACTGGAGGAGAGCGGCACAGATCCGGGGACCGGAGGAGACTCAGGAGCGGAGGTCCGTAAGAGACAGGAGCGCGGGCACAGGAGCGGCGATGATGGGAGTGATCAATCTCATCAAATCACTCCCAGATCACTCCCATCATGCCTGCTCCACACTGTTTCCATTATCAGGGTCTGCACCCCTGCAGTACTGCACCCCATGTACCCCTGTGCCCCGCACCCCATGTACCCCTGTGCCCTGCACCCCATGTACCCTGCAGCCCCTGCACCCTGCGCCCCTGCACCCTTGTGCCCTGTAATCTGTGTCCCTGCAGCCCTGCACCCCTTCGGCCACCTGTGCCCTGCAGCCCCACACCCCTTCACCCCCCTGTGCCCTGCAGCCTCGCACCCCTGTGCCCTGCAGCCCTGCACGCCTTCGCCCCCCTGTGTCCCTGGACCCGTGCCCTGCAGCACTGCACCCTTTCACCCACCCATGCCCTGCAGCCCGCACCCCTTTGACTCCCTGTGCCCTGCAGCCCCGCACCGCTGTGCCCCAGGACCCTGTGTCCCTGCACCCCTGTGCCTGTGTCCCTGGACCCCTGTGCCCCGCACCCCTTCGCCCCCCCGTGCCCTGCAGCCCACACCCCTGTGCCCTGTGTCCCTGGACCCGTGCCCTGCAGCACTGCACCCTTTCACCCACCCATGCCCTGCAGCCCCGCACCCCTTTGACTCCCTGTGCCTTGCAGCCCCGCACCCCTGTGCCCTGTGTCCCTGGACCCCTGTGCCCTGCACCCCTGTGCCCTGCACCCCTTCACCCCCCTGTGCCCTGCAGCCCATACCCCTGTGCCCTGTGTCCCTGGACCCCTGTGTCCTGCAGCCCTGCACCCCTTCACCCCCCTGTGCCCTGCAGCCCCACACCCCTTTGCCCCCCCGTGCCCTACAGCCCACACCCCTGTGCACTGTGTCCCTGGACCCCTGTGCCCTTAAACCCCCTGTGCCCTGCAGCCCTGCACCCCTTTGCCCCCCTGTGCCCTGCAGCCCACAGCCCTATGCCCTGTACCCCTGTGCCCTGCAGCCCCGCACCCCTTCAACTCCCTGTGCCCTGCAGCCCCGCACCCCTTCAACCCCCTGTGCCCTGCAGCCCCGCACCCCTTCAACCCCCTGTGCCCTACAGCCCCGCACCCCTTCACCTCCCTGTGCCCTGCAGCCCCCACACATGTGCCCTGTGTCCCTGCACCATGCACCCCAGTGCCCTGCACGCCACACCCATGTACCCTGCATCCCTGCAGGTTGCACCTCTGTGCTCTGGGTCCATGGACCCCTGAAGCTCACAATCCCTGCACCCATGTGCCCTGTAGCCCTGCGTCCGTACACCCCTGTGCCCTGCAGCCTGCATCCCTGAACCCTGCAGGCCTGCATTCCTGCAGTCTTGTATCCCTGCACCTCTGAGTCGCGCACCCCTGCATCCCCGCACCCCTGCGATCTTTGCTCCTGCACTCCTGTGCCATTCGCCCTGCATCGCTGTGCCCTGCACCCCTGCGCTTCCGTGTCCCTGTGCTCCTGTGCCTTTTGCCCTGCACCCCTGTGCCCTTTGCCCTGCACCCCTGTGCCCCTACACCCTTGTGTCCCTACATCCTGCGTCCTTGTGTCCCTGTGCCCTGAACCCTGCACTCCTGCAACCTTGTGTCCCTGCGCTCCTATACCCTCTTCCTCCTCCGGTCACCCCCTCCCCTCCTGTGCCCCCCTGCCGCCTGTGCCAGCATTCTCTACAGTGTCATCTCCCTGCATGGAGATGACGCTGCAGAGGAGCGATGTGACAGCCAGGCACATCGATATGTGTTATCGCTGTACCGTGGCTGTGTGTCACCCCCTAAGTACGGTGATCTTACCGGTCACAGCACTTAGGGTCCAGGGAGAGGGAGCAGAGTCTCGTACTTCTCCCCACGGTGATCGGCTCATTACATATCTAGATGCATAGTGAGCACTTTGAACCCCCAGGTGCTCCACAAATTGATCCGTAAAAATGAAAAAAAAAATTTGTGAAAGAAAAAAGTATTTTCAATTTTACGGATCAATGAAGCACCTGGTGGGTTCAAAGTGCTCACTATGTTTCTAGATAAATTCCTTGGGGGGGGGGTCTAGTTTCCACAATGGGGTCACTTGTGGGGGAGCTCCAATGTTTAGGCACACAGGGGCTCTCCATACACAACATGGTGTCCGCTAACAACTGGAGCTAATTTTCTATTCAAATCGTTAGCGGACACCATGTCGCGTTTGGAGAGCCCCTGTATGCCTAAACATTGGAGCTCCCCCACAAGTGACCCCATTTTGGAAACTAGACCCTCCAGGGAACTTATATAGATGCATAGTAAGCAATGTGAACCCCCAGGTGCTTCACAAATTGATCCATAAAAATGAAAAAAGAACATTTTTGTGGGAAATAAAAGTACTTTTTCATTTTTATGGATCAATTTGTGAAGCACCTGGGGGTTCAAAATACTCATTATGCATCTAGATAAGTTCCCTAGGGGGTCTAGTTTCCAAAATGGGGTCATTTGTGGGGGAGCTCTAATGTATAGGCACACAGGGGCTCTCCAAACATGACATGGTGTCCGCTAACAATTTGAATGGAAAATCAGCTAAAATTGTTAGCGAACATCATGTCACGTTTGGAGAGCCACTGTGTGCCTAAACTTTGGAGCTCCCCAACAGTTGACCACATTTTGAAAACTAGACCCCCCAGGGAACTTATCTAGATGGATGGTGAGCACTTTGAACCCCAGGTGCTTTACAAATTGATCCGTAAAAATGAAAAAAGAAAAATTTTGTGGAAAAAAAAGTACTTTTTCATTTTCACAGATCAATATGTGAAGCACCTGGGGTTCACAATGCTCACAATGCATGTAGATAAGTTCCTTGGAGGGTCTAGTTTCCAAAATAGGGTCCCTTGTGGGGGAGCTCCAATGTTTAGGCACACAGGGGCTCTTCAAACACGACATGGTGTCCGCTAACAATTTGAATGGAAAATTAGCTCCAATTGTTAGCGGACACCATGTCGCGTTTGGAGAGCCCCTGTGTGCCTAAACATTGGAGCTCCCCCACAAGTGACCCCATTTTGGAAACTAGACCCCCCCCCCCAAGGAACGTATTTAGATGCATAGTGAGCACTTTGAACCCCAAGTGCTTCACAAATTGATCCATAAAAATAAAAAAGTACTTTTTTCCACAAAAAATTTATTTATTTTTTCATTTTACGGATAAATTTGTGAAGCACCTGGGGGTTCAAAGTGCTCACTATGCATCTAGATACATTCCTTGGGGGGTCTAGCTTTCAAAATGGGGTCACTTGTGGGGGAGTCACACAGAGGTTCTCCATACGCAACATGGTGTCCGCTAACAATTCCATATGTTAGCGGACATCATGTCGCGTATGGAGAGCCCCTGTGTGCCTAAACATTGGAGCTCCCCGACAAGTGACCCAATTTTGGAAACTAGACCCCCAGGGAACGTATCTAGATGGGTAGTGAGCATATTGAACCCCCAGGTGCCTCACAAATTAATGAAAAAAAAAAACATTTTGTGGAAAAAAAGTTATTTTTCATTTTACAGATCAATTTGTGAAGCACCTGGGGGGTTCAAAGTGCTCACCACCCATCTAGATAAGTTCCCTGGGGGGTGTAGTTTCCAAAATGGGGTCACTTGTGGGGGAGCTCCAATGTTTAGGCACACAGGGACTCTCCAAACGCGACATGGTGTCCGCTAACAATTTGAATGGAAATCAGCTCAAATTGCTAGCTGACACCATGTCGCGTTTGGTGAACTCCTGTGTGCCTAAACATTGGAGCTCCCCTACAAGTGACCCCATTTTGGAAACTAGACCCCCCGGAGAACTTACCTAGATGGGTGATGAGCATTTTGAACCCCCAGGTGCTTTACAAATTGATCTGTGAAAATGAAAAAGTACTTTTTTTTCACAAAAATTTTCTTTTAGCCTAAATTTTTTCGTTTTCACATGGGCAACAGGATAAAATTCATCGTAAAATTTGTTGGGCAATTTCTCCTGAGTACATCGATACCTCACATGCGGTCATAAACCACTGTTTGGGTGCACAGAAGGGCTCAGAAGAGAAGGAGCACCATTTCACTTTTTGAATGTAAAATTAGCTCCAAAATTCAAATTGCGCTCCTTCCCTTCTGAGCCCTGCCGTGCGCCCAAACAGTGGTTTATGACCACATATGAGGTATCGATGTACTCGGGAGAAATTGGACAACACATTTTAAGATCCATTTTATCCTGTTGCCCATGTGAAAATGAAAGAATTGAGGCTAAAAGAACATTTTTGATAAAAAAATTAAAATATCCATTTTTTGTTTCCACTTTGCTTTAGTTCCTATGAAGCACCTGAAGGGTTAATAATCTTCTTGAATGTAGTTTTGAGTAGTTTGAGGGGTGCAGTTTTTGGAATGGTGTCACTTTTGGGTGTTTTCTGTCATGTACGCCCCTCAAAGGGACTTCAAATGTGATGTGGTCACTAAAAAAATGGTTTTGTAAATTTTGGTTGAAAAATTGCTCATGAACTTTGAACCCTTATAACTTCCTAACAAAATTTTTTTTTTTTCCCAAATTTGTGCTGATGTGAAGTAGACATGTGGGAAATGTTATTTATTAACTATTTTGTGTCACATAACTCTGGTTTAGCAGAAAAAAAAATTGAAATTTGAAAATTGCAAAATATTTTAAATTTTTGCCATATTTTTGATTTTTTCACAAATAAACGCAAAAATTATCGACCTAAATTTAATACTAACATGAAGCCCAATAAGTCATGAAAAAACAATCTCAGAATCGCTAGGATCGGTTGAAGCGTTCCAGAGATATAACCTCATAAAGGGACACTGGTCAGAATTGTAAAAAATGGCCAGGTCAGGAAGGCCAAAATAGGCTGGGTCTTGAAGGGGTTAATCAAGGAATGAATTCTCAGAATTCTGGTGGTTTGAGGGGTTGAATAATAAATGACCCTCTGAATTAACTTAACGCTTAAAAAAAAACAAAAAAAAAAAAATTTGTGGCACTGCATTTCCCACTTCCAGGCTGATCTACAGTCCAAATGTCACAATGCCAAGTTAATTCCGCATGTGTCAACCAGCTAAATCTGCAGGGGGTTGAATACTACTTGTAGGCACTGTAGATCCAATAGGAAGCCATCAAGGGTGCTTCTATGTTTATGGATGTATTTTTTGAGGTATTGTCTTGTTTACATGGGCTTTGTGCAATATTTATGTTAGTCTGTATTATTGATGGATTATTACTGTGCTATGTGGTTTTCCCTTGTGAATTAGCTCTGATATTGATTTTATGTTTTATTGAGAATAAAGATTAAATTTGTTAATATCACTTTGACTGGATCTGAGAATTCATTCCTTGATTAAGACCTAGGTCTTTTTCAGTTGGTAATAGTTTTGGTGGAGTGATCACATTTTAACTGAGGACTGGTTGTTATATAACCAGAGATCTGTTCAGAAGTTGGTCACAGATATCTGTGTGTGTAAAGCGGCCCTTAGTTGAATTTAAGGATGCTTTTCTCCACTGGCAGGAATTTGCTACATTCTAAGTTTTGGGGTTGTCGGGTAACAGAATCTTCTAAAAATTACATGTGAAGCCATGCTCGCACAGTGTCTCTTGTTGCAGGGATCAAAACAATGATGAAGTTCAACAAAATGAGTACACTGAGCGGCAGGAGGTGATTATGCAGCAAGACAGAACCATGTTATCGTGAGAAAGCAATCCAATAAGCACCGCAGCAGCCAAGTAAGTCTCATTGTGAATGTACAGAAAGGGATGTATAGTGATATGGAGTAAAGAAGGAAATCGAAAAAATTTTTAAACTGTAAAATGTCTGAAAATTATGTAGAGGAAAGAGATAAGAAATTTGGATTGTTATGGGATGTAGGTTTTGAACAGTGAGTTAATTAGAATATGTTCTAGAGGTTAAGGTTTAGGGTATGTATGTCTGTTCATTGTCAACCTCAGACTTGTCAGCAGATGAAACCATCAAACTAACAAACTTGGAGGAGAAAATAATGAATCAAGTAAAATGGAAAGGAAGAAAAGTGGATTTGGTATATGCCTAGTTAAATGGATAATTTTTTTGAGAAAGACGTTTTTTCCCAGATTAAAAGATGCACTTTTGTTCACCCACATTTTGGGGGAAAGTGGGGGGGCGTTTTATAATCTGAATCTACTAGTGTTATGCAATAGGTTAGGGGGTGGCCTCTGAAGCTGTGTCTAAGGGTTGGAACAGGCTGCAGCCCTGTAGTCTTGTGGGGCCGCTCATTATGCTCATGTAATATGCACTGCATCCCGCTGTCCATCACTAGCGGGAAGCAGCGCATATGACTACGCCTACGAGCAGGTCCACAGCCCAGCAGCTGCGATCTTGTGTGAATAGTCAGTGCTTTCAATGCTACATTGTGTGGAAAGCAATGACTATCACGACAATATCCTACTCACCTCTCTCCATCGCTCCCTGCTGCAAGCGCCATCCCCGCTGTCTGTGCTGTGGCGGCATCCGGTCCTGTGAGAGTCGCTGCACAGTCACATCATCACCAGACCAAATGTACCAGGATGGGGGACATATAACGCCAGTGTCAGTCTTACAAATCATAGATAAGACGGACCCCACTTTACATTAAAAATTATTTCTCTTTTCCTTCTCCTAATTTGGGGTGCATCTTATGAAGTGAAAAATACAGTAAACTGTTGGTTCAGTTATGAGATTGTCCTGCTTAGAAATAAGTGTCTCAGTAGAAGGGCAGAATTGGCAAGGAAATTTTGATATTGGAGGAAGTGCGGGAGGGGACAGGGTTGCAATGCTAATACTTAGACATATGAAGTGTTAGATTTCCTGAACAATGCATGTCAAGCGATTCCAATGAATAAAGTTTTCTTTGGGCAACTGTAGTTAAAGGGAACCTGACCCACAAACTGACCCCCCCGCATCTTTAGACCTGTCCCTGCACCCCTATTATCATTTCTAGCCATCCCTTTTGCCGAAAAAAATCGATTTTGTAAAGTAGAGAAAAGTTTATATTCACCTCCGTCCTGTGTGGGTTCTCTGTTTCTGAATTAGTCTCAAAGGCGTGCCTGTCTGCTGCAGCCTTGTAATTATGCGCGCCCCTCTATGCTTGCTAAGAGCCTGGCTGAGTCATGAAAGGGGTGGGGCTAAATTGCGTCATGCTGTTAGCCCCGCCCCCTTTCATGTCGCGGCCAGGCTCTTAGCAAGGCAGCAACCTGAGAGGGGCGTGCATAATTACAAGGCTGCAGCAGACAGGCACGCCTTTGAGACTAATTCAGAAACAGAGAACCCACACAGGACGGAGGTGAATATAAACTTTTCTCTACTTTACAAAATCGATTTTTTTCTGCAAAAGCGATGGCTAGAAATGATAAGAGGGGGTGCAGGGACAGGTCTAAAGATGCGGGGGGGTCAGTTTGTGGGGTCAGGTTCCCTTTAAACAAAGTTGGGGCTGAAGAAAAGGTTTGTAAAATTCAGCATTATAAAGCAATTGAAAGCCAACTTTGCTGTATGAGAAAAAGTCTTAACAGATATTTTCAGCATTTGGGTGAGGATAGATTAGTGTCTGATTTGCCATCCATGTCTTGTGATCAGTGGACTATGCAGACTTTTTTGAAGAGACATGGACCTAAGGATTGGAAATAAAAAGGGGCAGCAAAAGAAATTGATGTTTTTACAATTATTCCATATTGTGGTGCCAATCAAGCTTTGGAAGAAGAAATTGGCAAATAGTTGGGTGTTTTTTGAAGAGATCTTATTAGTGTAGTTGGAGCAGTGAATAATGATAATAGCTGTTACCCAGCGCTGGTCTCTTACAGCATCGGACGCTGAGGAGCAGGGAACATAATAGTCATATTATGGCGAAGCATGAGCTGGAGGTGAACAAGCCAGTAGCAGAATTTAAGGAGAAAAGGTTAAACTTTCTTTTAATGTGTACCGAATTCTAGAAAGACTTGGAATCTGCTAACAGTGTGTGACAGCTTTTAACTTGGTTCTAATAACATTAGGTGAGAATTCCTTGGCACCATGCAACTTGAGAAATGGGTCAGGATTGAAGAGATAAAGCATCTCTAGAAAACAGTGAGAAGATGTGGCTGCGGAGATGACTAGTGATGGGCGAATCCTAAATTACTCGGAATCGCTTGACTCTAGCGAGTCCGAGCACAGGACTCGCTACTCGTTGCGAGTCTAGCGAGTCCAATGTTAATGAATGGGGAAGCGAGTAATAGCGAGTAGTGTGAGATTTACAAATCGCAGATGTGTCTCGGAAGCTTCAGCCTGAAGCAATCCTAGTTTTGTCATTTATTTGCATTGCTCGTTTACTTTGTAAGTAATCGCTGACTCGCACAGATAAGATCCTGTCTCCTCTGTACAGGCTGCCAGCTCCAGGGTCCTAGAGCCCGCCTGCTGCCTGATGTAGCAGTGCTGAGATTGTTCTCAGTCTGCTCATTCCCTGTGTACAGACATGAATGTCTGTGCACAGAGATGATGTAGCAGAGCTGAGATTGTTCTCAGTCTGCTCATTCCCTGTGTACAGACATGAATGTCTGTGCACAGAGATGATGTAGCAGAGCTGAGATTGTTCTCAGTCTGCTCATTCCCTGTGTACAGACATCTATATCTATACACAGGGGATGTAGCAGAGAGGACATCGCGTTTTGGACTGCGTCGGACGGAAGAGGATTTTTTTAATTAAAGATGCAGTCCCTAATGGCTTTTTTTTTTATTTCTAATAAAAAATTTTCCTTGTGTTGTGTTTTTTTTAAAACAATTTAATAGAAATTCATGGCGGTCATGTCTAATATTGGCGTGACCGCCATAAATTTCGGGCTTAGGGTCAGCTGATAATACAAAGCTGGCCCTAACCTCTATTACCCAGCGTGCCACCGCTACCAGGGCCGCTGGAAGAGCGGGGTTCAGCGCCAGAGGATGGCGCTTCAATGAACGCGCCATCTTCTGGGGCGGCTGCGGGCTGCAATTTGCAGCGGGGGGTGCCCAGAAAGCTTGGGCATCCCTGCTCTGCGGATTCCAGCCCCCAGCTGCTTAGCTGTACCTGGCTAGACATAGAAATTGCGCGGAGCCCCACGCATTTTTTTTTTATTATTTCATGAAATTCTGAGATTCTGACTCTGACTCTGACTCTGAGACTCTGACTCTGAAATTCATGAAATAATAAAAAAAAAATGCGTGGGGCTCCGCGCAATTTCTATGTCTAGCCAGGTACAGCTAAGCAGCTGGGGGCTGGAATCCGCAGCGCAGGGATGCCCAAGCTTTCTGGGCACCCCCCGCTGCAAATTGCAGCCCGCAGCCGCCCCAGAAGACGGCGCGTTCATTGAAGCGCCATCCTCTGGCGCTGAACCCCGCTCTTCCAGCGGCCCTGGTAGCGGTGGCACGCTGGGTAATAAAGAGGTTAGGGCCAGCTTTGTATTATCAGCTGGCCCTAAGCCCGAAATTTATGGCGGTCACGCCAATATTAGACATGACCGCCATGAATTTCTATTAAATTGTTTTAAAAAAAACACAACACAAGGAAAATTTTTTATTAGAAGTAAAAAAAAAAAGCCATTTGGGACTCCATCTTTAATTAAAAAAATCCTCTTCCGTCCGACGCAGTCCAAAACGCGATGTCCTCTCTGCTACATCCCCTGTGCATAAATATAGATGTCTATGCACAGGGAATAAGCAGACTGAGAACAATCTCAGCTCTGCTACATCATCTCTGTGCACAGACATTCATGTCTGTACACAGGGAATGAGCAGACTGAGAACAATCTCAACTCTGCTACATCATCTCTGTGCACAGACATTCATGTCTGTACACAGGGAATGAGCAGACTGAGAACAATCTCAGCACTGCTACATCATCTCTGTGCACAGACATTCATGTCTGTACACAGGGAATGAGCAGACTGAGAACAATCTCAGCACTGCTACATAATGTCTGTGAGCAGGCGGGCTCTAGGACTCTGGAGCTGCACAGAGAAGACAGCTGGACTCGGCTCGCAAAGAAACAGCAGTTATCTGCGAGTTTCCCTGCTATCACTGGCACAGTAGCCAGTGATTACTCGCAGGAGTCTAATGCAAACAATGGCAATCCTAGTGTTGTCAGCGTTTCTGACAAAACTAGGATTGATATTGATTTGCATTGGACTCGTGCGAGTAATCACTGGGAAACTCGCAGAGTACCGAGTCCTGCGAGTCCCTTACTACTCGCCGAGTAACGAGTCCTAGCGAGCAGATTCGCCCATCCCTAGAGATGACGCCGCATCGGACAAGCATCGTGCTGTTTGTAAGACTTTTTTCTTATTAATTTTTCTTGTGTATGTCTTTAATAACACTGCTGCAGTAATTTGATGTAGTTTTTCCACAGAGTGACCGCTAATATATATTAACCCCTTCATGACCAAGGACGTATATATACGTCCTTGGTTGTGGCTTTAGCGCTCAGCTCGCATCTTCCCCTACACATATCAGCTGATCTGATCAGCTGAGATGTGCAACTAACAGCAGCTATCCGATTAGTGTTGTTAACCCTTTGGATCGCACTGTCAAATCACTGACAGCACGATCCAAAGCACCACAGTGACACGGTCCGCGCTGCTCCAATGTAAAAACTCACCAAAAGAGTCACAAAGTCATCAGTAGATTTTATCTTTTTAATCCTCCTTCCTCCTACGCGTTTCGGCGCCCCACCTGGCACCTTCCTTCTAAGTTAGGGGTTTGTAATGGGACCGCCGTACTGTTGTTATGAGGAATGGAATCCTCTTCTGTGCCTGTGTCTCCGGATCGCCGGCCGCTCTGTTCCGGCTCCCGCACGCATGCGCAGTGAGGCACTTGAAGCTCAAAGCGAGCGGCGCGGGTGTACTACGTCACCCGGCGCCAGGAAATGACGCGAATCGCGTCATAATGCCCCCACTGAAGCCCGTGCGTAATGGGAGAGTGGGGAGGCGTGCAGAGAGGCGCGATTTTGAATCTATTAGGAAGATCACGCCTGAAGAAGAGGGGCTGCCTGGATGAGTGACTATGAATAGATAAGGTCTGGGAACTTGCTCTCAACCTTATGGAGAGAGCGAAGTTGGTGAGGAGATTGTAAGCCACTTCCCTCCTCTCAGATATATGCATATATGCAAATTTGCACTTCACTAAGGAAGTTGAGAAACTCCCGTGCCACATTTAAGCAGCTTCCTCAAAGTCATAATCGCTTTCCTACAAGCTTTTAATATAACTAAGGGATTTGTGCCAGATCAGAACCCCAAACTACAGACGCTGCGTTTCGGGGTACCTGCCCCTCATCAGTGTAGTGTGTGGGATATTCTGATCTGGCAGAGTGAGTGGGCTAAGACAAGGTCTGGGAACTTGCTCTCAACCTTATGGAGAGAGCGAAGTTGGTGAGGAGATTGTAAGCCACTTCCCTCCTCTCAGATATATGCATATATGCAAATTTGCACTTCACTAAGGAAGTTGAGAAACTCCCGTGCCACATTTAAGCAGCTTCCTCAAAGTCATAATCGCTTTCCTACAAGCTTTTAATATAACTAAGGGATTTGTGCCAGATCAGAACCCCAAACTACAGACGCTGCGTTTCGGGGTACCTGCCCCTCATCAGTGTAGTGTGTGGGATATTCTGATCTGGCAGAGTGAGTGGGCTAAGACAAGGTCTGGGAACTTGCTCTCAACCTTATGGAGAGAGCGAAGTTGGTGAGGAGATTGTAAGCCACTTCCCTCCTCTCAGATATATGCATATATGCAAATTTGCACTTCACTAAGGAAGTTGAGAAACTCCCGTGCCACATTTAAGCAGCTTCCTCAAAGTCATAATCGCTTTCCTACAAGCTTTTAATATAACTAAGGGATTTGTGCCAGATCAGAACCCCAAACTACAGACGCTGCGTTTCGGGGTACCTGCCTCTCATCAGTGTAGTGTGTGGGATATTCTGATCTGGCAGAGTGAGTGGGCTAAGACAAGGTCTGGGAACTTGCTCTCAACCTTATGGAGAGAGCGAAGTTGGTGAGGAGATTGTAAGCCACTTCCCTCCTCTCAGATATATGCATATATGCAAATTTGCACTTCACTAAGGAAGTTGGAGAAACTCCCGTGCCACATTTAAGCAGCTTCCTCAAAGTCATAATCGCTTTCCTACAAGCTTTTAATATAACTAAGGGATTTGTGCCAGATCAGAACCCCAAACTACAGACGCTGCGTTTCGGGGTACCTGCTTACAATCTCCTCACCAACTTCGCTCTCTCCATAAGGTTGAGAGCAAGTTCCCAGACCTTGTCTTAGCCCACTCACTCTGCCAGATCAGAATATCCCACACACTACACTGATGAGGGGCAGGTACCCCGAAACGCAGCGTCTGTAGTTTGGGGTTCTGATCTGGCACAAATCCCTTAGTTATATTAAAAGCTTGTAGGAAAGCGATTATGACTTTGAGGAAGCTGCTTAAATGTGGCACGGGAGTTTCTCAACTTCCTTAGTGAAGTGCAAATTTGCATATATGCATATATCTGAGAGGAGGGAAGTGGCTTACAATCTCCTCACCAACTTCGCTCTCTCCATAAGGTTGAGAGCAAGTTCCCAGACCTTGTCTTAGCCCACTCACTCTGCCAGATCAGAATATCCCACACACTACACTGATGAGGGGCAGGTACCCCGAAACGCAGCGTCTGTAGTTTGGGGTTCTGATCTGGCACAAATCCCTTAGTTATATTAAAAGCTTGTAGGAAAGCGATTATGACTTTGAGGAAGCTGCTTAAATGTGGCACTGGAGTTTCTCAACTTCCTTAGTGAAGTGCAAATTTGCATATATGAATAGATAGTCACTCATTAGCATCAATAATGAGGTACTTATAAAACGTTTTTCTACACTTTGATTAGGTGCATTTAGGAGCAAAAAGGAGTGTAGGGAAAGTGTTAATATGCTCTAGGGACAGCTTTTAAGAGCTTAGAAGGTGTTTTGGGGGTGACAGGATCCCTTTAAATGGTCTTCCATCAGTCTTGAAGGGGTTCCCAGAGATGCTTAGCACTTGTTGGCCCTTTTGCCTACACTCTGCGGTCCAGCTCACCCCAAACCATCTCGATTGGGTTCAGGTCTGGTGACTGTGGAGGCCAGGTCATCTGGCGTAGCACCCCATCACCATCACACCTCGTCCTCCATGCTTCACGGTGGGAACCAGGCATCTAGAATCCATCCGTTCACCTTTTCTGCGTCACACAAAGACACAGTGGTTGGAACCAAAGATCTCAAATTTAGTCTCATCAGACAAAAGCACAGATTTCCACTGGTCTAATGTCCATTCCTTTTGTTCTTTAGCCCAAACAAGTCTCTTCTGCTTGTTGCCTGTCCTTAAAGGTGATTTCCTAGCAGCTAATTTACCATGAAGGCCTGCTGCACAAAGTCTCTTCTTAAGGGCTCGGACACACTCATCAGAGATTGACTGAGGAGACTCTGAAAGGGCTGGAGCAGTGACCCTGAACTGCTTCTGCCTATCTGGACGGGGCTGTCAGCTGATTGTGTTTTTGTGCAGCTCCAGACTCACCGTCCAGAGGGGGAGAAAGCCGTTCAGGGACACTGCTCCAGCCCTTTCAGAGTCTTGTTAGTCAAACTCAGATGTAACTGGGTAAGTGTGTCCAAGTCCTAACAGTTGTTGTAGAGATGTGTCTGCTGTTAGAACTCTGTGTGGCATTGACTTGGTCTCTAATCTGAGCTGCTGTTAACCTGCGTTGTCTGAGGCTGGTGATTCGGATGAACTTATCCTCCGCAGCAGAGGTGACTCTTGGTCTTCCTTTTCTGGGGTGGTCCTCATGTGAGCCAGTTTCTTTGTAGCACTTGATGGTTTTTGCAACTGCACTTGGGAATACTTTCAAAGTTTTCCCAATTTTTCGGACTGACTGACCTTTAAGTAATGATGGCCACTCATTTTTCTTAACCTAGCTGCTTTTTTCTTGCCATAATACAAATTCTAACAATCTATTCACTAGGACTATCAGCTGTGTATCCACCAGACATCTGCACAACACAACTGATGGTCCCAACCCCATTTATAAGGCAAGAAATCCCACTTATTAAACCTGACAGGGCACATCTGTCAAGTGAAAACCATTTCCGGTGACTACCTCTTGAAGCTCATCATGAGAATGCCAAGAGTGTGCAAAGCAGTAATCAAAGCAAAAGGTGGTTACTTTGAAGACACCTAGAATATAAGACATATTTTCAGTTGTTTCACACTTTTTTGTTAAGTATATAATTCCACTTGTGTTAATTCATAGTTTTGATGCCTTCAGTGTGAATCTACAATTTTCATAGTCTTGAAAATACAGAAAACTCTTTGAATGAGGTGTGTCCAAACTTTTGGTCTGTACTGTACCTGCACCTTCCTATTAGCATTATAACCATCCCTCTGTGTGCTAAAGTCTTCCTTTCAAAGTTGAAATAAACACTTTGATACTTTCTCATTATCATGATGATGAAGTGGGGACTTTATGCAAAAGTCCTTCTGGGCGTGTGCTTCAGCAGCCTCCATGATCCTTTAGCACGCCCCGATGGGCGTCATATTGAAATGATATCCTTCTCTGGCCCTAACTGCCTTCTGCGTCGCTCTCCAGTGCCTCTTATGATGCAAAATTACGTCTCCCAAACCGGAAATGGCGCAGTACACCCTCGTCGCTTGGCCAGCTTCAAGCAGCGCATTGCGCATGCTTGAAGCAGGAGATTATGTCCGAGACATTGCGAACTGCAAAGGACCCGGGCAAGACGGAGCTCCTGGAGTTATCTCACATAAGGTTGTGCTCATATCCCCGTTGTCCCACCAATGTTGTCTGTACCCTACTTTTCTTAAATAAAACAGTGCAATTAATCTCACCTGATGACAGTGCTTTCTGTTAAAAAGATCTGTATGCTACATCTCTCTCTTTGTATGTGTATACAGATATATAGAGAGTGAGAAAGAAATATACATATGTAAAGAAATAATAAATTTATATAAATACGTCATATATATATATTTCTAGTAATGCCTATACATATGTACATATATATTTTTATATATGTATATATGTATTTTTACACATGTAAGCATAAATATACCGTATTTTTCACTTTATAAGATGCGCTGGATTATAAGGTGCACCACCACATTTGATGAAGGAAAAGAGGAAAAAAATAATTTTTAATGTTAAATGGGGTTCGCCTTATAATGCCAGTGTCTGTCTTACAATCAGTATATATGTCCTCCAACCTGGTATATATCCCCCATGCTGGTACTCATAGCCTTCATGCTGGCACACTGTCCCCATATGCCGTGGCACACTGTCCCCATATGCCGTGGCACACTGTCCCCATATGCCGTGGCACACTGTCCCCATATGCCGTGGCACACTGTCCCCATATGCCGTGGCACACTGTCCCCATATGCCGTGGCACACTGTCCCCATATGCCGTGGCACACTGTCCCCCATATGCCGTGGCACACTGTCCCCATATGCCGTGGCACACTGTCCCCATATGCCGTGGCACACTGTCCCCCATATGCCGTGGCACACTGTCCCCCATATGCCGTGTCACACTGTCCCCCATATGCCGTGGCACACTGTCCCCCATATGCCGTGGCACACTGTCCCCCATATGCCGTGGCACACTGTCCCCCATATGCCGTGGCACACTGTCCCCATATGCCATGGCACACTGTCCCCCATATGCCGTGGCACACTGTCCCCCATATGCCGTGGCACACTTAAAATATAAAACGATCATACTCGCTCCCTCGCTATCCGCGCTATCCATTTCTGTGCTGTGTCGGTAACCGGGTTTCTGTGAGCAGTGCGCAGGTGATGACGTCACTTTGCAGCGACGCTCACAGGACCCAGATGTCGGTAAAGACAGCGGGGAAGGCGAGGGAGCGAGGAGAGCGGTGAGTATGCTCGTCCTCCCAGGGATAGTCACTGCTTTCCACGCTTTCATTGCATGGAAAGCAGTGACTACCCACACAAGACCACAGCCGCTGGGCTGAGGTCCCGCTCCTGTAATATGTGCTCCCGCTGGTTGACAGCGGGATGCAGTGCATATTACATAATTTTTACCGTATATATTTCTAATGTATACCGTATTTTTCAGATTATAAGATGTGCATTTGCTCCCCCAAACTTTGGGGGAAAGTGGGGTGTGTGTGTTATAATCCCAATATACAGATTATACTGCAGGGAAGGTGTGGGGGGCTCTGGAGCCTGTCCAGGTGCTGGGGCAGGCTGCAGGAGGCAGTGGGAGATCTCCTGCTCGTATAATATGCACTGCCGCTGTCCATCACCACGGTGATGGACTGGGGGAGCAGCGCATATTATATGTGCCTGCGCCCTTCTCAGTGATGGCACATGCCCCCCCTTTGTTCCATATGACCCCCATGCTGCTGCATAGAGTAAAATAAAAAAGCTTTACTTACCTTCTCCAGTGCTAATCTCCCGCTGTCTCCCCGCTCTCCCTGCTGCCGCTGTGATCGGGCACGCAGAGGCGATGTCTCTCTGCTGTGCTGATCACATGACCGGCACCGAGAAGCAGGAAGTGGAGGAATGCAGCAGCAAGCAGCGAGATAAGGACGACAGCACTGGAGGAGAGTAATTAAAGTGTTTGTTATTTTAGTATGGGCAGCTGCATGGGGGCCATAGCCAGGACGAGGGGGGAGGCCAGCCACGGGGGATGTGTGCCAGCCACGGGGGACGTGTGCCAGCCTCGGGGGGGGGGGGGGCGTCTGGCAGCCACAGGTGGCTATATCCAATATAAGGGGGCCATATCCAGATTAAGGGGGCTAATATAAGGATGGGGGGGCTGTATCCCAGGATGAGGGACTGTGCACCAGGATATGGGTGCTATGAGGGACATATACGCTATATGATTTGTTAGACTGACACTGGCAATATAATTCGGATCCCATTTAACATTAAAATTTTTTTCTTTTCCTTCACCAAATTTGGGGGTGCGTCTTATAAAGCGAAAAATACGGTATATATTGTGTATGTGTGTGTGTGTGTATACATATATTATAAACAGAAAAAAAGCTGCTCAGCACTCCAGATATAGTGTGAACTGGTGCAAGCTGCGATGCTGGAACAAACAACCATAAATAATTCACTGCAGCACTCAGTTACTACCAAGATTGTAGACATGCTAATAAGCGGTTTATATATGAGGAAAAAATTTGAAAACTTAAGTGTTTTTTTTTTTTTATTTTTTTTTACGAAACTCAGTATTCTTATCTTTATATTTACTGGGGTTTTTAGTACATATATTGGCCAATATCTGTTTGCTCATCAACCACTCCACAGTGACCCCAGATCTGATGAGTCCTACGCTGACATCCCTGTCCTCCCTATCCCACTTCTAAGTGAGTGGACACCATCTCAATCTCAGACCACCTGGGGGCGATGAGGGTGCTAAGTGTAGCTGTGTGGCAGAATGTTTTCTGGTTGTTTGTTCCAGCATCGCAGCTTGCACCAGTTCACACTATATCTTGAGTGCTGTTAAACAAAGAAATTCCATATGGCTATATGAAAAAACTGTACCAGTGTTTTCACTGGTGTCCAGTTCAGCGGCTCAACACAAATACATAGTATCAAAAGAGAACAGGTGGAGCCATAAATTGCTTGAACACATATACATATTTTATTGAGGGACAACAAAATTTGTGGATGGTGAATAATAAAAGGCACAACACAATATACTGTATATATATGTATGTTAACAACTGTGTAATAGGATCTGCTCAAAATCGCTATCTTTAGGTGCTTTGTGCGCATGTCCGCGTCTTTGCCGTCTCCTAATGAGATAAGCACTACAGGTGCGTAATCGCTATATATAGGCGCCACACAGAGGGTCCGGTACTCCCAAGAAGAAGCACTGATACCATCAATATGTGAAACGTGCGTTGGAGTCCGGCACAGGAGGGGTTCCCCCGTCTCTCAGCACTAGAGCACTTTATTTGGTATGCTGTTTACTGTGTTGTTCAGAGATAGATCAGCAAGGTTGATAGGATTAGGTGCATAGGAGGTTAATACAACCTTGTGTGGCTGATAGTGGATCTGGGCAGAAATAGATAACCATTGGGTGCTATTGTTTAATTTATTACCAGCCATGTATCCCACACTGTGATTACTTTGTTATACATATTGCTGAGCTCTGTGAGCACCTATAGATTTTCTGTACCAGTATACTGTGCTGTGCCTTTTATTATTCACTATCCACAAATTTTGTTGTCCCTCAATAAAATATTTATGTGTTCAAGCAATTTATGGCTCCACCTGTTCTCTTTTGATACTATCTTGAGTGCTGTGCAGCTTTTTTTCTGTTTGTGTCTAATATGTGGAGTTGCTGGCTCCTCCAGACGAAGCTAACGCGAAACGCGCGTTAGGGGGGCACACAGGCAGGTAATACATCTTTACCCCCTTGGTCTTAATGTGGCACTTGTCATTTATGCTTTTTTGGCAGATGTTCATTGTGGGGCTTGTGACCTGTTGTATATAGCTCTGTACACTGTGTATGGAATAAGACTTTGAACTCTGTGTAATCTATATGAGTAGAATTGTATCAAGTGAGGTAATTCCTGTTCTGTGGGTGCTTTTTGTATATCTCCATTTTATCAGTGTTTTGATATTTTGAGAAATAAAAAACATTTACATTTTTGATTATATTGGCCTGACTCCTGGGTTTGAATATTTGGAATTGTAAAATGTATTATTAGTACAAAAACATTAAAACAGTATATGAGCAAATACATATGACTTTCCATCTTTCAGTGATATGATTATATAGCAAAGTGCTTGTGCTTATCAAAATTTGTGTAGTCATACATTATCAATACAGTGCATATACATGTAATTAATATAAATGAGATCATAATGATCACCTGTGTACACATTAAAACCAGCGCTTTCAAAGCAATTGGTCTATACCTTATTATCCCTTGGAACTTTCGCGTCCTACTGCGCATGCGCGGTCACAGCATCATCACTGACATCATAGTCATGTGATCGGCAAACACTATTTCGGCCATCTTAGCACCTGGCAAATAGTAAATACTTGCCCACTGCTCATTAAGTTCGTATTTACAGAATAACTAACCATGAAGTGGTGTATATTTAATACAGGTGGCAATCTTAATGGACCTTCCATATTACCTAGGATGAGGTATATCTGAAACAACACCGACCATGTCACCAAGGGGATCAGTCTGTTAGTGTCTGCTGCAGGAGATCCAGCTATAGAACACTAGCCTCTCCCCACATCCACCTACCTAGGATACCCCACCTACACTTACTCTCACAATCACACCGTAAGCCCACAAAAATAGGTGCATTTACAGAGGCAAAGTTTATTCAATATACAAATCCAAAATATTACTAAACTATGTCCAGGGGTAAGGTTTCAACCAATCGCTATTCCTGTGAATAAATCACAAAAAATTAAAAACAGTTTGGGAAAAAAGAAAGGAGTACTTTGTATTGCTCCACTCTTTTACATCAAAGGGTATAATATCATATTCCTAATAAATCAATATACCTTCACTGCATACGTATAGACATATTTGAGAAAAGATCCTCTTGGATTAATATAAAAAAAATCTATGGATCCAATTCAGAAAATTACCCTTACAATATAGTGTGAATCTTGAAATCTGCGTTCAGACCATTAGGTCTTAGGGTGTTCAACATGTATATCCACCTTAGCTCTTCTTTCTCAAGTATAGCCTCCCTGTTGCCTCCTCTCCTCAAAGGGGGCACATGATCAATAATTCTAAACTTGATTTCCGTATCTTTGTGCCCCTTCTCTACACAGTGTTTCGGCACTGGAAGATCCATCCGTTTTTTTCTTATCGAGTACTTATGCTGGCTAAACCTGGTCTTGAAGTCACATGTCATCACATGTCGTCTTTCCTACATAGTAGAGACGACATAGACACTCAAGAAATATGATGTACTCTGATTCACAAATAAGAAAAAAATTGATTTTGTATGGTTTCTGTGTTTGATTATCAGTGAAACATGAACCCTTCAACATTGAAGTGCAATTAATGCAGTTCAAGCATGGAAAACATCATTTCCTCCCTATTCTTGTCAACGACATCTGTTTACTTTTACTCAAGGGACCTGGATTTGATCTCACCACCTTGTCTCCCACATTTCTAGTCTGACAATAGGAGAAGAGAGGGGTCTTGGCGAATTCATCAACATCTGCCATCCCATTAGATAGAACCTTCCAATGATTCCTGATGATTTTAGCTATCAACCCACTCTCTTGGCTATACATTGATACGAAAGGGATTCTTTTATTCTCCTTCTTTGCTCTGGATGAAAATAAATCTTTACGCTGTATTGTACTCAATTTTCTCCTCTATTCATCCAACAAATGCCTTGGATAGCCCCTATCTTTAAACTTTCTGGTCATCTCATCTAGGGTTATTTCCAGATGTTCCTCCTTACTTTCTCTTCTTTTAGCCCTTAAAAATTGATCATATGGTATGACTTCAATGGTGGCACGTGGATGTTGACTGGAATACAACAAATTATGTCTATCTGTTTCCTTCACATGAATACTGGTAGTCATGGTATTACCTTCTTTCTCAACTGTAACATCTAAGAACTGAATCTTAGTGGCTGAATAAGTGAGGGTAAATTTGATAGTGGCATTTATATTGAGAAAATTCAAGAACTCTTTCAACTTTTCCTCAATACTCGTCCATATGAGGACCCCCATGGCAGTATTTGCATATTCAGGGGCGATATTGGCCCCCATAGCCATACCCCGGCATTGCTCATAATAATGATTGCCAAAAAGGAAATAATTCCTTCTAAGTACCAAATTAAGAAGATCCATAACAAGATTTTTGGCATCAATTGTAAAGTCTAACTCATCAAGTTTTTTCTTTACACAACTGACACCATATTCATGTTCTATTGACGTGTATAGGCTTACTACATCAAAAGAAGCCAATAAGCAGTCACCATCAAGCTGAACAGTAGAGATTTTAGTCAAAAAGTCCATTGTATCCCTGACATATGATTAAAATTTAACTGCTATAGGATTAAGCATCTTATCCAGGAACACTCCTATGTGGCTAAGCACAGAATCAGTGCCAGCCACTATAGGGCATCCTGGGGGATCCTCCAACGATTTATGGATTTTGGGCAATGTATAAATAATGGGCGAATAGGAAAATCCACAATCAAAAACTCAAAAATTCTTTGATCAATTAGCTTTTTATTTAACCCCTTCAGGACCCAGCCTATTTTGACCCTAAAGACCTTGGCCTTTTTTGCAATTCTGATCTGTGTCCCTTTATGAGGTTATAACTCGGGAACGCTTCAACCGATCCTAGCGATTTTGAGATTGTTTTTTCGTGACATATTGGGCTTCATGCTAGTATTAAATTTAAGTCGATAATTTTTGCGTTTATTTGTGAAAAAATAAAAAATATGGCAAAAATTTTGAAAATGTCACAATTTTCACATTTTAATTTTTTTTTCTGATAAACAAGAGAGATATGTGACAGAAAAAAGTTATTAAATAATATTTCCCACATGTCTACTTCACATCAGCACAATTTTGGAAAAAAATGTTTTTTGGGTAGGACGTTATAAGGGTTCAAAGTTCATGAGCAATTTTTCATTTTTCAACCAAAATTTACAAAACAATTTTTTTTAGTGACCATATCACATTTGAAGTCTTTTTGAGGGGTGTACATGACAGGGTCATTCCATGTCAAGTAATCCAAAATGAATATTTTTTTTCCCTGACGTCCTCAGATTTTTTAAATCTTTTTTATATATGAAGAACAACTTAAGTTAATTACAAAAAAAAAGTTTTGAATTTTTTTCTTTATCAGTTAATTTTTTACAGATTTTTAAAGTTTTAAAAAAGTGTGAATTTTGGCCTGGTATGGCTTTACATTTTCTATCATATCTCGGGCTAGAAATAAGATAGAGAAACAAAATAAACACTAATCTACTCAGAACTGTCCAGGCTTTCACCAGATATGTCACAAGAGGATCTTTGTTAATATTTTACCCATGTGATCGCAAGCGCAAAACTTTAAAACGCATTTCCGAAAAATCGGCGCGCTTTAAGTATTTCAAAAACTGCCCATGTGTCTGCTTTGCTCTTAGCCACATTTGTACCAAATTTCAAGTTGGGGTCTTGATGGGATCATATTTTAAAATATTTTACTATTAATAGCGTCAATGGGTCATTCCATATCAAGTGATCTAAATATGAATATTTTTTTTTTACCTGATGTCTTTACATTTTTTTTTCTCAGGCTAGAAATAAGATAATGAAGTGGGAGAGGTATCATTTTACTCAGAACGGTAACAGCTTTCATTTGAGATGTTACAAGACTATGTTTCTTTATATCAAATTCAAACTATTGACGGGCAATTGTGAAAAAATGACTGATTGTGTTCTTGGTGATTTTTGAATTGACACTATAATAGTTAAATATTTTAAAATATGATCCCATCACGATCCCAACTTGAAATTTGGTACAGATGTGGCTAAGAGCATAAAAGACACATGGGCAGTTTTGGAAAATTTTTATTTAAACGTTTTATCGTAAATGCGTTTCAAAACGTTGCGTTTGCGTTTGCATGGGTAAAAAATTAAAATTAACAAATATACTCTTGTGACATATCTGGTGAAAGCCTGGACAGTTCTGAGTAGAATGGTGTTTATTTTGTTTCTCTATCTTATTTCTAGCCCGAGATAAAAAAAATGTAAAGTCATACCAGGCCAAAATTCACCCTTTTTTTAAAATTTAAAAATCTGTAAAAAATTAACTGATGAAGAAAAAAATTCTAAACTTTTAATTTGTAATTAACTAAAGCAGTACTTCATAAAGGAAAAAAAACAAAACAAAATCTAAAGACATCAGGTAAAAAAAAATATTCATATTTAGATCACTTGATATGGAATGACCCATTGACGCTATTAATTGTAAAATATTTTAAAATATGATCCCATCAAGACCCCAACTTGAAATTTGGTACAGATGTGGCTAAGAGCAAAGCAGACACATGGGCAGTTTTTGAAATATTTAAAGCGCGCCGATTTTTCGGAAATGCGTTTTATAGTTTTGTGCTTGCGATCACATGGGTAAAATATTAACAAAGATCCTCTTATGACATATCTGGTGAAAGCCTGTATAGTTCTGAGTAGAATGGTGTTTATTTTGTCTCTCTATCTTATTCCTAGCCTTAGTTATGAGTAGAAACGTAAAGGCAGGCAACAGCGAAATTCACACTTTTTCCGAACTTTGAAAATCATTTAAAAAAAAAATAAATTTTTAAAAAAAAATTTCTCTTCACATTTTGCATTGTCTGACATGCTATTATCCAATAACAAAAATCTCAATAGAATTAAAAATATAGAGGTAATAATCATTGGTTCACTTGACATGGAATGACCCGATAATTTTCTGTATTAATCTTTTCTTCAACTTTGACCAAGTTTCCTGTGCCTTTGTAGCTTACACATCCCCATATCATCAGATCCACTCAATGCTTTACAGTAGGAATGGTGTTCCCTTCATCATAGTCCTTTCACCTCTGCAAATGTAATGTTTATGGTTGTGGCCAAAAAGTTCAATTTTGATCTCATCACTCCAAGCTACCTTGTTCCAAAAGTTTGGAGGCTTGGCTCTGTGCTGCTTGGTGTATTGTAGGTGAGATACTTTGTGGCATTTGCACAGTAATGGCTTTCTTCTAGCAATTCGACCATGCAGCCATTTTTCTACAAGTGACTCACAATCCAGAAACGTCAGTGGCTGGATGAAAGATACAAGAGTTTGCCTGGATCCCTTTAACTCACTCCGTATTTATGCATACACACACTGTTATAAGCAAACAGATCACAGGTGTGGATTTTACCATTATTAGCCAATCAAACCCATTTGTGTCAACTGTGCATGTTATCAGGCCAAAATCACCAGGGTATGTGAACTGTTGGTGAGGATCATTTAGTTGTTTTTAGTTGTCATGATTTAAAAAGAGAAGACACAGTAGTTTGACAATAAATGGCTTCACCTAAGATATAACCATCAGTGGAAAAAAGTTTTTGCGTTATCAGTCATATTCTCTGAAAAAATAAGACCAAGAGAGCAAAAAAATCTGCCATTATATGGAAACTTTTGAGCACAACTGTACTTGCTGTCACGTACTGACTAGATGTTTGTGGCTTCTCTCAATCCATGTGAATTCAGACAAGCCAGCTGAATCTAGTAAAGCATATAACCGTAATTATGTAAATCACATGCTGTCATGTGACCACCCACTCGCTCTGGGAATGCCATGAAATTGTGATAGCTTGAGCACAACAAGCTGTACAATTCGACAGTCTGCAGTCTCGTAATATCTATGTCGTGCTGCCTACCTTAACTAGGCATATAAGGCCAAAAACGTCATATATTTTGGTCATGCTCAAAGTTACGTTCCTTTTGGTTAGATGTCCAGTCCCTGATCAATTTAGTTTTAGATTTAGACATAGTCTTAACTTTTGACTCTGCTGTATTGTTGATTGGGATATGCGATCTCCCAAAATGTAAAAGATTCTTGGCCTTATATATCCTATTAGTAGCTAAAAATCTTATCGCCTCTAGGTGGAGGAGTGATTGTGTTCCATCCATAGAGGACTTTATGGATTGCATTGCATTGCACAACTCATTTGAATTCACGTTTGCTCTTAGAGAGGGTATGCATGCTAGATTGAAGTACATGACGAAATGGGCGAGTTGGGTTCGAATGTATATACTGACTCTTACATTTCATCTGCCCTAATTTAGCCTGAATTTCTCCATTTATCATTT
Organism: Allobates femoralis; assembly: GCA_033576535.1. Taxonomy (NCBI): domain Eukaryota; kingdom Metazoa; phylum Chordata; class Amphibia; order Anura; family Aromobatidae; genus Allobates; species Allobates femoralis. The sequence goes on along the minus strand of JARQOC010000006.1, from coordinate 266,246,583 downwards.
TGATTGTACTTAGTTTGCTAAGAGCTATTTAGTTGTTGTTTTTTTTAGATACTCATAATCGTCGTGTCAGTTGTAAATATTTGGTTATTTTATTTCTTCGACTTATGTCTTTTGTCTATATTGTTTTTCTCTTATATTATTTATTTCTTCTCTGAATTTGTATACTATGCATTCATTATATTTATAATTTATGTATATGTTGAAATTCTTTCATCTCAACTTACTTTTGTTGTTTCCTTGTTGACTAATAAATATATCTTTAAATAAGGCCAAAAATGATATCTGACATCACACTGTGACTCGATCTTCATCATTACTGCAAATGGGCCCACCAGCACATTCTTCCAAATCCTGTTCGGGTGCAACACTGTAGTTGTAAAGATGATTACCTGATTAGGGGCACACTCAGATTTGTCTTCCCCCTTAAGTGACCACCTACTGTAACCACCTCTGCTCGAGACGTTTTGCTGAATGTCATTTAGCTATCAGTTTTCCTATATATATTTGGATCAGAAAATGGCATTATAGTGCTATAGTTCACAATATGCAAATAAATTATCACTGGCAGCAACGTACTTTCTACCAAAGGTATTGCAAACTACGATTTACTAACAGCTATTTATTCTGCAATGTATATATAATACTAGCTCTTCCAAAATGTATATGGTTACATGTGTATGTGTATACATGTATTGATCATTTTTAAGTTGTCTATTCCTGTACCGACGAAGGTTCTGGTGCTGTCGTCAAGTTCTTATGGTGACTCTATTGGTTTGTTTATGAGCTGATGGTAGTTCTGGTGATGTATTCCTGTACTGTTGCTAGTCCTTCAAACTTCAATCAGCTGAAAATTTTAGTCTAATGTATTAAAAGTACTCCAATCTGTAATGCAAGAGATATCAGATGAGAATGATCCAGCATGTTGAGGCTCCTTATGGCAGATGCTCTGTCCTAGGTAACTGAGGAGCACTTGACTGAGCAAAATATTTCTGAGTATGACGATGTTAGAGGAGAAAGCTGTTAGCTGTGGCAGACAGCGATCTAATATAGGAAGTTTAAAGGGGGGTTCTGTTTTTAGAAAAGCTGTGTTTTCAGTTGCAATTCATTGTATAAGAAAAAATTGTTAAAAAGACAACCAAAAAACTCACCCTATTTGATCACATTTAGTCCAGCAATGAGTTTTTGTCACTGCTCCACTGTCTGTTGGTTGTAGTGAGCAGCGTCAATATCACTTCATCAGCACTGCAGTAAATCAGTGAGCTCAACTTCTCATGCCATTTACTTGGGCAGAGTCGATGAGCTCAATGATTGGGTGCTTTGTCGATGTTATGATAGTGCTGCAGAGAACAACAGATACTGGAGTGGGGGCAAAGACTTAAGGCCCTGTCACACAGAACGAGATTGCTAACGAGATCGCTGGTGCGTCACAAATTTTGTGACGCAACAGCGATCCCGTTAGCGATCTCGTTCTGTGTGACACGCACCAACGATCTGGCCCCTGCTGTGAGATCGTTGATCGTTACATACTGCTCTGGATCATTTCTATGTCATTGCACTCCCGCTGGAAACCCTACATCGTTGTGTTTAACAGGGACAATGACCAGCAATCTCAATGCTACGCTATGGAGGTGACAATTCACAACGACCTCGGTATAATCTGGATCGCTAGTGCGTCGTTTTTCACATCGCTGGTGAGATGCCTGTTTGACATCTTACCAGTGATGTGTAAACGACACACCAGCGATCTCTGCACATTGTTATCGGGATCGCTGGTGCGTCGTTATGTGTGACTGGGCCTTCAGTGATGGCTCTGGGAAGGATGTGCAATACCTTTTCTTTACTGCGCCTGGAGATATGACTTTCCAGATAAACCCCTTTAAGCCCCACATTCATATTAGACAGCTACAGCCTCATTTAGAAGTCCATTTTTTTTACATGAGAGAAAAAACTGATGGTTTATTTTTAATAGTTCTGGTATCCTTTTTTTTCATATAAATAGCGAACAAAATATCCATATCCAAAAAAAGATCTACTGCACTAGGATGACACACAAATGCTTTCAAAGTGCTCTCCATTTTTTCGACAGACCCATTCATTTGAATGAGTAAAGTTGCTCTGAAAATCAGATGGAAAACAAATCGTCATCTGTCCTAACAATGGGGCCCTGAAATTGATAACTGATCAGAATGCATATTAATTTCAAAGGGAATTCTGGTCACATCCTCACTGACACCAGCACATCACAGGACCCTGTCCTTCAGTTAGATGGCAGCACACTCATGTGTGCTGAAAAAACAAAGAGAGGGGTGAGGGTACCAAAAGGAACATTTGCACAGGCCACCATTCAGCCCAAGGCCGGTCATGGACACAACAGTTTAGTCTATTATACTACATAGTCCAAGCAAACCTTCAAATGACATTTTGCAAAAAAATGTTACTTAGAGTCACAGACAAGACCATGGAAGAAAACCAAAACAAGGAGCGCACCATGAGAAGGGCCTGAGGTTAAGATTAAAGTTGCCACAAGTGTGGCTACTCACCAAACAGGTTGTTCAACCTTGCCCAACCCCAGTTAAGGCATTTAGAGAAGAGTCGGTGTAGAGGGAATGCTCTGGAGCGCCAAGACACGGAGATCCTACCAGTGGCTGTCACAGGACCCAACCGTGTGACTAAATGGGCGTTTTCTATTGACGTCACAGCAGGTCCTTGACTCCGGATTTGGAACGGTGCCGTCAAGCAGCTCCCACCGCTTACCCGCACAGGGGTATGTGAAACAAGAAAAAATTATCAAGGCCTCAATTATTCCAGATCAGGAAAAAACGCAAGTGTGAAAGGCCCCTTAGTGGTGCAAAGACCTTTTCATCAAACAACCGCAAAACATACACCATCAAACAGTTTCTGAATTGTCAATCTATTTTTCTGGTGTACCCTCTGGAATGTACGTGCAGCTGCAGTACGTAAGCCGCAAGATACAAACTATGCATGCTCGACTTAATAAGCACATGTATAATATTCGCAACAGTTATCTGCTTCATAGTGTTTCTAAACACTGCAACGCCATTCACTATAAAAATCCTAAGTTTTGAGTCTTAAAATCATTAATCAAGTCGCCGTCACAGTTTTAGACAGTTTGGGGCACTTGATTAACAAGGAGAGTTATTGGATACTCAGACTTGGCACATTATCACCTGAAGGCATCAATTTGACTATAGAGAATATTGTCAGTTAATAGCCGTGAATAATGTCACTTAATACGTGTGATACCCGCCTTCATATATGTGCAAGAACCCCTCTATATCATCTACAGTCTGTGCATTTTATGATTTTTACATTTAAGGTCATACAAGAGACAAAAAATATATATTTTTTTATGTATTTATATATTTTCATATATATGTGCTATATATTTATTGCCATTCTCTTGTTTTAATATATTCTATATTAAACAGTGTACTGTACTTTTAAAGCATAGCCACCATTTAAATTAGTGATTACAATGAACTTTCAAATATACTTTATTAATTAAATCCAGAAGGAAACTTTCATAAACCTTCCACAAGATGCCCCCACTAGGCTGTGTCTGAAGCTCATTTTCTTTGAGATCCGTCTTCACTTCTCACACAGACTGAATACGGCCAGACAATCATATAAGGGAGGGGGCATGGACTACTTCGTGACTCTAACCTTGCTCAAGCTGATCTGTATTGTCCGTTTACTTCATGCAACAGGGTGAGCTCATCAGGCTGTCGGCACACAGCTCCTGGCTGTGTGATGATATCTGACTACTTTCCATTAACATCGGCTCTCCTTCTCAGTGCCATTATCTGATAAAATGGGGCAGAAATTTGAATGGATGAGTAAAATAACATCTCACAGGACCTGTGTGCACTGCTGACACCTTGAGCTCACACTTTCCCTGCATGAAACCTGAGACACTGATAAGATGTGAACGCTGTTTAGGCCCCGCCACCCTACCCAGCATATGTCAGATTTAAAATCAGCCTAGGGGCACATCTTCTGGAAGGATTTTCTATGAGAATTCTCTTATAAAGTTTATTTGAAAGTTTATTATAATCGCTTGCTCCACATTATACATTATTATTAAATAAAACTTTAAACAGCCATTGCACTTTAAAGAAATGTCTCTAGACAAAACAAAAAGCAATCCCAATTAAAAAAAAAAAAAAATGGGACGCTGTAAAATGTAAAGAATACAAGAATTGGATAAGTAGTAAATCTCTTATAGCTATGTTTTATTGACAGATCAGAAGTTGCAAGTTAGATACTTTATATTTTTCATTTGGAAAAATTTACTAATTTAGAAAGGTAAAAAAAGTTTGTGTAGATAGAAAATTATTGGAATTTGAGAGTCCTCAGTGGTTGATTCCTTTTAATGGCTAACTGAAAAGATGGTAAACATAGCAAGCTTTCGGGACACTATGGTCCCTTCGTCAGGCTGATAATGACACAAATTCTGAAGACACATACATACAGTGCCTTGTGAAAGTATTTGGCCCCCTTGAACTTTTCAACCTCTTGCCACATTTCAGGCTTCAAACGTAAAGATATATAATTCTAATTTTTTGTGAAGAATCAACAAGTGGGACACAATCGTGAAGTGGATCAAAATTTATTGGATATTTTAAACTTTAACAAATAAAAAACTGAAAAGTGGGGCATGCAGTATTATTCGACACCCTTGAGTTAATAGTTTGTAGCACCACGTTTTGCTGCAATTACAGCTGCAAATCTCTATCAGTTTTGCACGTAGACTGAAATTCTTACCCATTTTTCCTTGCAAAACAGCTCAAGCTCAGTGAGGTTTGTGAACAGCAGTTTTCAGCTTTTTCCACAGATTCCACAGGTCTGCCAAAAAAGTTTTCGAGAGCTGTTTCGGTTATTCCAAGTAATCTTTGTTTTTGAGTTCACTGAATCCGCAAATGACCTCCAGTTTTGTCAAAGGACATCCCGTTTTCTGACAATTTAAGTAACTGTTAAATAAGACAATACCTCAAAATAAATGAAAATAGACTCATAACATAAATTTTTATTACAAATGTTTCATGAAAATAGTTATTTTTAACTGCAATGAGCTCACTAACACACACTAACATCGATTCTTCCCTATGAGGCTTCTCTTGGTACATTTACGCTTGTGAGTAGCATCTGTAATATCTCTCTGAAGCGTCCAACAGTAGCCTGTCATCATTGTAATGCTCCATCTTCCCTGGTATCTTCTTTCCATCTCTTTAATGTCCTGGTGGAATCGTTCACCTTGCTCTTCACTCACAGCTCCCAAATTTTTTGGAAAGTTGTCAAGGTGGGAATGGAGGAAATGCACTTTCAAACTCATCAGGCAACCTAAAGCTCGAAATGCTTTCAGCATTTGTCCGACGATTTGTTTGTAGTCAGGGTCTTTGTCATTGCCTAAAAATTTCTCTACGATGTCTTTAAATGCAATCCACCCTTCTTTTTGAGGATGCGTCATGGTATTGATAAACTCTTGATCAGCCTTCTAATGTCTGGTCCGACAAACACACCTGCCTTCAATTTTGCCTCTGAGAGGCCTGCAAACTTGGCGACCAAGTATTTGAGGAATTCTCCATCTTTTGGAAGTGATTTTACGAATTGCTTTATCAATCCCAATTTGATGTGGAGATGTGGTAGAAGAACTTTATGGGGAGGAACCAAAGTTTCTAGGAGGACATTTTTTTCACCAACTGTGAGCACCCTCGGCTGCCAATTCTTCTTGGTGCAGTGATTTTGTTGGTCTCGAGTGTCCCATAGACACAGAAAACAAGGGTATTTGGTATACCCAGCTTGTTGCCCGAGCAGCATGCACAAGACTTTCAAATCCCCGCACACTTGCCAACCGTGGTCTTCATATTTAAGTTTACGAAGAACCAATTTCAAGTTCTCGTAGGTTTCCTTGAGATGTACGGAATGACCTACAGGGTGGAAGCATAAAAATGGCCGTTGTGGAGTAAAACTGCTTTGAGACTTCTTTTTGAAGAATCTATAAAAAGACGCCATTGCGCTGAATCATATTAGATTTTGAATTGACCCATCAAACCTTACCATCCATCCCAAAAACAGAAACCAAGTGCACTTACAGGATGCAGTCAGAGCCCAAATGTGAAGCAAGCCCAGCTGCAGGCTGATAAATCACCTCTACCAGCAAGATGTGGGAGGCGACCTGCTATGCATACACTTGGCTTGCATAGAGCACCATTCACACTGATACATATGATGCAGAGTGTCTGAATGCTACCCAACCGCTCCGCTACCTGAGCATTGGGCCGCACAGTACGATGCTTCCGCACCACTAGATGAATGGCGCCCCTATGGGCCCAACTGCACCCTGGATGGATAAAAAAGTGCAAAAGTTTTTTATATGATAAATAAAAAACCTTTATAAATGGGATTTTGGTTCATGTATTGGCCCAAGACATTTAAGCTCATGATCCACGTCACGGAATCCCATGCTCATCAGTCCTAACAAAACTGTACAAAAACTACTAGAAAAAAAGCAGCATCAAAAAACCTTACCATCCATGCCAAAAACAGAAACCAACTTTTGCACTTTTTTATCCATCCAGGGTGCAGTTAGGCCCATAGGGGCGCCATTCATCTAGTGGTGCAGAAGCATCGTACTGTGCGGCCCAATGCTCAGGGAGCGGAGTGGTTTGGTAGCTTTCAGACAATCTGCATCTTATGTATCAGTGTGAATGGTGCTCTATGCAAGCCCAGTGTATGCATGGCAGGTCGCCTCCCACATCTTGCTGGTAGAGGTGATTTATCAGCCTGCAGCTGGGCTTGCTTCACATTTGGGCTCTGACTGCATCCTGTAAGTGCACTTGGTTTCTGTTTTTTGCATGGATGGTAAGGTTTTTTGATGCTGCTTTTTTTCTTGTAGTTTTTGTACCATCAAACCTTCGACATCGATGCAATAAACCAACTTATCTTCCTGGGCAAAGTAAGGAACGAACTCGTCTTCACAATGTCTGAACCATGAAAAAGACACTCCTGGCAACAATAAATTCATGCTTTTTAGCCTTGAGCCGAGTAACTTAGCGGTATCTTTGGGAAGATTCAAGTCTCTTACCAAATCATTCATCTCCTCCTGAGAAAACCATTTCCTTGTCGTCCAAATCTGGGAGACCCTGACATTGGGTGTTATATGCTGCCCCCTGGAGGTCACACCAAATATAGAAGAGATTTACTCCTCCTTCTCCCCTGCAGCATATACGCCCCCTGCAGGAATACTGTCAGTTTGTTATTTGGTGTCGTTGGAGGCACATCTCCACACTGAAGCTCCAATTGCTACAGATGAATTTTGGGGACCATCAAAGGGCCTCTGGTGAGGTGGAAGCTGACTGAGGGGTCTACAGTTCACTGTGCCCCTGGCCGTTACACAGTCACTGTGTGGCCCCCTGTGACTGAGTTCAACTCCTGGCAGTCACAGGCGATGGATGCAAGCTCCACTTCAGGTACTAAGCTGGCCCCCAATCTTCTCCCCCTCTGGGGATTCAGGTATGTGCTGCGCACTTGGGGGCCCCCGCATCCACAGCAGGATCCAGGACAGGACATGCTGTATGGTCCCTGCAACGGCCCCTGGCCTGGTTACAAGCCCAGCAGCGATCCCCTCCCTGCCTGTCTTAGCACAGCAGGGGGATGGGGCATAGGGCTCAGGGCATGGGGCTCCGTTTTCCCGCATCTGCGGGTGTTTTTGCGGGACTTCCGCGCCGGACCCCTCACGCAGGCCGGCCGCGGCCTCAAATTTAGTCCCCGGCTTCACCGGAGGCCTAGGCCACGATTCCGCCCCCTGCTTGTCTATCAGCAGCAGGGGGCGGGCTTTGCTCACATCAGCCCTAGCAGCTCAGGGCTTGGCCTCTGGCCTCTCCCCCTCCTGTGTACACATATGGGGCCACAGTTCCTGCGTTTTTGCGGGCCCTCCCTTCTCTGACTGCCCCCTCAGTCTCTGTGGGGGCCATTTTGGCCTCATTCTCTGCAGATTCTTCAGCATACAGCTGCTGCTGGGAGACTCAGACTTGGGATCCGGACTTTGGATGAGCGGTAAGCCACACCATTGGTGTGGATTCTCCTCTGTGGCATCCCCTTCTGTTATACTGTCTTTTTGGGTACTTTGTACACAGGATTGGGTCAGACTATGTCTTCTAAGAGCAAGGGTAAGACCCATAAGGCTGCAAAATTGTATGCAACTTGTACAGTGTGCAAAGTCACATTGCCTGCGCAGTGTCCATCCCCTCTGCACCACATGTGAGCAGAATGGGTCACCGGATCTCCTCGGAACCCGGCCCCAGGTGGATGCTCCTACCCCCTCTGGGGATCAGGCCTCCGCTCCCCCGGTTTTAACACCGGCCCCTCAATGGACTGACGTCTTATCTCAGTCATTATCTGATTCAGTGGCCCTGGCAGTGTCGCGAGCTATGTCGCAATCCGTAGCCTCCATGACTAGGTCCATCATTCAGGCCATTAACCAGAACCCTGACCAGGACGTGGAGGGTTCTCCCTCGGTCCCGGGTCCGTCTCTTCCTCCTGGGTGTAACAGCCCCTCTCCGTCTCTTGGAGAGCCCAGATCCAAAAGACAACGCCGAGACCCTTCCCCCTCCTCGCCCAGATCTCAATCTAGGGAACCTCTGGAGGAGGGTGAGGAACAGGACTCTTCGTCCTCTGGCTCAGAGGCGGCCTCTGAATCGGTCCTGGAAGGGGACGCTCTTGCTGACAATATTGTCTCCATTATTAATGCCATTCTACGCCTTCCTGCTCCCGACACTCAGTCTGAGTAGCGAGCCAAGGTCTCGCTCAGGGATCCGAAGAGACCTGCCAACATCTTCTCTGATCACCCTGACTTTACAGACACGGTGCAAAAGCCTAGGGCTTGTCCGGCTAAACGTTTTATACCAAAATCCACGGATCCCAAGTATCCGTTTGCCCCGGCAGTACTATCTGGCTGGTCTCAACCTCCTAAGGTGGACCCGGCCATAGCCAGATTGGCTACCAGAACCACAATTTCCATTGCCAACAGCTCATCTTTAAAAGACTCGGCAGACCGTCAGGTTGAACTGTTAACCAAGTCCATCTATGACGCGGTCGGCGCTGCGTTTCCTCACGCCTTCGCAGCGGCTTGGTCTCTTAAGGCCCTTTCTGCGTTTACAGATGCAGTTTATTCCAAGACATGCGAGAGGGTTCCTGAGGTGTCCCCCCTTCTAGACCAAATGGCTATGGTCTCGAAATATGCTCTTAACGCCGTGCTTGACTCAGCTGGTTGTTCAGCAGTGGCAGCCGCCAATTCCCTCGCCATTCGGAGAATTCTCTGGCTCCGGGATTGGAAAGGTGATGCTTCTTCTAAGAAGCATCTTGCAGGGATTCCCTGTACCGGGGATCGTCTTTTCGGGAACGTCTGGACGAACTTATCAAAGACACGACAGGAGTCAAAAGTACTCTTCTGCCCCAACAAAAAGGTGGAAAATCTGCGCAGCAAAGGTCTGCCAGGTTCCGTTCCTTTCATTCTTTTCGTTCCCCTGGCTGGTCCTCCAGACAGTCCTCCTCTTCCAACAGGACGTTTCGTTCCGACAAGGCCCAGTCCTCCCGAGGCCAGGGTTCTTCCTGCGCTCTTGCCAGCAGAAATCCTCTAGTCAGAAGCTGTCCAAGACAGCCTCTGCATGACTCTCATGGCTCCAGCTCCGCACCCAGAGTCGGGGGCAGATTGTCCCTCTTTTGCGACGTTTGGCTTTCCGACGTCCTAGATCAGTGGGTGCGAGACATTATCTCTCACGGCTACTTCATAGAACTGAACTCAGTTACCCCAAGCCGATTCTTCATGACATCTCCCCCTCCCGCCAAGATCCACGCTTTTCACCAAGCGTTGGAAGCTCTGAAGCGGGAAGGAGTCATTGTCCAGGTTCCCGTCAGGGAACGGTTTCAGGGATTTTACTCAAATCTCTTTATTGTTCCCAAGAAGGACGGGTCTGTCCGCCCTGTGCTGGACCTAAAGCTTCTCAACAAGCACGTCAAAATGAGGCATTTTCACATGGAATCTCTTCGTTCTGTGATAGCCTCAATGTCTCAAGGGGAATTCTTGGCATCAATAGACATAAAGGACGCATATCTACACATCCCAATCGCCCCAGCTCACCAACGGTTCCTGCGCTTTGCGATCGGACACGACCATTTCCAGTTCGTGGTTCTCCCCTTCGGCTTGGCCTCCGCCCCACGAGTATTCACCAAGGTGATGGCCTCCGTAGTCGCCTTACTGCACTCGTAGGGTCTGTTGGTCATCCCTTACTTGGACGACCTCCTGGTCAAGGCTCCCTCACATCAGGAATGCCAGCAAGCAGTGTCCGCGTCTCTGTCGACGCTCAGGAGGTTCGGCTGGATAGTCAACCTCCCGAAGTCGGTCCTCGTGCCCACCCAGAGTCTGGTGTATCTGGGCATGCTTTTCGACACTCGTGCGGCGCTGGTACGTCGCCTCACGACATGGTCGTCTCTCTTCAAGCGGGTGTTCGCTCCATCCTCCCGCCTCGCTTGTACTCCATCAGGCATCTGATGCAGATCCTGGGAAAGATGGTAGCTTCAATCAAAGCAGTCCCATTTGCACAACTCCATCTGCGTCCCCTTCAGCTGGAAATCCTTCGTATCTGGGACAAGAACCCGAGGACCCTGGATCACAAGATTTCCCTGTCCCCCGAAATGAGGGAATCTCTCCAGTGGTGGCTGACAGATCAGTCCCTGTCTCAGGGTCGCTCCCTCCTCCCGCCATCTTGGTCGGTGGTCACTACGGACGCAAGTCTCTCCGGCTGGGGAGCGGTGTTTCTTCACCACAGGGCCCAGGGTACTTGGTCTCCGCTGGAGTCCTCCCTTCCCATCAACATTCTGGAGATCAGGGCAGCGTACCTGGCACTCCTGGAGTTTCAGCTGCTCTAAAGCGGCCGCCAAGTGAGGATCCAATCAGACAACGCGACGGCCGTCGCTTACATAAATCATCAGGGAGGCACTCACATCTCCCTGGCAATGCTGGAGGGTCAAAAAATCCTGTGCTGGGCAGAGGCTACAGGCTCCGCCATCTCCGCGGTCCACATTCCGGGGGTGGACAACTGGGAAGCGGACTATCTCAGCTGTCAGGGTATGGACCCGGGCGAATGGTCTCTCAACCCGGAAGTATTCCTTTTCTTTTCTTTTCAAAATTCTTTTTATTATTTTTGCAAGAAAGAAAATAGTAGCATTTATACAAGATGAATGGTACAAGATAAACAGAGTAAATAGTACTACATGAATAGAGCGAAGGAGTTCAATTTCAAGAGAACACAGGATACAATGTCTTTGTTATATACAGTACTATAACCAGGAACAAGGAGATTTAACAGCCAATGAGTCTTGAGAGTGTTTAAACATAGGGTACTGTTTGCTTTGGCAATGAGTGCCTATCTTTACATTGTAGCTACTCCATTCATAGAGATCTATCAGACCTAACATACAATATTAATATTTAGAAGGAAGCTAAGTTATGCAAGTAAAGCAGGTCCGAAGAGAAGCAGAGAGAAAGAATAGAAAGTGGGGTAGGAGGTGAAGGGGGAAAGAGGGGAGGGGTGTAACCGGCACTGTTATTTGATATAGTAAGTATGTTCAAGTAATTTTCTATTTTACTTTGTTAATATAAGACAACCATGGTCTCCAAGTAAGTAGGTTGGTTGGTGTGGTATTATTCACTGATGCCACTATCTCAGCCACGTGGTATAAAGAATGGATTTTCTCCTTCAGTTGAGTCAACGTGGGAATGTCATGTGTTTTCCAGTATAAAGGTATTAAAAGCTTTGCTGCACTGAGTATTTGTTGTGCTAAGGTTGAGGATATTTTGTGATTGGGCCATATCGGGAAGTGCAGTAAGGCTTCTTCTGGTCTCAGTTGAGTTGGTCTGCCAATAATTGTCTCAATGAGGTTCTCCACTCGCTTCCAAAACTTCACTAGTGTCGGGCAGCTCCACCACATATGTATGTAAGTGGCTTCCGAAGCTCCACATCTCCAGCATTCAGAAGGGTATTTAGTATCCCACATCTGAATTTGGTCTGGGGTATGATACCATCTGGTGATTACCTTATAGGAGGATTCCTGAGCTCTCACGCACTGAGTCGGACCATGTGAGTGGTTATAAATATAGTGAATCTGTGAGTGTGTAAATTTATAACCCAGGTCCTTTTCCCAGTGTGCTATATATGCTCTTTTGAGGTTGGTTTCGGTAATCAATAATGATTGGTAGATTTTGGAAAATATTTGTTTAGGTTTTGCCACTGCAGCACAAAGCTTCTCAAACTCAGTCAATCCTCTAGTAAGGTCAGATTTCTTTAGAAGCGGGTGGAGAATGTGTCTAAGTGCATTGTATTGTAAAAAGTTTAAGTTAGATAGTCCAGGTATCGTTTGTAAGTCAGTGAGGGACCTAATGACTCCATCATGATGTAATTGGTCCACTGGGCAAGTATACTGTCTGTCATGTGTTTTCGCATATGTATTTCGTAATGTCTCTTGGTGTGCAAGTAGATCATTAATATTGGCCAATGGGGTTAGTGGTGGCATCAAAGCATTTTCAACTTGTTTCCATATCTTTAGTGTGGACTTGGTGAAAGGATTTAGTATGGTTACATTTTGTTTAATATTGGAATGTACGAGGAAGAGTGACCTGAGACTATATGGTGCCATGGCGTTTTCAACTTTCAGCCATTGTTTGTCTCTATTTCCTCTTATTATGTCTATTATTCTAGAGAGTTGTGCTGCTCTATAATATAGTTTAATATCTGGGGCCCCCATGCCACCAAGACGTCTTGGGAGTGATAACGTACGTTGTGATATGCGCGGCTTTCTACTTTTCCATATGTATTTATTAAAGAGTGTGTTTACTTTGGCAAGGTGGCTAGTCGGGATTACTATTGGCAACATTTGGAAGAGATAGTTGAATTTAGGTAATATCAAACTTTTTAGCATATTCTTCCTCCCCATCCAGGAGAGATATGAGTCTCTCCAATTTTGTATTAGTGTTGTCGTAGCAGTAAGAAGTGGTAGGACATTTAATGCAAATAAATCACGATGATTCCTACTTATTTTCACACCCAGGTAAGTGATATATTGTTTGGGCCACGAGAGGGGATACAGAGTTTTTAGTTTTTGGAGAATTAGTGGTTTGATCTGTATCCCTAAGGCTTCAGATTTAGATATATTTATTTTAAAATTGGACAGTCTGCCATATTGGTCCACAAGTTCCATGAAAGCACAGAGTCCTCTCTCGGGGTTTGTAAGGAATATTAATAGGTCATCCGCGAATGCAGCAGTTTTAAATTGCTCACCATCTATCGCAATGCCCTCTATGTTACAATTATGCTGAATCGCCATCAAGAGAGGTTCCATTGCTATCACAAATAATAATGGAGACAACGGGCAGCCTTGTCTGGTTCCGTTACCTATAGTAAATGGTGGTGTTATAGAATCATTAATCTTTATTCGTGCTGTGGGATGTCGATACATTGCCATGATAGATATGATTAAGGCTGTGGGGATTCTGAATCTCAGTAGGACCTCTTTTAAGAAGGTCCAGTCCACTCTGTCAAACGCCTTCTCCGCATCCGTTCCTAGAAGGACCAGTGGGAGATTGTGCATTTTCGCATATTGTATTAAATGTAAGATTTTATGTGCGTTATCCTTCCCCTCCCTGCCTCCAACAAAACCTGTTTGATTTGCTGATATCAGATGTGGTAGAAATGTCGCCAACCTGTGAGCAATCATTCCAGCCAATAGTTTTAAGTCTACATTCAATAAAGAGATAGGCCTGTAATTACTACACAGTGTTGGGTCTTTTCCCTCTTTATGAATCAGCGAAATCTTAGCTTCGAGCATCTGGCCAGGTAATGGTTGGCCTGCAAGTGTTGCATTACATAATGTCAGGAGATGTGGAAGAAGCAGGGAGGGAAAAGTTTTATAATATACAGCAGAAAACCCGTCGGGGCCAGGTGCTTTGCCCTTAGGACAGCGTGACAGAGTGGACTGGAGTTCCCGGAGTGTGAAGGGCTGCATCAATGTGTGTTGGTCTGTTTCCGGGAGAGTCGGAAGTTGCAGGTCCTTCAGAAAGTCCTCCGCTTTCCGGCTCCTCCGGCTAACAGTTTCAGCAGAATCATTAGGGCGTAGATTGTATAGTTGAGTATAGTAATCAAGAAAAGCTTGCTCAATGTGTTTCTGGTCTTGTGATTCTACTCCATTTTCGTTTTTGATCGAATGTATTTGCGTGCGTAATTGTCGTTTACGTAGGTAAGAGAGCATAAATTTGGAGGCTTTGTCGCCATGTGCATACATTTTATTTTTCCATTTTTTATATTGTTTCGCTGATGCTGTGTTGATTAGATTTTTCAATTGCATTCGTTTAGACGTTAGCAGAGATATTATGTCAGGATCCTGGTATTTTTTGTGTTGGAGTTCCAAGTCTGCAATCTCATCGTATAGTTGTTGGGTTTCTGAGTGTCGTCTCCTATTGAGGTAAGACGCCACCGAGATCAATTCCCTCGTATTACAGACTTGTGAGCTTCCCACAAAGATTGTATGGGCATATCGGCTGTTTGATTTTCTTTAAAGTATTGTTGGAGTTTCTCTGTAAGGCGTTTTTTCAGTTCAGGGGAGTCTAGCATTGTTTCGTTTATTTGCCAAGATTTGTGTGTTGAGTGGCGTTTAATGGTAGATAATGACGTTAAAACCGCCGAATGGTCTGAGAAGATACTAGTTTTAATCACAGACGATTGTATGTCGGGTAATGTTCTCCTTGACACTAGTATATAGTCCAATCTATGGTAAGACCTATGGGGGTTGGAGTAATACGTGTAGTCCCGCGTTGATGGATTCATATATCGCCAGGAGTCCACTAATTGCATGGATTGTAAGCATGCACGTATTCTGGATAAGTCCTTACTCGAGATGGAGCTCTTTTGTTTGGTGGTGTCTAGTGAAGGCTCTAATGCAACATTTAGGTCGCCCCCTATGATTACTTGGCCTTCTCTGAATCTTTCTACTTTTTTCATTGTGGCTAAAATCCATGTCAATGTTTTTTTGTTCGGAGCATAGAGGCTGCCCAGTGTCATTAATGTACCCTGTAGGAGGCCCTTAATCAGAATGTATCTGCCTTGTGGGTCTATTAAAGACTCTCTTAATTGGAATTGTATGTTTTTCTTGAATGCTATTGAGGCCCCTTTTGCTCCGGTTTGGGGTGATGTAGCATGATACCATCTGTCAAATACTGACTTCTCAAAGTTTGGGATTTTGCTTGGTTTAAAGTGGGTTTCCTGGGCAAACAGTACATCGGTCCCTTGTTTCTTAAGGGCATGTAGTGTTGGGTGTCTGGTGCCAGGTGAGTTAAGTCCGTGTGCATTGAGAGATGTAAAAGTTAATACTTTACCATCAGCCATGGTCTTTAAGGTTACTTGTTCGTTGATCAGTGCTTTGAGAGATGCATCGATCGTGCCTGGTAGGGAAAGGAGAAGTAGAGACGAGGGGAGAGGAGGAGGGCGGAGAGGAAGACATTAGTGTGTTAAAGAAAGAGAAAAAGAAAGGTAAGATGAACATTAATAAATCAAAAAACAATAGTCTTCTAGGGTTAACTGTTCCCATTAAGGTAATCATCTGAGTTTTGATTCGCCAGTCCAGAGGGGGCGGTCCCTCTATTGCTAACTAGATATCATAACCGTACACAAACATGGAACATCAACTATCATATTCTTTGTTCTTCAGAATTAACATCTCAGGCTTAGCAGGCTTAGCAGGTTCAATACTGAGTTAAGAGCTATTTGTATCATATTCAAATGGATTGGGGTGAGTGAATAGTGGGGCGTAGAGAAAAGGGAGGTGAAGGAAAGATATGTGGACAGGTAGGGCTCAAGTGGGGGATGTGTAAAGGTGTATGTAGTGGTGTTAGCCAGTATTTTGGAAATAGGAGTGTAGGGGTGAGGATGGGGAGAGGGTATGTAGAGGTGTCAGATGTAATGAGCTGGAAGGGTCTTTACCGAATATTCTCTGATCAGTTACCTGAGTTATCAATCTAGTATTGCCTGCTAGAACCTGTTTTAGTGATAAACATATGCAAAAACAACATGTAAAAGATTAACGTTAAAGTATATACTTGCGATCACACAAAGATGGTATGATCAATATCCTTGAGTACATTTGTTTCGGGGAGGTTATATTTCACAAACAAATGTGAGGTCATTCCATAAGCAGTTATGGAGGGAGGAGAGTTAAGAAAAATAAAGAAAAACTATATTTTCTCAGGTGGCGTCGTCTGGGCCTTTCGTCGTTGGAGACTTTGCTGTTCTCCTTTTGGAACGTTGGGATTTCGGAGTCATCGCTTGCTGCCAGGGCGGTGGAGTTGGGAGCGCCTGTAGTAGCGATGCAGCGTGGAATGTCTCTAAGTCTGGATAGGTTTCTAGGATGATGTCTAGTGAGGCGCATGCTGCTTTTATGTCGGCCGAAGATCTGGCTATAATAGGTCTCTCTCCGGCAGTGATGTGAATGCCGAATGGGAATAGCCAACGAAACCTGTGACCCTTAGCTAGGACTGCTTCTGTGAAAGGCTTCAGTAAGCGTCTTTTTCTCAGGGTTATTGCCGATAGATCTTGGAATAACAGGATCTTGGAGTCTGCATAAATGAGGTCTCCGGCCTCTCTAGCTCTGCGCATCACTAAATCTTTCTTTCGGTAGTCCAGGAATCTGCATAATACATCCCGAGGGGTGTCCCCAGGTGCTGGTTTGGGACGGAGTGTACGATGTACTCGGATCAGTTCGATGTCTTGTGGATCCTCCTCTTTCAATACTGACTTGAATATTTCTAGGGTAGCTTTGCCCAAAGCTTCGAATGCCACTGTTTCGGGTAGGCCTTTGATCCGTATGTTGTTGCGGCGCTCCCTGTTCTCGTGATCCTCTAGTGTGGAATGGACCTGGTGAAGTTGCTGTTCGTGAGTTGCCAGGCAATCTAGTATGGAGTTGGTATGCTGTATTAGTGGTCTCTGGGTGTTTTCTAGTGATTCAATCCTGTATCCTTGGAGGGCTAGATCTTGTTTAATATCTGCTAAGTCTCGCCCTATGGGTTCCAGAGCTTTAGTTAGTATTCTCTTCAAAAATGATCTAGAGACCACAGAGTCTTTTGTTTTGGTGCTTGTGTCAGATTCGTACTCCATATCTGAATCTGAATCGTCTGCATTTGGGAGTGTAGATTGTTTACTCATTTTCTGGATGTCTGAAGATTCAATTTGTTTGCGTAAAAATTGATCAACATCTGCCTGTGTGACCGTTTTGGATGTTTTATTTACATTCTTAGGTGTTTTTGTACTTGTCTTCCCCATGATGTGGTTAGGTATTGTGTACGGTGTTAATCCTTGTGTCTGTCGAGCTCCACGCCCCCTATTGGCTGTCTAGCAGCTCAGCATGTTAGTGTGTGGAGTAGGGACATTGATGTCAACCTAAGACAAGAGTTTCTTTGGAGATCCTACTGGAGCTTAGGTGACTCACTCCAGAAAAGAGGAGAATTAGGCTGGGCTGGGATTATGCCCACAGTTTGGGAGCGATTAAGATCTTGATTGTTACAGGAGTTTATTCTCGCCCTCTCATAAATTGTGTCTGCAGCTGGTGGGATTAGCCTTCCCTCAGTCTCAGTCAGTGATTTGAAGGGATGCTTGGTGTGTGTAGACTTGGGGTCTTAAGTGATCTCCCACAGGGGCAGAATTGTCTCTGTTGTGGGGTTAGTGATCTTAGACTGGGGCTCCCTGCTGTGACCGCGGTCACCTCAAGCCTGTGATGTTGGTTGCACCGCGGGTGTATTGCTCCACAGCTGCCTGTAATGGCTGCCGGACTCAGGATGGGGGGGATCACTTTCACTTCCCTCACAGTCTTGCGGGCACCGATTGCGGTTGGTGTATCCCGCGGCACGAGACCTCCTAGCTTCCCGCACCCGTCCGCCTGACCCGTTACCTCGGAGCCTCGGTGTCACCTGGTGTCAGCGGCGGGGGATCTAGCTGCGGCGGTCCTCCGGCTCTTTCGGCGTCTCCCTCGGTCTGCACGTGTCCCTCCGCTTCTCCGCTCTCTCTCCACGCGGCGCGAAGCGCAGACTCCTCAGTCGCGCCGGGCAGGCAGCCCGAGAGTCAGGGATCTGGCTGCAGATGTCTACACGTGAGAGTCTGGCGAGAGGCTGGTGAGAGGCTGGTGAGCTGGGGATATCCAAGGCCCTGGGGGGCCGGTGTGCTCCGTCTGTGGGCGAGTGACTGTGTCTCTCCGGGGCTCAATTTCTTCCGTTATCGCCTCCCAACTCAACCCGGAAGTATTCCAAGCCATTTGCAGGCGGTGGGGGACGCCGGATGTCGACTTGATGGCATCTTTTTTCAACAACAAGGTTCCGGTGTTCATAGCCAGGGCTCACGACCACAGGGCGTTGGCGGCGGACGCTCTGGATTGGTCTCAGTTTCACCTGCCATACGTGTTTCCACCTCTGGCCGGGTGATTCTAATCGCACCCAATTGGCCTCGGAAAGCCTGGTTTCCGGAACTGCTCCGCCTCGCCGACTGCGAACCTTGGGGTCTAACAGATCGTCCAGACCTTCTCTCTCAAGGTCCATTCTTGCGCCACAATTCTGCGGCGCTCAGGTTGACTGCTTGGCCCTTGAATCCTGGGTCCAATCGGGTGTTCCCCGGGAAGTTCAGGACACCATGAAACAAGCTCGTAAGCCTGCCTCGCTAAAGATTTATCACCGGACGTAGAGAATTTTTCTCTCCTAGTGCTTTACTAAGGGCCATTCTCCGTGGCCCTTATCCTTGCCGACATTACTTTTGTTTCTTCAGTCAGGGCTGGACTCTGGTCTTGCCTTGAGTTCTCTAAAAGGACAGGTTTCAGCTCTCTCTGTCCTTTATTCCAAAAGGCTGGCTAGGCTCCCACAGGTTCGCACATTTATGCAAGGGGTGGCCCACATTGTCCCTCCTTACAAGCGTCCTCTAGAACCTTGGGATCTTAATTTGGTTCTCTCTGCCCTTCAGAAGCCTCCGTTTGAACCTATCTCAGGCATCCCTTTGTCCACCCTGTCACAAAAGGTGGCATTTCTGGTGGCTATCACCTCGCTTCGGCGGGTGTCTGATTTGGCGGCATTGTCATGCAAGCCCCCATTCTTGGTGGTGCATCAGGACAAGGTTGTCCTGCGCCCCGTTCCCTCTTTTCTCCCGAAGGTGGTCTCTCCTTTCCACCTCAATCAGGATATCTCTCTTCTGTCCTTTTGTCCAAATCCAGTTCACAGGGTTGAGAAGGCCCTCCACACTCTGGACTTGGTCAGGGCCCTGAGGGTGTACTTGTCTCGCACAGCTCCTCTCCGTCGGACGGACTCGCTCTTCATTCTCACGGCCGGACGCGGCAAGGGCTCTTCCGCTTCCAAGGCCACAATTGCCCGTTGGATTAGGTCGGCCATATTGGAGGCCTATTCGGCCTCGCACACGTCGCCCCCCGCGGGTCTCAAGGCGCATTCCACCAGGGCTGTGGGCGCCTCCTGGGCTTTGCGGCACTAAGCCTCAGCCCAACAGGTGTGTCAGGCTGCCACTTGGTCAAGCCTCCTTACGTTCTCGAAGCATTACCAGGTACATGTTCATGCCTCAGCGGATGCAGGTCTGGGCAGACGCGTTCTCCAGGCGGCTGTTGCCCACCTGTAAATGTCTGAGTTGCCTTTCAGGGTGCAGTGGTTTTTTCCCACCCAGGGACTGCTTTTGGACGTCCCAATGTCAGGGTCTCCCAGATTTGGACGACAAGGAAAAAGAGAATTTTGTTTACTTACCGTAAATTCTTTTTCCTTTAGTCTGTAAATCTGGGAGACCCAGCACCCTCCCCTTTTTGCCCTACGGGCGTACCTGCGGCTCTTTTCAGCACATAGTCTTACTGTTGGCCATTGTTCTGGCCTTATACTATTCCTGTTCGGCCCTGTGGGCCGGGAATTTGGTTTAAAGTGCAATGTTTTACTCCTACTGCTTATATACCAAACTGACAGTATTGCTGCAGGGGAGAAGGATGAATAAATCTCTTCTATATTTGGTGTGACCTCCAGGGGGCAGCATATAACACCCAATGTCAGGATCTCCCAGATTTATGGACTAAAAGAAAAAGGATTTACGGTAACTAAACAAAATTCTCTTTTTTGATCTTGTATCATCTTCAAAGTTAGAATTTGATTCATCATCTGGTTCAGGTATGACTCCACCTTCATCAGAGCTAGTTATCTCTTCCAAGGTAGCAGGGGCCTTGGGTACTGGCATATCTGTGCCATGGGGGATGGGACAAATTGCTGAGTAGATAATGGGGTATGAAATGGAATGCTTCCATTTTGAATCATACCCTTTCACATCGCATGAACAAAAGTAACAATTGTCACTATGGTTCTTTTGCTCTCGCCATACCATAGGAATCCCATAACGGAAAGCTTTTTTCTTACCTTTGCAATTTCGGAGGTCCTCAACACACTGTTTGCACACTTGGAGGTGCCCAAGCTTTATCTTGATCTCCAAGCTTTAGTTCAAAATATACGAAGTATACTTTTTGCACAAAGTCTGTAATATTCAGCTATTGCTTCAACACTGTATATTCCCTACAAATGTAACAGAAACTGTCAGGCGAATTAATACTCTTCTGCTGCGCCAAAATGCTAATTTTGGGAAACACAGTTGAATATGACGAGCTAGCACGAACTGAGATTAAAAAGTGTGAACAGGTGAGAACCAAAATAAAACAATTGAAACAAGCCCGGGCATGTCAGAGCCCACTCGTTCAGCTTACATGTTGATGCTGGTTTCATTAGCTCACTGTGAAAGTTCTTTTCTTTGAAAGTTACATTTTTTGGCATTGTATATCTTCAATGCATTGATGTGAATTAATTAATAGTAATTTTGACTTTTAAAATCCTAAGATAAAAAAATACCAAAAATTTACTAAATTTGAAGAGAATTTAGCATTTTGTGGCAAATCCTGATGTCCTGGATTTTTTTCAATATTTTTTTCGTTTTCATCACACCAAAATACATGGAAATTAGATGAAAATAATCAAACAGCTTTTTAGTCACAGACGTTTGTTCTCAATTGGATTCAGGTCTGGACTTTGACTTGGCCATTCTAACACCTGGATACGTTTATTTTTGAGCCATTCCATTGTAGATTTTGCTTTGTTTGGCATCATTGTCTTGTTGGAAGATAAATCTTCGTCCCAGTCTCAGGTCTTTTGCATACTCCAACAGGTTATCTTCCAGAATGGTCCTGTATTTGGCTCCGTCCATCTTCACATCAATTTTAACTATCTTCCCTATCCCTGTGAAGAAAAGCAGGCCCAAACCATGATTATGCCACCACCATGTTTGACAGTGGGGATGGTGTTTTGAGGGCGATGAGCTGTGTTGCTTTTAAGCCAAACATATCGTTTTGCATTGTGACCAAAAAGTTCGATTTTGGTTTCATCTGACTAGAGCACCTTATTCCACATGTTTGGTGTGTCTCCCAGGTGGCTTGTGGCAAACTTCAAACAAGACATTTTATGGATATCTCTGAGAAATTGCTTTCTTCTTGCCATTCTTCCAGAAAGGTCAGATTTGTGCAGTGTACGATTGTTGCCCTATGGACAGACTCTCCCACCTCAGCTATAGATCTCTGCAGTTCATCCAGAGTGATCATGGGCCTTTTGGCTGCATCTCTGATCAGTCTTCTCCTTGTTTGAGATGAACGTTTTAGAGGGATGGCCGGGTCTTGGTAGATCTGCAGTGGTCTGATACTCCTTCCATTTCAATATGATTGCTTGCACAGTGCTCCTTGAGATGTTTAAAACTTGGGAATATTTTTGTATCCAAATCTGGCTTTAAACTTCGCCACAACAGTATCTCGGACCTGCCTGGTGTGTTCCTTGGTCTTCATGATACTTTCTGCACTTGAAACAGAACACTGAGACTATCACAGAGCATGTGCATTAATACGGAGACTTGAATACACACAAGTGGATTCTATTTATCTTTACCAGTGTTAGAGACGGGAGATTCAACCTAACCAGATAAGACTGATCAAAAATGGATTGGCATCGGTATACCATATATGGGAGACGCTCAATTGAAAGACACACAGCACAGGTCTTTTGCATGAGTGAATCATACAGTTTAATGATGGGGCAGGTTATATAGGCATCATAGATTTCTAAAAATAGAGTGATACGTAATATGACGACGTCACACAATAGTTACACAATAGTGGGGGTTTTTGGATAGAAATACGTTACAGACAGTTTTGACAGTGATTTGTGAGTTCTTAAAACAATGACTATATGAATTTGGCTGGCTTATACATTCATGTGGCCAGTTTGACCTTGACCAGAGAGTCAATTCCTAGAATCTAACTTTATCCTAAGTTCCTGTTTTTCTGAGAACTACATCTGGCTTTTATTATATTGTTTACTGCGTAGATTGGTCACTTGTCCAAGAGTGAAGAAATAGAACATGATAACACAAAGATGTCTGACTAGAAGACAAAATGGCTGACTATAGTCATTATAAGATACCTACCGTATATACTCGCGTATAAGCCGAGTTTTTCAGCCCAAAAATTGGGCTGAAAAGTCTCCCCTCGGCTTATACGCGAGTATATACGGTATATAAAAAAAAAAAAAAATCTCATGGGGTAGTACACAGCAGCCCCAGGTCCCCCTCACTGTTTGGCGCCCCCACCCCTGCGCTCATACATTACCGGTCTAGCAGCTGTCATCCTCCGGTGGCAGATCGCGGCTCCCGGCTCCGGCTTCCATCTTCTTCTGTGTCTTCCTGCATGTCACATGACCGGCCGGCGTCGCGATGACGTCATCGCGATGTGCCCCGGTCACAATGCAGGAAGACACAGAAGAAGATGGAAGCCGGAGCCGGGAGCCGTGATCTGCCACCGGAGGATGACAGCTGCTAGACCGGTAATGTATGAGCGCAGCGGTGGGGGCGCCAAACAGTGAGGGGGACCTGGGGCTGCTGCGTACTACCCCTGGGGCTGCTGTGTACTACCCCTGGGGCTGCTGTGTACTACCCCTGGGGCTGCTGCTGTGTACTACCCCTGGGGCTGCTGTGTACTACCCCTGGGGCTGCTGTGTACTACCCCTGGGGCTGCTGTGTACTACCCCTGGGGCTGCTGTGTATTACCCCTGGGGCTGCTGTGTACTACCCCTGGGGCTGCTGTGTATTACCCCTGGGGCTGCTGTGTATTACCCCTGGGGCTGCTGTGTATTACCCCTGGGGTTGCTGTGTATTACCCCTGGGGCTGCTGTGTATTACCCCTGGGGCTGCTGTGTATTACCCCTGGGGCTGCTGTGTACTACCCCTGGGGCTGCTGTGTACTACCCCTGGGGCTGCTGTGTACTACCCCTGGGGCTGCTGTGTACTACCCCTGGGGCTGCTGTGTACTACCCCTGGGGCTGCTGTGTACTACCCCTGGGGCTGCTGTGTACTACCCCTGGGGCTGCTGTGTATTACCCCTGGGGCTGCTGTGTACTACCCCTGGGGCTGCTGTAAATACCCCTGGGACTGCTGTGTACTACCCCTGGGGCTGCTGTATACACCCCTGGGGCTGCTGTGTACTACCCTGGGGCTGCTGTGTACTACCCCTTGGGCTGCTGTGTACTACCCCTGGGGCTGCTGTGTATTACCCCTGGGGCTGCTGTGTACTACCCCTGGGGCTGCTGTGTATTACCCCTGGGGCTGCTGTGTATTACCCCTGGGGCTGCTGTGTATTACCCCTGGGGCTGCTGTGTATTACCCCTGGGGCTGCTGTGTATTACCCCTGGGGCTGCTGTGTACTACCCCTGGGGCTGCTGTGTACTACCCCTGGGGCTGCTGTGTATTACCCCTGGGCTGCTGTGTATACCCCTGGGGCTGCTGTGTACACCCCTGGGCCTGATGTGTATACCCCTGGGGCTGCTGTGTACTACCTAAGGGCTGCTGTATACCACTGGGGCTGCTGTATATACTGCTGGGGCCTGCATACCACTGGGGAGGCTGCTGTGTACTACCCCTGGGGCTGCTGTGTATTACCCCTGGGGCTGCTGTGTATTACCCCTGGGGCTGCTGTGTATTACCCCTGGGGCTGCTGTGTATTACCCCTGGGGCTGCTGTGTATTACCCCTGGGGCTGCTGTGTATTACCCCTGGGGCTGCTGTGTACTACCCCTGGGGCTGCTGTGTACTACCCCTGGGGCTGCTGTGTATTACCCCTGGGGCTGCTGTGTATACCCCTGGGGCTGCTGTGTACACCCCTGGGGCTGATGTGTATACCCCTGGGGCTGCTGTGTACTACCTAAGGGCTGCTGTATACCACTGGGGCTGCTGTATATACTGCTGGGGCCTGCATACCACTGGGGAGGCTGCTGTATACTACCACTGGGGAGGCCTGTATACCACACTGCTGGGGGCTGTATACCTGTGCTGGGGTCCACCCTCGGCTTATACACGAGTCAATAGGTTTTCCCAGGTTTTGGGG
This sequence comes from Allobates femoralis, assembly GCA_033576535.1. Lineage (NCBI taxonomy): Eukaryota > Metazoa > Chordata > Amphibia > Anura > Aromobatidae > Allobates > Allobates femoralis. The sequence continues at coordinate 266,222,035 of JARQOC010000006.1, read as the reverse complement.
GCAAAAGTAGGGGGGTCGGCTTATACACGGGTCGGCTTATACACGAGTATATACGGTACTTTAACAACTCCCCTCTTTTTATCATTTCTATTCCTTACCCCTGCCCCCAGGTCCGCAGAGTCGTCCTACTTTCACAATAAACTAGGCTTCTCCTAAGTATATTATGGGGTACTACCATTCAGACAGACCCTGTTGGCCGGCCCTTCCTGTTCCCTGTTTCTTCTAACCCTTAAGTTTCAGAGGGGATTGATATATACTATACTATATTATAGGTTATCATAACTGTTACATCATATATATGTCTAATGACTATAATTACTCATGTATAAATGCATGTGTGGTTCACACAGTATTATAGTTCTCATTTTCTTGTTGCACTGGTGGAGGAGGCAGCTCCAAGGGATTTCCACAGTGGGTGCAGTCAGCCATCTCTGTCAAAGTTTCTCTGTCGCAGAGTATGCACTTGTATGCTTTTGTGGTAGTCAGGGTCATGAGTACTTGAGTATGTAGTGAGTCAGTATCCTTATTTTTAGTCTCTCTCACCTTGTATTTACCTGAAAAACATTTACAATTAGCTCCCAGAATTTTCTTTACTAGCAATACAAACAATTTCACCAGTACTGCAATTACTAATATTATAAATGCTCCTTGGATCACAAAATGAATAATTCCTGTTATCCATCCACCCCATTAAACAAATTTAAGGACTTAATGGTGTGTGGGTATATTACCCAGGTACCTTTCACCTCTTTCCTGGATTCCTCAAGTTCCATCATACTCCCTGACTTCAAATATTTTGCTTGCTCCGCTATCTTGGCCCCCTGTCTGTGAGGTGAAATTAAACTGAAGACAAGTTGGTGTTGTCCACCCCGTTACTGGAAGGGGTGCAGACGTTTTACTCTGTTTTTCATCTAAATTTAAAGCAACCATTGTCAGCAGTGTGGACCTATTAACTCCTCCTCCGGAATAAGGGTTACAAAATAAGGCATAGTTTTAACTGCAAGAGGTGCATGTGAGCATATCCAACAGTTAGAGAGATTTCGGGCCTTTACTATATACTCATGATATCTCACAAACTTGTTATCCCATTGTTTGTGTGATTCTTCATCCTTTAACAAATTACTTTTCTCAGCCACTTCCTTTTTGCTGCTCTGGTGTATAATTTCCTTCTGTTTTTAGGAGGAAAGTTTTATAAAGGAATAAGAACAACAAATAATACTCCCCTAAAATCATTCTTTTAGTCCTTGTGGAACTTCTTGCAATGGGATGCATGGATCCAGATGGTCTTTCCCTCTTAGTTTCACTGAGGTTGGTGTAGTGAGTTGAACTTGGTATGGACCTTCAAATCTAGGTTCCAAGCTTTTCCTCACGTGTTTCTTTATTGTCACCCAATCTCCTGGCTTTACAGAGTGTGTTCCTTCCAAGGAGGTGGAATCTGGAATAGAACTGAGAACATGTTTATGGATTTGATGCAATACATTTTGTAAAGCTTCCACATAAGTGGTCATGTCAGAATGCAAAGTTTGCAACTGCTGAGGGAAATCTAATCCTGTCTTTGATGATTCCCCAGACACTTTCTATTACTTCTAGTACACCATATCTACACACAAACGCAGACAATAATTTCTTAATAACAGTTCGGGCAGTGGCTTTGGCAGTAGGCCATGCTTCTGGCCATCCAGAGAATAGGTCTGTGCAGACCAACACATATTCATAGGTGCCTACCTTTGGAAGCTGAACAAAGTCAATCTGCAGACGCTGAAATGGATAGAGTGGCCGTGGCATACACTTTTGTGGCACCTTAACCGTTTTTCCAGTATTATGGCATGCACAGCTTACACAACCCTGTACGTATTTAGCAGCAGTGCAATGGAATCCCAGAGCCACCCAGTGGTATTTTACCTGTTTTGCCATTGTGTCCTTTGATTGATGAGTTGGCCTGTGTGAAAGAGCACACATCATGGAATATAGTGCTCTAGGGAGGCAATTTTTAATACCTACCTTCCATAGACCATCTTCTCGGGCATCAGCACTTTTCCATTCTTCTTTCTCTTGTTTAGAGGCCTGTGCTTGCAGGCGCATAAGAAGTTGAAGGTCCACCTCTCCAGACACTTGCACAGTGTAAAGCTCCACTGGGAGGGGACACAAAGCAGCTGCCTTAGCAGTCTTGTCAACGCGATCATTGCCTACAGCCTCTTTGGTGCGTTCCTTGGTATGGGCTTGCACCTTAACTACAGCAACCTTTTTAGGCAACTCTAGTGCTCTTAGGAGTTGAGCCACTGAGTCTACGTTCTTTATGGGTTTCCCCGAGGCTCCCACAAACTGTCTGCTTCTCCATATAGGGCTGTAATCGTGGAAGATGATGAAAGAATAACGGCCATTGGTAAAAATGGACGTCAACAAACCCTCACCCATGATACAAGCCTCTGTCAGAGCTTTTAGCTCAGCTTCCCGGGCAGACATCCTAGAAGGTAATGGCTCACTTTTCAGAACTTCATGCAAGTTTACAACTGCATATCCTGTATGTGGTACTCCCATCTACACTTGTCCAAGAGTGAAGAAATAGAACATAACACAAAGATGTCTGACTAGAAGACAAGAAAAACAGTGTTAGATGCTGTAGTAAATATGACAGGTGACGTAAAGCAGAGTCAGGCTAGGGAGGGGGGGAGAGCTGAGCTGGGAGGTAGAGTCAAAATTCTAAGATAAAGAGGAACAGATTGTATTATTGTTATATGGTTAGTGAACTGCGGAGACCTGAATTTACTTCAGTGAGTCATGGAAAGCAATAAATCAAAGCAAGAGAGTTCACATAAGAAGTGTCAAAACTTCATTGCCCTCTAAATGGAGTCTGTTGGAGACGTGATATCCCCAAATTTCCTTTTAATTGATATAAAAATGCATGAATCCATATGAGGTATTTAATCCTGTTTTGAATGTGTCAAACATCATTATTAATTTGCATTCCCAAATTCTTTTCTCTCTATGTAATTTGAAGTTGCTTTTTAAAATGATCAGCCTAATATCGGTTTCACTGTGGTCAGGGAAGGAAAAATGCTTTGCTACAGGTTGATCAATACTCTTCTTTTATTGAGTGGCGATGAGAATTCATTCTTGTTCTGAATTTTTGCCCGGTCTCCCCTACGTACATGTCACCTGTTGGACATTTGGTACATATAATTAAATACACCACATTGCTTGTGATGCAACTGACGTTACCTGGGATCTTTTAGTCCTGATCTGGCCCAGGAATCTTTATATTGTTGGTTGTCACTATAGATGGACAGGTTTTGCACCTGCTCTGGTTGCAGGGAAAGGTTGCTGTTGGAGAGGAGAGGGTGCTTCTGACAATGATGTTTTTTAGATTCAGATGTTGTATAAAACACAAGAGTAGGGGATCTGGAAATATTGATTTTAGTCAGGCATCTTTTTGTAGGAGTGGTTGCAGTTTCCGTGCAGCTCCTCTTAGCACCTCCAGACTTGGATTGTAGGTGACTACGAGAGGAACTCTGTTGTTTTCTTCTCTAGTTTTGTAATGTAGGAGATGATTCCTTGATATTCTGGTGGCTCTTGTAATCTGGTTCTTGATTACTCTTGGATGGTAGCCCTGGTTCAAAAAGGTCTTTCTGAGGTCCTTAAGGTGATTGCCTCTTTCTGTAGGATTAGGGTTGGAGTTTTTTATGTGTTTTGGATGAAAATTGTCCCATCGGAGATATGATGGACGGTCAATTGGTTTCCGGTACAGGGATGTCTCTATTTCATTGTTCTGTAGCCTAATGGTGGTGTCCAGAAAGCTGATTTCAGTGCAGGAGTAGTTGAGTTTTAAGTTGATGGTGGGATAAAACTGATTAAAGTGTTCATGGAATGTCTTCAGCTGTTGCTCAGACTCTGTCCAGGTGGTTAAAATGTCATCAATATACCGGTAGTAGGCCAGAGGCCTGATAGGACAAGAGGATAAAAAGTCACCTTCAAGCTTGGCCATGAAAAGATTTGCATATAGTGGTGCCATTTTGCTTCCCATTGCTGTGCCAGTCTCCTGTAAATATATGTTGTCGTCAAATGTAAAGTAGTTGTGCGTGAGAATGAATTTTATAAGCTTCACCACAGAGTCAGCATCAATCCCTGTGTTTTCCAGGAAGGTTTTGCAGGCATTTAATCCATCCTGGTGTGGGATGTTGCTGTTGCTTCGATTTATTGCTTTCCACGACTCACAGAAGTATTTTCAGGTCTCCACAGGCCACTAACCATATAACAATAATAATAGAATCTGTCCCTCTTTATCTTAGAATTCTGAGGCTACCTCCCAGCTCAGCTCTCCCCCCTCCCTAGCCTTACTCTGCTTTACTTCACCTTTCATATTTACAACAACATGTTTTTTTTTCTCTTTTTTTTTTCTTTCGCATATGTATATGTGTTTTCAGAATTTGTCATTATCAGCCTGACGAAGGGGTCATAGACCCGAAAGCTTGCTATGTTTACCATCTTTCCAGTTAGCCATTAAAGGGTTATCTACCACTGAGGACTCTCAGATTCCAATATTTTTCTCATTTAGAAATTGATGGCAGCAACACATCTCAAAAAAGTTGAGACACTGCATTGTCTTCCATTGTGTTGCATTCCCTTTTAACAATAGTTGGTATATGTCAAGGGCATGAAGAGTTCAATTCTTGGAACTGTGGAAGAGGTATGTTGTCTCATTCTTGTTTGATGTAGGATTCTAGATGCTCCACAGTCCAGGGTCTACTTTTCAAAAATTTTCAATTTCATAATCCTCCAAAAATGTTTTTCTTGCTGGTGAAAGGACTTGACTGCAGTTAGGCCAATTCATCATCCAAAATATGCCTTTGCAAATTTGTGCTGTTGTGATGAATGTAGTATGTGGTTTGACATTGTTCTGCTGAAATATGCAAGGCTTTCCCAGAAATAGGGGTCTTCTGGATGGGAGAATATGTTATTCTACAACCTCTATGTACTGCTCAATTCTATTCCAGATGTAGTACAAAATTATAGCCTCAAAGATGCAGACTTTTCAATTGAGAACGAGAGATGAGCGTGGATGTTTCTATTTGCCGGGTTGTGCTGGACTCTACAGTAAGTTTGGTTTGGGAACTGGAATTGATCTTAACTGGACCCCATACTTTAAACTTGATATAAGTAAATAACAACCTGACCTTCTGTGCTGAAAAATGGTGGTACAATTGTTGTAAATAAAATGCATATTTATCGTTTCCCCTGCACACCCTCTGTGCAAGCTTCTATGATCAGACTTCAATACATGCCCCCTGCTGTTTAATCAAATTTAATATTAGCCAATTCTCCCAACCACTGTCTGTGCCGGAGTCTGTGATTGGTTGCAGTTGATCATCTGTATTAGTGTGAAAATAAATGAATAAAGCAAAAAAAACCTTGGCTTGGGCCTATTTTTGATAACAATAGCAGGTAAAACAGACAGCTGTGCGTTGCCCCCCCCCAGCTGCCTGCTTTACCTTGACTGGTTATCAAAACTGGAGCAGATCCAACATTTTATTTGTAATTATTTAAATAACTTAAAAGAGCAGCATAGGGTCCTCCCCACTTTTGATAACCAGCCAAGGTAAATTAGACAGCTGGGGATTGATATTATCAGGGTGGGATGGGCCATTGTTATTTGGCCATTCCCAATCTACATGTACCAACTCAAAGCTGATTTGGCATATCACAGTAGATTGGCCAATTCTGGTGCTTTACCTGTCTTTTTGCAATTACCCTGGTGTGGTGGCAAATAGGGTAATGGATAATAGTTTGATGTTAGCTGTGAATTCTTAGCTGGCATCAAGCCCAGAGGTTAGTAATGGATAGGCATCCAACAAAACAAAGGCATGTGGGGGAGTTTTTATTCAAATAAAGTATTTTTTCTTTGTGTGTTATTTTTTAACTATTCACTTACTGCATTCGTAATGAAGGTGTCTGATAGACATCCATCCATTACTAAGATCTGAGCTTGATGTCAGCTGTCAATTCACAGCTGACATAAACCCCATTAACCATTACCCTGATTGCCACCGTACAATGGCAATTGGGAAGAGCTGGATGAAGCACCAGAATTGATACATCTAACAGAATGTCTTAAGGATCTCCCAAATCTGGGGTAGCTGAGGGCTACTATATTTTAGCTGCTAAGGGTCTAGCAACCATTGTCCTCCCCACACTGATACTAGTTTGCAGCTGTCTTTTTACCTACACTTGTTATCAAAAATGCGGCTGGGACCCACATAATTTTTTTCTGTTATTTATTTTCAAGAAGTGTGCCAGCCTTTCACAGCTATGCCAATACTTGACATTTCAGTGATAGGGCCAGAAGTGCACACACTGAAAAAGCTTCCTGGTTGGCTTCTCTACAGCCTTTCAACAAGCTTTATTTGGATGGCAAACCCAAACAGGAACATTGACGTTCAGTTAGAAGTCCCTCTTTGGGGTTCATCATCAGACACCAAATGTCCAGTACAAACCTTGAATGTTACAGTTCGTGCTCCCTCATCCCTACTGTGCACAGATAAAAAGCTGCAGGACAGCGTCTGTGGTTTCCATAAAGATTTTTACATTTTAATTCTGACCACACAACAGTTTTCTATATTGCCTCAGTCCTGGATGCTGTTGGTATATTGCTTCATTGTTTCATCATAAAGCTTTAAAGGGGAACTCCAGTGAGAGAAAACTTTTTAGTACAGTTCCTGCCCTGCTGCATGATGAAGCAGAGCTGTACACTACAGTTGTAGGATCTATAGATCTCTTATAAATCAATAAAATCATACCTGCTCCTCTGTTCTAGACCCCACCTCAGGGAACCCAAATCTCTGCACGCCCCCTGCCACAACCCCTCACTAAACAGAATTGTGAGGGTGCATGAATGTAGGCTGATCCTGAAGCTCCCAGCATCCACACCCCTGGAACACCTCCTGCTTTTTGCTCTTACATGAAGCTGCCAGACTGTAGATTCTGGGTTCTCTGAGGTGGGGGCCAGAGCAGAGGAGCAGGTATGATTTTATTGCATTATAAGAGATATATAGATTCTAGAGCTGCAGTGTACAGCTTGGCTTCATCATGTAGCAGGGCAGGAACTGTACTAAAACGTTTTCTCTCACTGGAGTTCTTTTTTAACTTGCATGTTTGGATTGCATGGCTAATTGTGTTACCAGAAATTGTTTTCTGGAAGTTCTTAAGCAAATTTAGTGACTTGCATCACCAAATCATATCTGTTTTTACTGACTGCTGACTATTGCCTATAGATCATCCAATAATGACTGTTGGCCTTGTCCATTGTGTACATGGTTTTCTCTAGAATTCCTAACTCTTTTGATAACCGTATACACTGTAGATGGGGAGATATTCAATGTTTTGTTTCAATTTTAAGTTGAGTAACATTTTTCTGAAATTGTTCCACAATCTTTAGATGCAGTACTTTACAGGTTAGTTCTGACCATCTTTCCAATTGAGAGACATTGCCTCTAACATTAAGTCTCTAACTTATTCACACACAGACATGTGACACGTCGGTGCCCGAGGCTTCTGAATGGTTGCTGGCCCCGGGAGGATGTGACGTCATGACTAGGGATGCGCGAGTATAATCGTTACTATTCAGGACTCACTGAATAGTAATATTCGGGCTACTCGCTACTCCGCAAGTTTCTTGCGATTACTCGTTTTGAGTATCGAGTAGTCCATTCACTTTCACAGTGTATCTATATCCACTGCGAAAGTTGAATAAAAGTGAATAAAAGTTGTTAAAAATAAAAAAAAATCATACTCGCTCATCCGATGGCTGCATCAGGGACCCAAAAAGAAGAAATCCCATGTACGACTAGGACCTTGTCAGTCTGCTAGCCAATCAGATGGCCTGACGTCACAAACCACATAATCGCTACCAGCCACCTGATTGTCCTGATTGCCCAGTCTTGAATGTGCATCAAGGACCTGGCAATCTGGCCAATCAGGTGGCTGGTAGTGATCATGTGGTTTGTGACGTCAGGCCATCTGATTGGCTAGCAGACCGACAGGTCCTAGTTGTACATGGGATGTCTTTTCGGGTCCCTGGTGCAGCTGTCGGATGGGTGAGTATGATATTTTTTATTTTTAACAACTTTTATTAACTTATTCCACTTTTGCAGTGTCTATATAGATACACTGCAAAAGTATTCGCTTCCCCATTCACTTACATTGGACTCGCTATACTCACAACGAGTACAGAGTATCGGGACCTACTTGTTACAAGCATAGCGAGTCCGAATATTTCAATACTCGCTCATCCCTAGTCATGACCAGAAATGACGTCCTGCGTGTAACTTTGTTCCACCACACCAGGAAGTGGGATGGATGTGAAGTAGGAGCCAAATAATCAATGTAACGGCACAAATACCGGTCGGTCACTGACCATGCCCACACATGGCAGAGACACTGCTGCTGTGGACACGTGCTAAGTGACTTACTATGATACCTAACTACCCTGATCATGCAATCATCTGGAGTCATTGATTATAGGTTACGTTTGGGAATGATTCTCATTCTAGCACCTGTGGGCGAAACAAGTTTGCCAGTGTATTAAGAAGGCAAGCAGCCCTAAATCAACTCCCCTGATGACATACCAAGTATAGAAACGTGACGGGAGGCACGTGGAGAGATGTATGCAACCTTGGACTGAAGGAAGTGATGGCCATAGTAACAGGACACACTCCGTGATGGAAGGTTTAGACGGTTATGCATCCATCATTAGAACATCCACAAGATGGGTGGGAGCGTTCTAATATATCTGAATTGCTAGAATTCTGTGGGACAATCTGGACCTTGAGTGATCAATATCATATGTATAAAAACACAATAAGGATAAAGGGTGTTTGTATATGAATATTTGATGCTCTAGCAGTTTTTTGTGGTTCCCATAGACTGACCAATTGAGCTTAGTATCACCCTATGGTGATCCATTATCACTTGTGCACTATTTTTAATTATCACAGTAGGTATTGCATACTTTTTTAATTTGATTAGTAAAAGTTAAGTTTTAGGTCTTTTACGTTAATTTCATGTTGCCATTAATTGCTGTGGTCCATTGTGTACATGTATTCTCTAGAATTCCTAACTTTTTTGATAATAGTATACACTGAGGATGTTGAGATATTCAATGTTTTGTTTCAATTTTAAGTTAAGTAACATTTTTCTGAAATTGTTGCACAATTTTTAGATGCAGTATTTCCTGTTGAGAAACTCTGCCTTTCTAACATTAAGCCTCTAACTTTTTCACACAGTCCTATGACTTACTTGAAAATATACCATCCAACTGTTTTTCATTAGTACTTACTCTTCCAGTCTTTTATTTAACCCTGCCCAAACATTTTTGTTGATAAAATCAATTACTAAACGAGTTTGGTTATTTTTACATTAAATATCAAACTGTTTAACTTTCATCTTCTGATCTATGTTCAATGTGTTGTTGTGAATACAATTTTGCTATAACAATTTTCCAAATCTTTGAGTCATTGTCTTTTTTACATTTTACACATGGGGTTGTAAAAAATAATGAAAAAAAAAAATAAAAACACATTTACAATATATTATAAGAAAAATTGGCCTTTTTGCAAGATAATTATTTCTTTTTAAATTGAGGTATATTACATTATAGAAAGATTTATATCTTTGGGAAAATAGATGGTCTTTACTCTTATCAACTGAAATAATTAGAAAACATGTATAATGTGATTGATGTTACTTATGGCACATAATTGTGTTGATCCTTTGTTATTGTCTTTTCATCTTAACGTCTGCTTGCATTTTCAAGCTGTCTCCTTCTTTGTTGTCTGAATAAAGACATTTACAACATAATGTTAAAATTATCTCCGTATTAGAAAACCCTCACGAAAAAACCTGCCACTGAAATAACAGGCTCAATGCATTATGATCTTATAAACACAGCAAGTCTATATGAAAGGTGATTAATACTGTTTTTCAAAGCAATTTCAAAGCAAAGTTGACATTTTTAAAATATTAGAGTAATATGGATTTTTTGTGCTTATCGGGCATATCTGTATTTTATTTTTTATTCTGCATCCTGCATTACTTTCTTCTCTGTATCTGTATTTAAAATTCAATACACAGTTTTTCATGCTGTCCCTGAGTTGAACTCTCCACAACCATTTAGACGACACGAGCAAAGAAAACTGAATGAAAATGAGAAGCAATGCATACGCATAACTTTCAGCAATGCAAAGAATGGACAAAATGTTCTAGCTGTTTGTTTGATTTCCTAAGAGCAACTTTTAGTTTTTTTAACTTATAATAGTCTGTATAATTAATATACTTCACATTTTTTCAACTATGTGGTATATGTCTACAGTTTGAGTACTGTATATGTGTGAATATCTTTAGAGATCAGTGTATCTTTGAAGATTCATATTTGCCTGCTTCTCTGAATTTTCCTCAAAAATAAATTTGTCACAGATCTCAATACTTATAAACAGTAATTGCCCAGAAAATACATGTATCCAACTCTAAGGCCTACTGGAATGGTGTTACTCTCCTTTATAGCTTTACATTGTAAACATAGCCATATTACAAATGCATGGGAAACTTGTGAAGACTTTATGAATGTGCCAGATTTTTCTAAGTGCCCAGTAAGTAAACATGGCATGAATCTAACACTCATTTCTCTTCTCTTCATACAGGTAATTATCTCATTCATTTGCTGTGATTAACCCAAAGTATTCAAATAAAGAAATAAATAAATATATATATATTGTAAGGTTCCTCGGACCTGTCCATGCATAGCCCATCAGCCTTATTTAACATTTCAGATTAATTGGTGGTAATCTGAAAAAACTATTGTCTTTTTCTAACTTCTCCTACAAATAATGTCAGGTTTCAATAATCGCTCTCCCCAATTGCAAGCCTAGGTGTTACCTGTGGCTTGGGATTTGTAAATTGGGTGCCTTCTGCAGCAAATCCCAATAGAGACATTAATGAGGAGCTAGACAACATGATTGTGCAAAAAATAATATCCTGTAAGCGGTTCTGTTCTGGCACTGGAAGAGCCGGGTCCCTAAGCAAAGCAAAGAGGCGTCACCATGGAGCCTAGTGTCATCTTGGCAGTGCAGTAAAATTCAGCTACATTGTGCTACCATGTGCCTGCAGTACGCAGTTTGGCTATGTGATGGATCCGCCACAAGACATGACATCTCTGGAGGATTTGATCTTCCTCACCGTCCCAGGGGCAAGGACATGCCTGAGAAGGTACTTAGGAGGTCACAGTCAGGAGGTGAGCTGCTTCCCATGCCACCTGGGAGCAGCATATGTTACACTGACCCACCTGAATCCTTCTTCTTGTAGTAATCAATGAAGATGAAACTCGTGACATCTGAGTGTGGTGGAGCATAAAATTGACTGAAGCTGTTGCATGAGGCTTGAGGGCCCCCTGACCACTGGTCTTATACAGTTCACTGACCCACCTGAATCATTCTTGTTAAATCCTTTTTGTAGTAATCGATGAAGCTGATACCCATGCCACCTGATTGTGGCGGAGCATAAAATTGACTGTAGCACTTGCATGAAGTTTGAGGGCCCCTTTCACACAGGCCCTATCCACGTCATTGACCCAGCTGAATTATTCTTGTAATAATCCTTGTATTAATCCATGAAGCTGACAGTCATTCTAGCTGAGTGTGGTGGAGAATAAAATTGCCTGGAGGTTTGACAGCCCCCTGTTCACTAGACCTATACAGGTCACTGATAGAGATGAGCGAGTGTATTCATCACTATTCGCACAAATAGTATGGTATTCGCATCACTCGTTATTTTGCGAGTTTTTGTGTATTCACCTTGCTATATTTGGGTGTACCGCCCTGCAGTTTTGGCACCTCCTTTGCAGTCACTAAGCATGCTGGGCTTCTTAATCACAGTAATGCTGCAGATATCTTGGTTCTGGCATTACTGTGATTGGCTGGCTGTCCAGCATCATAGGGTCTATTTAAGCCCTGTTGATGCCGCCATTTTGCCCACATTGCATCCAGAGCCAGCGTTGGAGAAGCATAGGGACAGATCACTGAGCTGCTATGGCGAGTGTTAGGCCTCTTCATAACATAAAAGCTCTTTTCAGGACTACCGCTAGTGTGCCTAAGTGTAGATTACCGAGGGAGAAGTATTAGAGCAGGGACAGTTGAAAGGATTCATTTATTAGCTGCATAATACCACCAAAACAATAACTTTTTTTGAGAGTTGAAGAGACACAGTACAGAGTTAGACTACAGGGAGGGCGAGTTAATCCTGTAGGGTTAGTGTCCAGTAGGGTAAGTGTAAAGCAGCAGTAGTCCAAAAATGTCCTACTGCCTGCAACAAACGTCACACCAGGTCATTTAACACACTGGTGCTTCTGTCTACATTACAAAATGGCAGTTGGCCCTACCCAATGCAGCAGTACTCCAAAATCTCCTACTGCCTGCTATAAACCTCGCACCAGGCCATCTTACCCACTGGGCATTCTGTCCACATTACAAAATGTGGCTGACTTCTGCTGTCCACAATACTCATAAAAAGGCGGTTATTGCCCTCCACAAAATAGTATAGTTCAAACATTTGCTACTGCCGGCAACCAAGCACACACCAAGCCATGTTACCTGCTGTTTTTGGGCTGACAGGCTGGCTTCTGCTGTCCACAATACTCCTATTAAAAAGGCAGTTATTGCCCTCTAAAAAGCAGTATAGTCCAAACATTTGCTACTGCCTGCTACCAAGCACACACCAGGCCATGTTACCAGCTGTTTTTGAGGTGACAGCCTGGTTTCTGATGTCCACAATACTCCTCTTAAAAAGGCAGTTATTGCCCTCCCCAAAGCAATGTAGTCCAAACATTTGCTACTGCTTGCTACCAGGCCATGTTACCCGATGTTTTTGTGGTGACATTTAGGTAGGATTGTGCCACCAAATGTTCACAAAATAATACAGTCCTATAGTGCTTGTAAAATCCTAAGCAGTACTACTGCCATGTAATGCTGTTTGGCAGAAACTACACACTATTCAATGTTCCCCTTGTCCATTTTGGGGTCACGTTTTGCTTGACACCACAAGTATATATACATCCACTTTCCAATGCTAAATGTTTGTTGTGTATGTACAACTGCAGGTTGTTTGCAGGGGTCATCAGGGTTTACTTCCTGGACAACATATTGGGAAGCAGCTAACAGGGGAAGTGTCAATGGTTTTGCAGTCACACACAGTTTTGTTTGTACGTGTTCCAGCAACCGAGTGGGGTGCTGCATATATCAGCAGTATTTTCAGATTGCTGACATAGGTATTTAGTTGAATAACACTTTTCGTTGTGGGTGAATTGATGCCACTTGGTGCAATGTGGCCATGCTTTTTTCAAATGGGGAGACAATTTTTGTGGTGTGTTGTGTGTTTTGTGATTTTAGCTAGGCTCTCTGAGCACCATGCCTACACCTGTTACTCATCTCCGTATACCTGATTAACGTTGAAGCTCTGGTTTGGCGATACCAGTATCGTGACAACATTGATTTGAATGTGGTTGAGTGTTTCATTGACCTTTTTGCCTATATAGTGGGCGAACATATGCCCCTTCAGCAAAACAAACACAAACATTCCACAAGGTTCGGTCATCTGTAGTTCACATAATTTTTAAAAATTAACTGTTTTATAGAATTTAGTTGTGTTTCTGTCATTTAGAGGGGTTTGATTACAAACTAGGTATAAATCTAGTCCCTCTTGAATTTATTCAGGGCAAGTCTGCATGAATTTTCCATGGAGAGTCATGTGTGCCTATCAGTGATGATTGATTGCCCCACCGTAACAGAAAACATGCTCTGACATGACACTAGCAGCAGGTCAGGCCAGCACCTCCAAGGTGTATAAGGATAGGCCAGGCCAAGTGATAAGCTTGAATGTGAATCATCATGAATGACGCAGGTATGGTCAGTTAAGTATCCATTTAGCATCTTATTCAACTTCTATTTTCTTGACATTGTTACAGGCACAAATAGCCCTTGCTGATATGGTTTATTGAAAATGGCCCAGTTTGTGCACATTCCCCTCACTTCTGTTGTAGCAGGTGTATGTGTCTCTCCTCATTAATCCTTGTTGAAAAGAGCTGTTATATCTGACTCCAGCCTTGTCAGAGGGTGATGTTTTCAGCAAGTGATGTACAACGCTGCCTCTTGAAGGATTCCATTGTGCAACCCTTTTGTAACTCAAAGGAGAGAAGAAATGTTCTACTTGTAGCTGTGGTCGAGAATAGCTAACCAGTATAGGTTGTTGGTGAAAATGTGTATCGTGCGAGGCTGTTAAAACAGACACACAGGAACTGTGCCATGTGGGCCAACCTTCAAACAGGCAAAAGTTCTGTGTCACCAATAGGAGGAACAATACTCATCCTGTCCTCACACTGCCTCGCCTTTTCCTCCAGCTCTACCTCTCCAGCCCATCCAGTCTGAGGTTGGGAGTCCCCTCTGTAGCAGTTCAAGTCCACTTGATGAGGGCCCTCCTAACTATATAACCTCTAAAGTGTATAAAGAGATATCCTTATTGAATTCAGGAGAGCCCTTCCTAAAGTATAGAGGGGGGCCTTCCAAAATGTATAGGGAGCCTTCCAAATGAATATAGGAGGGCCCTTCCCAAAGTATAGGGTAGGGCCCAGCAACCATAACTTTGCTTATGCTGTTTGATTCTTAAGGCAGTAGTTTCACCCCCAAAAGTGTAGAGGAGGGTCTTCCCAAATGTCTAGAGTGCCCTCCAAAATAAATAGGAGGGCCCTTCCCAAAGTATAGAGGAGATTCCTCATTAATGTATAAAGGAGGGCCCTCCAAAATTTATAGACGGCCCTCCCAAAAATGTCACAGGGCCACCTCTGTGCCCTGACCAAACTCAGGTTTATAACACAGATGAGTCCTGCACACAGAGAACAGGTCTGTAAGAACCTGTTCACACCACCAGCATAATTGGAAACAAAAAGCTATTGCGACAAAAAACAACAGTACACTGCAGTAAAAATATTAAAATGCAAGTGCAGTATAAAAATGGTATAACAAATACAGGGTACTTAGTTAATCCGTTTTTTTGCGCAGAAAAAGTTATTTTAAGCCACGTCACTATCTTCAAAGTGTACCCATCTCAGACGCGGTCCTAACTGTTGTATTAAAAACCTGACTGGTGTGAATACTTACCAGTAAGCAGGAACCAGCATGACCAGTGTCTGAAGTGGAATGAAGGCGACGGGGCTCTATGTGTGCAGGGCCCAGAGAGGGGCGGGAACTCCATCTCTTGCATGGCAAGAGGCAATTAATTATAACACAGATGAGTCCTGCACACAGAGAACAGGTCTGTAAGAACCTGTTCACACCACCACCACTTCAGACACTGGTCATGCTGGTTCCTGCTTACTGGTAAGTATTCACACCAGTCAGGTTTTTAATACAACAGTTAGGACCGCGTCTGAGATGGGTACACTTTGAAGATAGTGACATGGCTTAAAATAACTTTTTCTGCGCAAAAAAACGGATTAACTAAGTACCCTGTATTTGTTATACCATTTTTATACTGCACTTGCATTTTAATATTTTTACTGCAGTGTACTGTTTTTTTTTGTCGGAATAGCTTTTTGTTTCCAAACTCAGGTTTGCAGACCCTGTGAACAATTGATTTGAGGGTTGCAGAATGACATGGAAGAGGAGGAGAGTAGGCAGAAACTGGCATACGAGTAGATGGAAATCATGATGAAGTTGGGCCAACTATTATTGGCATAGGTAGGATGTGTGATGTCCCAGGCTGTTACTCTGCCCCATCCTCCACCAGGTTCACCCAGTGTGCCATCAGAGGAATTTATCATCTTTGACTGTCAACAATAACATCTCCACGTGTTTGTTGCTACATGCACCATTCCAGTTATGGTGTTGCTGACAGCACGGTTGATATTGTTTAACACATGCTTCTGTAAAGTGTGGTTGGAACACTGGGTACAATAGTTGTGCCATTGACTAGGAAACCAGTATCCAGGGGCAGACACAGCCAAGAGATCATGGAAAGACTCCGTTCCCACAAGCCTAAAGGGAAACATGTGCACGGCTAGCAATTTGTCAATGTGACCATTTAATGTTTCTGCCCGTGGGGGAGTGTTTGTGAATTTATGCTTCCTTTCCAAGACCTGGGACAATAGCTCGCTTTGCTAGGACCAAAAAAAGTGGACATGGTTGTTGATGGTTGCTGTGTCTGTGCAGCTGCAGGAGGTAGGAGTGCCTGTTTCATGGACAGCAGATTGTAAATGGCCCTTCCCAAAGTATAGAGGAGGGCCCTCAAAAATGTATAAAGGAGGGTCCTCCAAAATGTATAGAGGGCCCTCTCAAATGAATAGAGGAGGGCCCTCCAAAAGTATAGAAGAGAAAAAAAGAAACGGGGGCACTCATAGAGTGAAACCTGGTGGTCCAGTGAGGTGTAAACAAATGTAAAGGGCTCACCTCGCCCCTTTGTGCACCCTTGCAAAATGCTGGAGATCACTTAGGAAGGAGCCACCGAGCTGCAGGGTGTTAACTGGCAATGATCTTGTGATCAGGTGATGTCACTACAGGTCCTTCAGCTCCTGTACTCTCCGTGTCCCTGCTGCTCCAGCTGCAGCATTCAGAGAGGGAATGTGATACAAGAAAGGAAGAAATGCGGTCAGATTGAGCATAGACAGTTGAGTGATACAAACCTCTATTAAACACTTCACAACACATTTCGGCCGCAGGATACTGCCTTGATCAGGTGATGAGGGGGTATTACAAGTGGGACATAGAGATACTGGAGAAACAGAAAGTATACCCATTAGAATCATTAACCCCTAAGTTTCCAGTTAATTAGAACCCTTTTAAATGCACGCTGTGCATGAAGATTCTAATAAAAGTGACATGCAGCTAAAAACAAAACCAGATAAAAAAAGAGAGATAAAAATATATAGTGCCATGCAGTGATACCAATAAAACACATAATAAAATTAGCAAATTAAAAATGGAAAAAGCTGAATAAAATATGTCCAAAAGAACCAAGGTTAAAAATTCAAAATCTCAAGACCATAATATGTTGCTATAAAACCACAAACCTTAGCAGACCACGTTTTCCAATGTCTACTTTAACCCTTCGGAGGACAGGATGCCCAACTTAAAATACAATAGTTTTTCTCTATTGATAAATTTGATGTATTTATGGGGCACTATTTCAGCTATATAATCAATGATGATCAATCTCATTTGATACTGGTCATTCAAATGTTTCAAGGCAAAGTGTTTAGAAACACTATGGAGTTGATATCCATTTCTGATGTTGTGTCTGTGCTTATTTAATGTAGTCTGCATGGTCTGCATCGTGCGGCCAACATATTGTAGGCCACACGTGCAGTTCATCAGGTACACAATGTAGGCAGAGTGATAGGTTATGCTACACTTCATAGGAAAAGATTCCTCAGTGGTACAGGAAGAAAAATGAAATAGCCCTGTTAACGATAGTGTGACAGCAGAGGCATTTTGAAATGTTGCAGCGACAAAAATCCGGGCTTAGTGTTAGGAGGTACCAATGGGGTGTCAAAGTGTAGAGGAAGGCCCTCCCAAATGTATAGAGGGCCCTCCAAAATGAAAAGAGAGGGGCCCTTCTCAAAGTATAGAGAAGGGCCCTCAGAAATGTATAAAGGAGGGCCCTCCCTAATGTACTAATGAGATGACCTTCAGTGCAAGCAACCATGGCTTTGCTTATCATGTGTTATTCTTAAGGCAGGGGTTTCAGCACCAAATGGATAAAGGAGAGCCCTCCCAAATGAATAGGTGAGGGCCCTTCCCAAAGTATAGAGGATGGGTCTTACAAATGTATAAAGGAAGGCTCTCCCTAATGTACAGATGAGATAACCTTCAGTGTCAGCAACCATGGCTTTGCTTATGCTATGTTATTCTTAAGGCAGTAGTTTTAGCACCAAATGAAAAGAGGAGGGCATGATAGAAGTAGGGACGACTACTCTTGGCATGTGTAGGATGTGTGATGTGATGTCCCATGCTGTCACTCTGTCCCACCCTTCACAAAGTTCACCCAGTGTGCTGTCACAGAGATGTTTCATCCCTCACTGTTCACAACAACTCCTTCATGTGTCTGTTGTTATGTCGACCTTCCTAGTTACAGCATTGGTGACAACAAGGTTGATATTGTTTCACACATGCTTATTTAAGTCATGGACAGCACACCTTCTAAAATAGGGGCGGCTATAAAGTGAGTATTGTGGGGCAGTCACAGGAAAGAGAACACGTAATCTTTCTATTCTCACAAGCCTAAATGTTAGCATCTCCATTGATAGCAATTTGACAATGTGGGATTTTAGTATTTGCATCTGTGGGTACGTGGCTGGTTATTTACGCTTCCTTTCCAAGCTCTCTGCTACACACAACTTGATGCTTCGCTTGGACAACTAAGTGGATGAGCATGATGTTTGCTTTCTCTTTGCAAATGCACCTTTTGGGCAGGAGGTATGAGCGCCTGCTTGATAGACAGCAGATTGTGAAGGACAAAGCACAGGCAGCACGGAAGTGGTTTGAGCCACAGACACAGATTTGGTACTTTGGTGTGCCGCCCACCTACTGGGGTGCTTGGCTGCCATGTGGTTACGTATACTTTTCGTGCTCAGGTTGCCTTTGCCCTGACTTTGCTCAGCTTGGTATGGCAGATGCTACAGATTACAATGTTTTTCTCTGAAGGACTTTAAGTAAAAAAAATTCCAGACAGCGGCTGAACACCCCCATGCCCTGACTTGGGCCACAGTGGGGGTGCTCTTGGGCTCAATTTACCCAGTTCTCAGTCTGGTCAAACCAGTACCCCTTGGCACCTGTTTTGGTGTTATATATCAATCTGTGTTGCTGTGCTGGCTATGCATGCCAACGACCCAGGTCGGATGAGTGGGCTCATCATCAACCAACTCATCTTCTGTGTTATACTCCTTCACAATTGAAATTGTAGTCTTACCTGATGGCAACTGTGTCTCATCATCCTAAATATGTGAAGACAGTAAATCAGGTTCCTCAAAGTGACTTTCTTCTGGCCATGAGTTCTCAATGCTCCCAACCTCCCAAATGTATAGAGGGCCCTCCCAAATGAATAAGGGAGGGCCCTCCTAAATGAATAGAGGAGGGCCCTTCCCAAAGTACAGAGGAGGGACCACCCAAACGTCTAAGAAAGACCCTTCCAAAACATACATTAGAGGGCCATCTCTGGTCCCTCAGCAATCTCAAGTTTCCTGCCTACTGTAGAACATCTGAACATTTGAATTTAGGGCTGCAAATGTCATGGAGGTGGAGAAGAAGGAAGAGGAGGGTGAAGCCCAATGCTAAAAGGGCACAATGTAAACTGCTATCGAATATGTATTCCATTATCTGAGTGTCAATGAGGGTGGGACTGCCTAAATGTCGAAGTAAGAGCGGTCCCTCCAAAACATATGTTACAGGATGACCTGAGGCCTCTGAGGTCAAAGATCAACCTACCTATAGGTACGTTGTAGATGGCCTTGTAAAGTTCTGGGGAATAGCTAACTAAAAATGACGTATGACAGAGGGACCTACAAAATGTATGAGTCATGACCCTCCTAATTGTAAAAAGCAGGAAAAAGCTATAACAGTACAGTTGTGACCAAAAGTATTGACACCCCTGCAATTCTGTCAGATAATACTCAGTTTCTTCCTGAAAATGATTGCAATTACAAATTCTTTGGTATTATTATCTTCATTTAATTTGTCTTCAATGAAAAAACACAAAAGAGAATGAAGCAAAAAACAAAACATTGATCATTTCACACAAAACTCCAAAAATGGGCCAGACAAAAGTATTGGCACCCTCAGCCTAATACTTGGTTGCACAACCTTTAGCCAAAATAACTGTACTCAACCACTTCCGGTAACCATCAATGAGTTTCTTACAATGCTCGGCTGGAATTTTAGACCATTCTTTGGCAAACTGCTCCAGGTCCCTGATATTTGAAAGGTGCCTTCTCCAAACTGCCATTTTTAGATCTCTGCACAGGTGTTCTATGGGAATCAGGTATGGACTCATTGCTGGCCACCTTAGAAGTCTCCAGTGCTTTCTCTCAAACCATTTTCTAGTGCTTTTTGAAGTGTGTTTTGGGTCATTGTCTTGCTGGAAGACCCATGACCTCTGAGGGTACCTTTACACGCCGCCACCGGGGCGAGAAATCTGACTGGCAATCTGTAGCCCCGTCACCATCGCCGTGAAATTGCCTCGAAATTGCAGTGTGTAATTGGGCAATTTGGCAGCGATAAAAAAAGGTTGCGCCTGGTTCCGATTTCACAGCACTGCTCCAAAATCAGAGGCAATCATGAAGGCGAAATTCCCTGCTTTTGGCGTGTGAAGGGGCAATAGGGATGGAATCTGCATTGCCTACTGATTTCCCAGAGGCGTGCCACAGCGTGCTGGATCCCGCCCCCCCTCAGCGAAGATTGGTGGTGGTTACTGTGTTTCCATTGGCTGTCACTTGACACCGCGCCATATTTGAACAGATGTCCATTCACACTACACAATCGCAATAGCGTCATGTATTAGCCAGCCTTCCTGCGCAGGCTGGTCAATCATAACGTTATTGCATTGTCTAATCAGCGTGTTTGGGGCTCGGAATACACCAGTCTGTCACGCTTATGTTCTTGCGACGCTAACCATGTACGCCCACATTCCTTTGGTGATTGCGGCATGTGAGGCAGCGACTGGCGTCTACCGGATGTTTCCCACTGTTGGTGTGGCAACTTCCGGGGTGACACATCACCTTGGGTTGAGGGCGGAATTGCGGCGTGTAAAAACGTCTTCGGCGTTTGGAGGCAACCATGAAAAATGTGCACAAGCACATTAGATTGCCTTTGAACACCGCCAAAAGTGGCGGCATGTAAAGGTACCCTGAGGAAGACACAGCTTTCTCACACTGGGCCCTAAATTATGCTGCAAAATTTGTTGGTAGTCTTCAGACTTAATAATGCCATGCACACGGTCAAGCAGTCCAGTGCCAGAGGCAGCAAAGCAACCCCAAAACATCAGGGAACCTCCGCCATGTTTGACTATAGGGACTGTGTTCTTTTCTTTGAATGCCTTATTTTTTCTCCTGTAAACTCTATGTTGATGCCTTTGCCCAAAAAGCTCTACTTTTGTCTCATCTGACTAGAGAACATTCTTCCAAAACGTTGTAGGCTTTCTCAGGTAAGTTGTGGCAAACTCCAGCCTGGCTTTTTTATGTCTCGGGGTAAGAAGTGGGGTATTCTTGGGTATCCTACCATACAGTCCCTTTTCATTCAGACACCAACGGATAGTATGGGTTGACACTGTTGTACCCTCGGACTGCAGGGCAGCTTGAACTTGTTTGGATGTTAGTCGAGGTTCTTTATCCACCATCCGCACAATCTTGCGTTGAAATCTCTCGTCAATTTTTCTTTTCCATCCAAATCTAGGGAGGTTAGCCACAGTGCCATGGGCTTTAAACTTCTTGATGACACTGCGCACGGCAGACACAGGAACATTCAGGTCTTTGGAGATGGACTTGTAGCCTTGAGATTGCTCATGCTTCACAATTTGGTTTCTCAAGTCCTCAGACAGTTCTTTGGTCTTCTTTCTTTTCTCCATGCTCAATGTGGTACACACAATGACACAAGACAGAGGTTGAGTCAACTTGAATCCATGTCAACTGGCTGCAAGTGTGATTTAGTTATTGCCAACACCTGTTAGGTGCCACAGGTAAGTTACAGGTGCTGTTAATTGCACAAATTAGAGAAGCATCACATGATTTTTCTAACAGTGTCAATACTTTTGTCCTCCCCCTTTTTTATGTTTGGTGTGGAATTAGATCCAATTTAAATGATGATAATAATACCAAAGAATTTGTGATTGCAATCATTTTCAGGAAGAAACTGAGTATTATCTGACAGAATTGCAGGGGTGTCAATACTTTTGGGCTACAACTGTACTTGTGAATAGACCCTAAAAGCGATATTTTTTATCTGGTTTATTTAGACTTGCATACAAGTGATTATGCATGAAAAACTGTTTCTCAACCTTTTTGGCCTGTTAAATGCAATTTAGGTTAGGTTTGGTAGTTTTTGTGTATCTATAACAGTGGTGTAATCCTGCGACAAAGCTATTCCCACACACCATATGTGAGTTATAAATGCATGCACGCATATTCTCCAAGCTCTTCCCATTCTATTTCATCACTTTCCCACCCATTTCAGCATTTTTCTCAGACCCCCTTTTAGGGTCCAACAGAAAATTACTCGTGTTTCCCTTTGACTTACATTGTACTTGCTATTTGGAACAATTACATGCTTATTACTAAGTACTCGTAACATGTATAGTGATTATGAATGTTATGGTACTCGCTCATCACCAGTCACATACCCACCTGAATCCTTCTTCTTGTAGTAATCCATGAAGCTGATACTCCTGCCACCTGAATGTGGCGAAGCACAAAATTGACTGAGTGGTTGCATGAGGTTTGAAGTTCCCCTGCCCTCAACGACTATACAGGAGACTGACTAAACTCAATCCTTCTTCTTGTAATAATCTGTGAAGATGATACTTGTGCCACCTGGCTGTAACTGAGCATAAAATTGACTTGAGCGGTTGCAAGAGGTTTGACAGCCCCCTGTCCACTGGGACTATACAGCTCACTGACCCACCTGACTCCTCTTCCTATAGTAATCCATGAGGCTGATACTCGTGCCATCTGAGTGTGGCACAGCATAACATTGACTGAAATGGTTGCATGATGTTTGAGGGCATTTTGCACACTAGACTAGACAGGTCACACACACCTGAATAATTCTTATGGTCGTACTCCATGAAACTGATTATTGTGTCACCTAACTGTGGTTGAGCATAAATTTCACTGGAGTAGTTGTATGAGGTTTGAGGGTCCCCTGTCCACTAGGCCTATACAGATTACTGACCCACCTGAATCCTTCTTGTAGTAATCTGTGAAGATGATACTCATGCCACTTGAGTGTGGTGGAGCACTGGAGTGGTTACATGAGGCTTGAGGGCCCTTTGCCTGCATGGCACATATAGGTCCCTGACCAAACTGAATCCTTCTTCTTGTTAAATACTTCTTGTTGTAATCTATGAAGTTGATACTCAGGCCACCTGAGTGTAGCGCAGCATAAAATTGACTGGAGCGGTTGCATGAGCTTTGAGGGCCCCTTGCCCATTGGGCCTATACAGGTCATTGACCCACCTAAATTCTCCTTCCAGTAGTAATCCATGAAGCTGATACTTGTGCCACCTGAATGCGATAAAGCATAACATTTAATGGAGATTTTTTTATGAGGTTTAATGTCACCCTGCATGATCAATGTTTAACCTTGAAATACTAGGCCATTCCCTATTCCAGACCCTGTGCTATGCATGCAGACTGTGCCATTCTACAATTTTTGGTCTGGGTCAATTGATGCCATTTTGATGTTAACTGGTCCTAATCTTTAGAAATGTGTAGACTCTTCTTTGGGTGTGTTTTTAGAGTTTAGCAGGGCTCTCTGAGTACCATGCCCAAACCTGAAGCTTAAAATTCTGGGACAGGCATTGTCTGATGCATCCATAATGCACCATGATAAAAATAACTCTGGGGAATAGTTGGCACTTTTCCTGGTGTCTGCCCTAATTTGAACAGGTTTGGCAGATTTGCACCTTTGAATGTTTTTTCTATGCTCTTGATTTTGCAACCCATTGATTTTAAAGGAGTTTGAAAGTTAGGCGAACCGTTTAACAATTCAGTGAATATATGCCTATTGGACTAACTGAACTGAACCCGAACTTCAAAAGGTTTGCTCATCTCTAGTCTCTAACCACTCGTGGATCTTTTCTGGGTGGGCCGTGAGGTGGGTGCACTGGAGAGGCCTGGGCGGGCCCCGTAACCCCCTGCACAGACAGTGGTGAAAACGGGTGGGCGGGCGGCCAGACGCTCTGTGCACAGAGAGAGACTCGCTGCTGGCCAGGGGGGCGGGCCCTGCTCCATGATGCAAACAGCCAGGTCCCCTACAATCATGACCGGATCCCCTCTCACTCATGAAAATGACCACGTCCCCTGCAGGGAGGCCCAGGGCCTCTGACTCCGGGCAGAGGCGTCACCCCCTGTTGGCAGGCATGCCTATATGTTTCTGTATTCCATAATAATGAGGACCTTTATTTAAAAATTGCATTTTGTTTTTACTTGTGTTTTCTTTGCCTAATAATTAAATTTGTTTGGGATATGAAACATTTAAGTATGGCAAACAGGCAAAAAAATAAGAAATCAGGAAGGTGAAAACACTTTTTTACACTATTGTATTTCCACCATGAAATTTTCAACATTCTTTCATGTTATACTCAAAAACTTAGATATATTTTATTGGGATTTTATTTAAATTACCAACACAATGTAGCTAGTATTTGTGAAGTTTAAGGGAAATGATACATAATTTTATAATTATTGTAAGAATATAAATTTGAAAATCAGGATATGCATTTGTACTCAGCCACCTGAATTCTGGTATCCCTAAATATAATCCTACATCTGCACTGGGAAAGCATCAGATGTTTGAAAATATTAGGTAACAAACAGCATCATAAAAATTAGGGAACATGTCAAACAGGAAATAAAGTTGTGAAGAAGAGTAAAGCAGGGTTAGATTATAAAAGAAACTAAAAAAAGACAGCCCAAGATCTGAACCTTCCAAAGCACATTTTTCAATCAATCATAGAAAAGTTGCAAGGGTTATGGCACAGCTTGAAATCTACCATGACATAGCCTTCTACCGAAACCGACATCCCAAGCAAAAATAGCGCTAATTAGAGATGTAGCCAAGAGGCCCATGGTCACTTTGGAGGAGCTGTAGGCCTTGTTCACACACACCAATCAGTTTTTTTAGCAGTTAGAAAAACTGAGCAGTTTTTCTAAGTGTGCCAAAATGTGTCCCCTGTGGGTCTGAAAGTGTTTTTGAAGTTTTTGGACTTGGTCATTTTTTCACCAAAACGCATGTAAAAACGCATGCATGGTGCCTAAATGTGCCATTTAAAAACATGTGTTTCCCATAGAGCCCCATGTTAAAAAAACACATGCGTTTTCTTACAGCACCCAAAAACGCTGCATGCAGTGTTTTTTGGAATGGGGGAAAAAAACGCAAGTGTAGTGAAAAACGCATGTAAGTGCACCCTGCGTTAACGCATCTGCGTTTTTTAAAAACAGCAAAAAAACGCTGAGAGTGGCAAAAACGCAGGTATGTGTGAACAAGGCCGTAGAGATCCAGAGCTCAGGTAGGAGAATCTACACACAGAAATCTGGGCATTGTGGAAGAGTGGTAACAAGAAAGTCAGTTTTAAAAGCAAGCCATAACATTCTCTTTAAGGCTTGCAAACAGCTATGAATAAGACACAACTAGCATGTGGTGCTCTGGTCAAATATGACCAATGTTGGACTTTTTGAGCTAAATGAAAAATGTGGTAATAACTAAGGCTATGTGCCCACTGTACGTTTTTGCTGCGTTTTCTGCTGTGTTTTTTGCAGCAAAAATGCTTAACCCACAGTTTTATCATTAAAGTCAATTTTGATTTTCAAAAACCTGTGCCCACTATGTGAATTTTAGGTGTTGAGTTTTTGCTGTGAAAAACATGCATTTAAAAGGTAATGGTGCCCACTGTGCATTTTTGCTTTTTTTTTTTTATGCTGCGTTTCTGCGCCAAAAACGCAGCACCCACAGTTTTATAATGAAAGTCAATGTAATTTCCTAAAAGCTGTGCCCACATGTGCGTTTTTGGATTCTGCATTTATGTTGCAGAAATCACCTGCATTTTTTTAAATGTCCTTTCTTTGGCTTTTTGGGCTGTGTTTTCCAGATGAAAGCCATTCTAATCAGCAGAAAAATACGCACAAAAAAAACCCCAGCAAAAATGCACCATAAACGCATTGGTTCATTTTTGAAACAGCTGTGTTTTTGTGGCTGAAAAAAAGCAGCACTAAGGGTGCTTTCACATAAGCGTTCCCAGAACGCTGCGGAGGGGAGCCGCAATGTAAGCGCAGCACCGCAAGCCCCCTATCTTTATAATGGGAGCGCACGGTGCTACTCTTGACTGCGAATGACCGTGCGCACCCATTCTATCCCATATGTGATCTGTGTGCAGGCGGATGCCTGCGTACAAATCACACAGTCTCGTTTGTTGCATTTATTGTGCGGACGAGACTGGGTGATTTGTGCGCAGGCATACGCCTGCGCACAGATCACGTATGGGAGTGAATGGGTGCGCACGGTCATGCGCAGTCAAGCGCAGCACCGTGTGCTCCCATTATAAAGATAGGTGCAAAAAAGAGGGTGATATTGTATGAGCGCTACAGTTATAACACAGGACACCGCTCTGTAATAATTACCTCAGGGCTTCAATCAATCAATATGGGATTCCAAGTCTCCACAACGCGTTTCAACGCTTATTGCGCCTTTATCAAGTGATTACCGGAATCCACCATTACAATTTTTAATAGGTTTTATCTGTAATTTTATAGCATTTTTATATTTATATGTATATTAATTTCTGAATTTATTATATTATATATACAATTGTTATTAATTAATTTAAACTAATTAATATTATTCAATATTGTCATTTATTATTTATTATTATTATTATTATTTGTTATTATCCATTATTAATTACTGTAATCAATTTTATATATTTTGTTACTATTAATTTATAATTTATTATTTTTTATACTATACTTTTTTATTACTACTTTATTATTTTATTGGTATACAATAGTTTAATTATTTATATCATATTATTATTATTATTTTTATTATTATTTTTTATCATTTTTTTGTTTAAATTAGTAATATTAATAAGTTTGTAATAATATTATACAATCATATACTGAATTGTAATCATAGATTGGATTTTAATGTTTTTAGTTTTTTATATATATGAGATACAATGTAAATTCTATATATTAGGTTAGAAAGTGATCCTGTCCATGATCCATTTCTTGTATTAGCATCAACTTGTGCAATATCCCCTTTTTCCCTCCCCCTTTTTAAATGTAGAGTGTATTTAAACAATGGTAATGGTGGATTCCGGTAATCACTTGATAAAGGCGCAATAAGCGTTGAAACGCGTTGTGGAGACTTGGAATCCCATATTGATTGATTAAAGCCCTGAGGTAATTATTACAGAGCGGTGTCCTGTGTTATAACTGTAGCGCTCATACAATATCACCCTCTTTTTTGCACCGTATGTCTTCCCGAACGGGAAGCGTGATATGAAGCAGCTTGATACACAGGACCTTACCCACGTCACATAAACACACCCCGCAAGCTGTCACATGAATCAACAGCGTCCACCTAACAGAATCCCTCGGCATCGGGCCAGCGTGGAACCCCTGCAGGATCGATCTATATCCACAAACCAGTTGTGCGGTCTGGCACAACTTGACCAGGTGAGCACAGGGGTGTTTTAACCGACCCCCTGAAGCATTTTTAATAGCAGTGTGGCGCAACTCTCTCTTTTTTCTTTATATTATAAAGATAGGGGCTTGCTGTGCTGCGCTTACATTGCAGCTCCCCTCCGCAGAACGCTAATGTGAAAGTAGCCATACACAGCCTAAAAAAATATGCACAGTGGGCACATAGCCTTACACTGCACATCAGCCTGAAAACACTCTCCCCACTGATAAACATGGTGGCAGCAGCATCGTGTTTTGGGGATGCTTTTCTTCAGTAGATACAGCAAAACTGTTCAACGTTGATGGGAAGATGGATGGAGTTAAATTCAGGGCAATTCTGGAGGAAATAACTAAAGCAGTATAAGGAGGTTAAGAAGTTAAAACTTAACATTTAATCGATTATTTTAAAAAGACAAGATTGTCCCACAAACTATACACATAATAACAGTGCCCAAGTGTCACACTATTAAAAAAGCTCCGTTACCATACTAGGAGCTGTTCCTCATTTGAAGGTATTACCCACGGGGCTCAGTCTGCCCCTTCATCACAATCCACCTTCAAATCTTTATGCTAGTTATAAATGGACTGGTGTTATCCTTTACACCCCACAATAACATGCATTATTCCTGCATATGAAATCCTGTAAGCCCACTTCCCCTCTGTAAAGGAAAGATCTCACCGGCTTCTTCTCATCAGGGCAGGTTTCATTTAGAGTCACTTTCCTCCAGGGGTCCTTCTGCTAGTGACAGCCTGGTTTGGAACTCTCAAAGTATTCTATATGTCACCACCATGTTCCACTCCCTACGCGTTTCGGACTTATGATCCTCATCAGGGGATGTGTGGTTTTGGTATTCAGTGGGGTCCTAAGTATAGGTGCCCCCTATGATGGTACATGCCTCTGTGAAGTAAGACATTAAATATCATTCCCTCTTAGTTGTGTCATTTGGTGCAAAGCACCACAATCTACATATATAGTTTCAGTCCCCCTTTGGTGCCATTGCCCCCTGGGTACTTACCCAGCACAGCTTGGTGGTCTGAGTGTGGAGGACGCCGCCGCGGCCATGCCGCAGCTTTTATGACCGTATTTCCCGGTCACGCGGCGTCCCCCGCCCCCGGAAATGACGCGCGTATCCTCCCGCAACGTCACTTCCGGTCCGGCGCTTATGTGGAACGCAAGCATGCGTTCCACACCTCATTCCCGGTCTATTTCCAGTGATGGGTGGTATCTAGGGCTTATTGATTCCTCCCCCGGATTATGAGGTCATCAGAAGGGGCAGGTTCTTTGTCAGATCCTATTCCCCCTTGTAAAGGGGCGTTTATCTCCATATAAACGCTCCCCTTTTTACCAAAGTAAGGCAAAAGTCTTAGTTTCCTACCATTTATGTTCTATCTGCATCTTTTGGAACAACAATTAGTTACTTTGACATTCATTTAGAGTCCCCTCAGAGCGGAGCTCGTTACATGATATAGCATTTCCTTGATGGTTTGTTTTGCATGATCACATTTAACCAAAGCAGGGCAGATACATACCACACATTATGTATTACGGACACAGGCTGGAATATGATGTTTCCTTTTTAGAGTTTTGGGGGGGGGGGGGCGGCATCGCGTTTCATCCAGTGAGTTTTTAGAATAAGGGAAATAGTAAGGCTAGGACAGATTAAAAGCAGATAGTAATAGATTATGTGCCATCTATATTCTCCTACATTCTTCCCTCTGTCCCTACCTTGCTGCGGAGGTTGGCACCCTAAAGTACCCCCTCCCCGCCCATGGCACCCCCGCTCCTCGTCGGCTCTCCCTCCTATTCTCTCCCTTTGCTATCGTGTCTCAAGAAATGGAGAGAAGGAAAGTGCCTCATTCATTCCCTTCGGGGCCACTGTGTTCAAGGTATAGATCCAAAAAACCTCTTTTCTGAGGACCTTATTGTCCCAATCCCCTCCCCTCATGGGTGGTGGGACATGGTCAATGCCTATGAACATTAAGCAATTTTCGTCTCCCCCATGAAAGGTGTTGATATGCCTAGCTACTGGTTTATCACGTTTGTTGCGGATATCGCTCCGATATTCCCCTATTCTTTTCCTTAGCTCTCTGGTTGTTTTCCCCACGTACTCTAGGTTACATGGACATCTCGCTTTGTATATCACCCCCTTCGTCCCACAATTTATGAATGATCTTATATCATATGTACGATGGGTTGCACTACTCTCAAAGCTTTTTGTAGTTATGACCTGACTACAGCTCATGCAATGTCCGCACCTATAGCTCCCCTTCACAGTACTTTTTATCCAGTTTTTATCTTGAGCCAGTAAATGGCTATGTACCAGTCTGTCTCTCAGAGATCTTGGTTTCTTATATGTGATATTTGGACCATTAGTTAGAAGTGGACTTAGTTCTGGGTCCATTTGTAAAATTGGCCAATGCTTGGCCATAATTTCTCTGATTTTATCTGCCCCACTTGAGTAGGTAGTGATCATGCGTATCTTATTGGTCTCCTCACCCCTATCACTCTGTTTTGTTGTTGGATCTATACCTTGAACACAGTGGCCTCGAAGGGAATGAATGAGGCACTTTCTTCTCTCCATTTCTTGAGACACGATAGCAAAGGGAGAGAATAGGAGGGAGAGCCGACGAGGAGCGGGGGCGCCATGGGCGGGGAGGGGGTACTTTAGGGTGCCAACCTCCGCAGCAAGGTAGGGACAGAGGGAAGAATATAGGAGAATATAGATGGCACATAATCTATTACTATCTGCTTTTAATCTGTCCTAGCCTTACTATTTCCCTTATTCTAAAAACTCACTGGATGAAACGCGATGCCGCCCCCCCCCCCCCCCAAAACTCTAAAAAGGAAACATCATATTCCAGCCTGTGTCCGTAATACATAATGTGTGGTATGTATCTGCCCTGCTTTGGTTAAATGTGATCATGCAAAACAAACCATCAAGGAAATGCTATATCATGTAACGAGCTCCGCTCTGAGGGGACTCTAAATGAATGTCAAAGTAACTAATTGTTGTTCCAAAAGATGCAGATAGAACATAAATGGTAGGAAACTAAGACTTTTGCCTTACTTTGGTAAAAAGGGGAGCGTTTATATGGAGATAAACGCCCCTTTACAAGGGGGAATAGGATCTGACAAAGAACCTGCCCCTTCTGATGACCTCATAATCCGGGGGAGGAATCAATAAGCCCTAGATACCACCCATCACTGGAAATAGACCGGGAATGAGGTGTGGAACGCATGCTTGCGTTCCACATAAGCGCCGGACCGGAAGTGACGTTGCGGGAGGATACGCGCGTCATTTCCGGGGGCGGGGGACGCCGCGTGACCGGGAAATACGGTCATAAAAGCTGCGGCATGGCCGCGGCGGCGTCCTCCACACTCAGACCACCAAGCTGTGCTGGGTAAGTACCCAGGGGGCAATGGCACCAAAGGGGGACTGAAACTATATATGTAGATTGTGGTGCTTTGCACCAAATGACACAACTAAGAGGGAATGATATTTAATGTCTTACTTCACAGAGGCATGTACCATCATAGGGGGCACCTATACTTAGGACCCCACTGAATACCAAAACCACACATCCCCTGATGAGGATCATAAGTCCGAAACGCGTAGGGAGTGGAACATGGTGGTGACATATAGAATACTTTGAGAGTTCCAAACCAGGCTGTCACTAGCAGAAGGACCCCCTGGAGGAAAGTGACTCTAAATGAAACCTGCCCTGATGAGAAGAAGCCGGTGAGATCTTTCCTTTACAGAGGGGAAGTGGGCTTACAGGATTTCATATGCAGGAATAATGCATGTTATTGTGGGGTGTAAAGGATAACACCAGTCCATTTATAACTAGCATAAAGATTTGAAGGTGGATTGTGATGAAGGGGCAGACTGAGCCCCGTGGGTAATACCTTCAAATGAGGAACAGCTCCTAGTATGGTAACGGAGCTTTTTTAATAGTGTGACACTTGGGCACTGTTATTATGTGTATAGTTTGTGGGACAATCTTGTCTTTTAAAATAATCGATTAAATGTTAAGTTTTAACTTCTTAACCTCCTTATACTGCTTTAGTTATTTGATGAAACCATCTCCCCAGGTGTGATTTGAACAGTCACTAAGGAGAACCCATAACCTGCTATATAACTGTATAATTAATAAGAGAGGCAAATGGCTGGTTTCCTATCAGGTGATTTCAACACGGAACAGTGGTTTGCAGAGGCAAAAGAGGTGTTTTCAGAGAGGGAGTTTGTGCAAAAAAAGTACTCCACCACCCTGACAGGAGCATTTAAAGAATTGACCAAAATCTATAAGGACAGGATTATCTCCTGGTGGGAAGTTCAGTCCCTAGAGAGTTACATAAGGGAAGGGATAGTCCCCAGGTACCTAAGAATTACTCTTACACCGGGTTACAGGTATAAAAATCCAGAGTTGGCCACAAGGTGGGAGAAAGAGGCAACTGAGAGCTCGATTAGACTAATGAAATTACTGCTGGAAGAGGAGAAAAAACAGCTGGGGAAACTGGATGAGAACCTCAAAGAACAAAAAGAAATCACTAGGAAATTCTCAGGGAAGCAGAATTTCGCCTCAAAAGAGACTATTTTGCAGAGTACCCTAGAGAAATTTCAATACCATCTCAAGGAAAGAAAACATAAATTCTACCTGAGGGACTTGCAGGATTTCAAAAATAATAGAGCATATGTGTATACACCTAAAGGGACACCCAGTGGCCAACCTGACACAGGACCTGAGGATTATTCAACAGGGACAGACACATCAGAGGCAGAGGGAAGGGGAGCCGGAAAAACTGGTAATAAAAATAAGAAAAAGAAGGGTAGAGGGAGAGGAAGGGGTGAAAACTGGAATCAACCGAATAATAACCCTAGACCAGGACCAGGGGCAGGTTTTTTAGACCCAGGATACCACCTAAGAAACCGCCCAGGACCGGCAGTACCCACACAAACCCCAATAGTATAACAAAATTACAGGTTGTAAATTTGTCCTCTAAAAACTTGACAGAGACTGAGGTGGAGGTATTGAGTAAAGGACTATCATTTGTCCCCACTACTGATCTCAGTATATTTGAAACAATCAAGGACCTCAATTTATTTGCGAGGAAATTGAGGTGGAAAAAACATTTCATAAAAGAGGACAAAAAAAACAGTAAAAATTTAGGGGTCCCCGATGACCTTTTGGAAGATATTAGAACCCTCTTCCATCTAGGGCAGACTGACCACACTATAACAGGGGAGGGACCATTTACCGACCTGAGGAATAAAAGCTCGAGGATGCCACCACCAACAGGTGATCTGAGTGCAGTTGACGTATTCGTCAATTTGGTCTCAGAAGAAGTTGGTGGTTTGAACAACCTAAGGGGCGGTAGGCACAATCTCAGTAAAGAGGAGATGGCGTGTGTCTGTAAACTTGAAAAAGATCAATCCATTGTCATCAAGCCGTCTGATAAGGGCGGCAATGTGGTGATAATGGATAGAGACAGATACATTGAGATGTGCAGTGTTATTCTGGAGGATAAAGGTAATTATGAAACCCTGAGATGTAGTCCTACGAAGGACTTTAAAAAGGAGCTGAGATGCCTTCTAGATAGAGGTCTTTCTGAAAATGTTATAGATAAGAAGGAATATGACTTTCTATTACCGGATCATCCAGTGATGGCGACGTTTTACTGCCTCCCGAAACTACACAAGGGTACTAACCCGATGAAGGGTAGACCAATTGTTTCGGAATAAGCAGCATAACACAAAACCTAGGCGTCTACATCGACAAAATTCTGAGACCATTTGTGATCACTCTGAACTCCTACCTAAGAGATACAACTGACCTCCTGAGGAGGATCGAGGATGTGGTGTTAGAGGAGGATATGCTGCTATGCAGCATTGATGTGGAGGCCCTCTACTCGTCAATTCCACATGAGAAGGGGTTGGAAGCGGTGAAATACTATCTGAGGAGTAGAGGGAGACAGTGTGATAAACATAATGATTTTGTCATGGATCTACTGGGCTTTTGTCTGACCAAGAATGTGTTCACCTTCAACGGCAAGTACTTCCACCAGCTCAGGGGCACTGCTATGGGGAATTCTATGGCCCCTTCATATGCCAATTTGCTCCTGGGCTGGTGGGAGGAAACCGTTGTTTTTGGTGAGAAAACCACAATTGACACGGAGAGAATCATCTTGTGGACTAGATTCATAGATGACGTGTTTGTTATTTGGAGGGGGTCGGAGGAAAGTTTCAGAGATGTAGTAGAAAGCCTAAACAACAATGACCTAGGTCTAAGATTTACGTTTGAGGTACAGAAAGAAAGACTTCCCTTCCTTGATGTCCTAATTGAAAGGGACAACATAGGAAGATTACAAACCTGTACATATCGAAAACAGACCGCCACAAACTCACTGTTGAGATGGGAGAGTGGACATCCCAATAGTCAGAAGAGAGGGATCCCTAAAAGTCAAATGATAAGGATGAGAAGAAACTGCTCTACGGAGACCAGTTTTCACACTCAGATAGAGGATCTGACAGAGCGTTTGACTGAAAGGGGATACCCAAAAAGAGTGATTAAACGGGCATGGAAAGAGGTCAAGGTTATGGAGAGAACAAAACTTCTTACAACAAAACAGAGTGATAGGGGTGAGGAGACCAATAAGATACGCATGATCACTACCTACTCAAGTGGGGCAGATAAAATCAGAGAAATTATGGCCAAGCATTGGCCAATTTTACAAATGGACCCAGAACTAAGTCCACTTCTAACTAAAGGTCCAAATATCACATATAAGAAACCAAGATCTCTGAGAGACAGACTGGTACATAGCCATTTACTGGCTCAAGATAAAAACTGGATAAAAAGTACTGTGAAGGGGAGCTATAGGTGTGGACATTGCATGAGCTGTAGTCAGGTCATAACTACAAAAAGCTTTGAGAGTAGTGCAACCCATCGTACATATGATATAAGATCATTCATAAATTGTGGGACGAAGGGGGTGATATACAAAGCGAGATGTCCATGTAACCTAGAGTACGTGGGGAAAACAACCAGAGAGCTAAGGAAAAGAATAGGGGAACATCGGAGCGATATCCGCAACAAACGTGATAAACCAGTAGCTAGGCATATCAACACCTTTCATGGGGGAGACGAAAATTGCTTAATGTTCATAGGCATTGACCATGTCCCACCACCCATGAGGGGAGGGGATTGGGACAATAAGGTCCTCAGAAAAGAGGTTTTTTGGATCTATACCTTGAACACAGTGGCCCCGAAGGGAATGAATGAGGCACTTTCCTTCTCTCCATTTCTTGAGACACGATAGCAAAGGGAGAGAATAGGAGGGAGAGCCAACGAGGAGCGGGGGCGCCATGGGCGGGGAGGGGGTACTTTAGGGTGCCAACCTCCGCAGCAAGGTAGGGACAGAGGGAAGAATGTAGGAGAATATAGATGGCACATAATCTATTACTATCTGCTTTTAATCTGTCCTAGCCTTACTATTTCCCTTATTCTAAAAACTCACTGGATGAAACGCGATGCCGCCCCCCCCCCCCCCCAAAACTCTAAAAAGGAAACATCATATTCCAGCCTGTGTCCGTAATACATAATGTGTGGTATGTATCTGCCCTGCTTTGGTTAAATGTGATCATGCAAAACAAACCATCAAGGAAATGCTATATCATGTAACGAGCTCCGCTCTGAGGGGACTCTAAATGAATGTCAAAGTAACTAATTGTTGTTCCAAAAGATGCAGATAGAACATAAATGGTAGGAAACTAAGACTTTTGCCTTACTTTGGTAAAAAGGGGAGCGTTTATATGGAGATAAACGCCCCTTTACAAGGGGGAATAGGATCTGACAAAGAACCTGCCCCTTCTGATGACCTCATAATCCGGGGGAGGAATCAATAAGCCCTAGATACCACCCATCACTGGAAATAGACCGGGAATGAGGTGTGGAACGCATGCTTGCGTTCCACATAAGCGCCGGACCGGAAGTGACGTTGCGGGAGGATACGCGCTTCATTTCCGGGGGCGGGGGATGCCGCGTGACCGGGAAATACGGTCATAAAAGCTGCGGCATGGCCGCGGCGGCGTCCTCCACACTCAGACCACCAAGCTGTGCTGGGTAAGTACCCAGGGGCAATGGCACCAAAGGGGGACTGAAACTATATATGTAGATTGTGGTGCTTTGCACCAAATGACACAACTAAGAGGGAATGATATTTAATGTCTTACTTCACAGAGGCATGTACCATCATAGGGGGCACCTATACTTAGGACCCCACTGAATACCAAAACCACACATCCCCTGATGAGGATCATAAGTCCGAAACGCGTAGGGAGTGGAACATGGTGGTGACATATAGAATACTTTGAGAGTTCCAAACCAGGCTGTCACTAGCAGAAGGACCCCCTGGAGGAAAGTGACTCTAAATGAAACCTGCCCTGATGAGAAGAAGCCGGTGAGATCTTTCCTTTACAGAGGGGAAGTGGGCTTACAGGATTTCATATGCAGGAATAATGCATGTTATTGTGGGGTGTAAAGGATAACACCAGTCCATTTATAACTAGCATAAAGATTTGAAGGTGGATTGTGATGAAGGGGCAGACTGAGCCCCGTGGGTAATACCTTCAAATGAGGAACAGCTCCTAGTATGGTAACGGAGCTTTTTTAATAGTGTGACACTTGGGCACTGTTATTATGTGTATAGTTTGTGGGACAATCTTGTCTTTTTAAAATAATCGATTAAATGTTAAGTTTTAACTTCTTAACCTCCTTATACTGCTTTAGTTATTTGATGAAACCATCTCCCCAGGTGTGATTTGAACAGTCACTAGGGAGAACCCATAACCTGCTATATAACTGAACAATTCTGGAGGAAAACCTGTTAGAGGCTGCAAAAGACTTGAGACTGGGGCAGAGGTTCACATTTCAGCAGTACAATGACCATAAACCTACAGCTAGAGCTGTAATGGATGATTTTAATAAAGGCATAGTCATATGTTTGTATGGCTCGGTCAAAATCAAGACCTAAATCCCATTGAGAATCTGTGACAAGACGTGAAAATTAATGTTCACAGACACCTTCATCCAATCTCACTGAGCTAGAGCAAATTTGAAAAGAAGAATGGGCACAAATTTCAGCCTTGAGATGTACAAAGCTGGTAGATAGTAATAAAAGAGATATAATGATATACCATATATAAATCATAAGGTACTATCTAAGTAGCTAACAATAATGCATCAAAGACTAATATGGTGCAGTGGACAAATCAACAACCTCATGAGAAAAGATAGAAAAAAATAACAAGTCCATAATCAGAAAATATAGATATAACAAAATAAATAAAAGGAACATGTTCCACATACAAAGAATAGGGTCACAACCCAACAAAAGGAAGGGAAGAATAATAAAGTATAAATAAGAATAATAATGTATAAATAAGGTAAAGGTTTGAGCACTAGAATATGAACAAAATAGTATGATGCCTTAATAAAACAAGATTTGAAAAAATATACTTGCAAAAAAATTATTGATAAAGGATATGACAAGTATACTACTAAATTGCTGGCATATAATATCAAATAAAATCAAGTTAATTTATTGCAGTACAAATGAGTGCTTATTAGATTTTATGGAGATAATAAATCTATATGGTAAAAAATGCAAGTGTACATGTGTCTAAGGCCCCTTTTACACTGGCATTTTTTGCAGATGCGGCATATTTACCGCATTTGCCGCATTACGGCTGCACTTGCGGCACACTTGCAGCAAGCCCCACGCATTGTCTATGTAGCTTGCGACAGGTGCGACAAGTGCAGTGTAACGGTGGTTCTGTCACTTGCGGCAGTTGCAGCCGTGAAAAAACTTGCTGACTGCAT
The DNA here is from genome assembly GCA_033576535.1 of Allobates femoralis. Lineage (NCBI taxonomy): Eukaryota > Metazoa > Chordata > Amphibia > Anura > Aromobatidae > Allobates > Allobates femoralis. The sequence goes on along the minus strand of JARQOC010000006.1, from coordinate 266,184,678 downwards.
AGACAATGCATGGGGCCTTCCGCAAGTGCGGCCGTTAGGCGGCAGATGTGGTAAATCTGCCGCAATTTGTAAAAACCGCCAGTGTGAAAGCAGCCTAAGTATACAAGGTGCATAGCAATGTAGATATTAGCAGCAATATCAATAAACTTAAGAAATATTGGAGTATATTGCAATTAAAATCAGTTTTATTAAATCTAAATAAAAAAAATGTAATAAGAGTGCAGGAAAAAGAATAGAGGACCTCTCGAATACTAGGACAGGATCACTTGGATACAGTTCAGTTTTCTATGTAATCTATATACATAATCACCAGTTTTGCGCTTCCGGCCACTGTGCTGCTATCGAGCGATGGCGCCTGCGCAAAACTGGTGATTATCGCTTGCGCCACCCCGGAAGCGCCGCCATATTAGCACACCCAACTGATAGGTATGCTAACATGGTGCAGGCTGCCGGCGGCTGCCTGCAGGCTCCTGTGCCCGCACACCCCCGCACCTCCCCTCCAGCACTCGCACGCACCTGCAATATACCCCCGCAGTACACCCTCGCACCCCCCCTCCAGTGCCTGCTTCCTCCGCACAGTAGACCCTCGCTCCCCCTTCGCCGCCCACAGACCCCACAAAACTTACCTCTTCAGATAGGACCTTTGCTGATGTCACAGTCATGTGATAAGTCACATGACCGTGCATCGCCCTAGCTCCGCCTCCTCTACACTACGCTGCTTCCCAGCTATGGCATTGAGCTATCACAGCTGGGAAGGAGAGAAGAGGAGGCAGAGAGCCAGAAGGGGGGAGCTGAGACATTAAAGACGAAACAAAGACACGTAACAGGGGACCACAAAAACTCGACACAGAGAACAGGGTGCTGAAACACTAAAGAGGCTGAGCTGAGAAGTAAGTGCAGCACACAAACATAAAAGGGTCTAGAAACTGAAGGGGGGGGGGGGGCACACACAATAGCGGTGACCACAATGACTGAAGGGGGGCAGAGAGACATAAGAGCCCATCACTAACACTCGAGGGCAGAGAGATAGATGGGGTAACATAGACACAGAAGGGGGGAGGCCAGGAAGACATAAGGGGGAACCAGAACCACTTAAGGGGGGCAGAGAGATGGAAGGGGGGTGCAGAAACATGAAAGAGAGGGAAGTGGGGCACAGACACATAGAGGGGTCCACAAACACAGAAGGAGGGCCAGACAGACAAGGGGTCACCAGAATGACTAAAGGGGGGCAGGGACTCTGGAAGGGGGCAGAGAGACATAAGGGGGGACCTGAAAGATTAAAGGGGGCAGAGAGATGAAGGGGGTAACATACACACAAAACGAGTGGGCAGTGAGACATAAGGGGGGACCAGAGACACTAAAGGGGGGCCACAGAAATGAAGGGGTAGCATTGACTCAAAAGGGGGGGCTGACATACATAACAGGGGACCAGAAATACTGAAGGGGGCCAGAGACATGAAGAGGGGGGAGCATAGAGATAAAAGGGGGGGGGAGGGGCAGAGAGGAAAGGGGGACAGAGAAATCAAGGGGGGGGTGGACAGAAATACTCAAAAGCAGCAGAGACACATAAGGAAGACCAGAAACACTGAAGAGGAAACCAAAGAAACAAGGGTGACCACAAACACTCAAGGGGGGGCAGAGAAACATAAGGGGTGACCAATAAGACTGAAACGGGGCAGGAACTCAGAAGTGGGGGCAAACAACCATAAGGGGGGACCACAAAGACTGAAGGGGGGCAGAGAGATACGAAAGGGTGGCAGCAGAGAAAGAAGGGAAGCTCAGAGACATAAGGGAGACCAGAAACACTTAACGGGGGGCAGAGAGATGAAGGGAAGGGGATCACAGATATGAAATTAGGGATCTTGAGACAAAAGTTGGGAGGACCACAGACGCAAGTGGGGGATGAGACACATAGGAGGGAGCAGAAATACTGAAGGGGAGCAGAGACACATAAGGGGGACTACAAACAATGAAGGGGGAACATAGAGACAAAAGGGGCCACCATAAATACTAAACGGGAGCACACAAACATAAGGGAGACCATAAACACTGAAGTACCAGCCTGAGAAACAAGAGGGACCAGAAAGACTGAAGGGAGACCACAAACACTGAAGGAGTAGTACACACACTGAAGGGGGGCCAGAGAGAGGGAAGGAGGAGCAGAGATAAGGAATGGGAAGCAGAGACACGAAAGGAAGCAGCAGACAGACCGAAGGGGGGCAGAGAAAACATAAGAGAGACCAGAAACACTAAAGGGTTGCAGAGACACCAAGGGGAGGGGGGAAGGAGCACAGATTTAAAGAAGCAGACAGACATAAGAAGACACTAAAAAGATTGAAGGGGGGCCGAGACACCAGAGGACACCAGAAAGACTGAAGGTGGAGCAGAGACACAAGGGGTCACCAGAATTACTCAAGGGGAGCCGAAACATGGCCCACAAGAGAGACGGAAGAGAAAGCACAGACATGGGGCAGCAGAGAGAAAAAAGGGAGGCCACAGACAGGAAAAAAGACACAGAGAAGAGGTGCCAGAGACACAAGGCGGAGCAGAGAGGTAAAGAGGGCACAGGGTGGTCAAAGGGAGCGCAGGGGGCCCACAAAGAGCACAGCGTGCCAGTGACGCCCTCCCCGCTGCGATAGCATCGGGCCTATTTTCTAGTCAAATATAAATGTGTCATATTTTCAAAACTATATCATAGTATCCACATAAGTGCATTACAGTCTGTGACTTATTTACAAGCATGAGGGGACAAATACATAGTATAGCATCCACACCATACCAGTTACCTGTGTACATTCCCATATGGTTACATATACAGATATAGCACATCATGTGAGAGATTTAAAGTGCTTTAATCCCCGCCTATATAATACACTACTAATCCAGTTTACATCATAGAAAATGCAGCAGTAGTACGAAGATGGAGAAGTCCTTAAGGAAAGGAAAACAGCGTAGTCCTTATTTACCCCCAACATGTGTTTTGCATCATGTCATATCAGCTTCCTCGGGGGGAAGAGAGTAAAAGATTAAAGCCTCCAGAATCATGGTGCAAGCTCACGTGATGTGATACTGAATGCTGAAAACACATTACCAGGTTTCCCATTGACTTGCATTGGATTCATTATTCGGTATGTATGCACAAATGCTAAAATATATTCAGCACAAATAATGCGATCCTCAATATTTTACGGTTCACGTATCACTAGTTACAACTCATTTAGATAAATTTATTGTAATTTTGATGCCATCAAAATTGGATTTCCACCTGTTTAGAAGCCATGGAGATTAGTGATGAGTGAGCAATACCATTCTCAGGTGCCCAGCACTAGTGACCAGCAGTTGGATGCTCTGATGGGCGAGACTTGAATATCTGAGTATAATGGAAGTCAATGGGCAACTTGAAAATTTTTACAGAAGAGTACCTGCAAAAAATGCTTGATTTCCTGATTGACTTCCATTATACTCGGATGATTGAGTTGCACCCATCCAAGCATCCAACCACCCATTACGAGCATGGTAGTGCTCGCTCATCACTAATGGAGAACTCTTGAATACACCTCAGAATATTGTCAGTCTTCAACCATAACACCTAATTCCATCACTGTACATTTTACATATATATTATATACTAGCTGTGAGCCCGATGCAAATGCATCGGGATTCTAGAATGTGCATTAATTTGATTATAGTAGTTATAGCTGGTGTGAGGACTTTTCGGGGGGGTGTGAATAGTTTTTGGGGAGTCCCATACTTTTTTTGGGGGGTCCCATACTTTTTTTGGGGGGGTCACATACTTTTTTGGGGGGGTCACATACTTTTTTTGGGGGGTCACATACTTTTTTTGGGGGGGGTCACATACTTTTTTTGGGGGGTCACATACTTTTTTTGGGGGGTCACATACTTTTTTTGGGGGGTCAGATACTTTTTTGGGGGGGGTCACATACTTTTTTTGGGGGGTCACATACTTTTTTTGGGGGGTCACATACTTTTTTTGGGGGGTCACATACTTTTTTGGGGGTCACATACTTTTTTTGGGGGTCACATACTTTTTTTGGGGGGGCACATACTTTTTTGGGGGGTCACATACTTTTTTGGGGGTCAGATACTTTTTTGGGGGGTCACATACTTTTTTGTTTTGTCACATACTTTTTTGGGGGGGTCACATACTTTTTTGGGGGGTCACATACTTTTTTTTGGGGGTCCAATACTTTTTTGGGGGTCCAATACTTTTTTTTGGAGGTCACATAGTTTTTTTGGGGGGTCACATACTTTTTTGGGGGGGTCACATACTTTTTTTGGGGGTCACATACTTTTTTTGGGGGGTCACATACTTTTTTTGGGGGGTCACATACTTTTTTTGGGGGGTCACATACTTTTTTTGGGGGGGTCACATACTTTTTTGGGGGGGTCACATACTTTTTTGGGGGTCACATACTTTTTTTGGGGGGTCACATACTTTTTTGGGGGGGTCACATACTTTTTTTGGGGGTCACATACTTTTTTGTTTTGTCACATACTTTTTTTGGGGGGTCACATACTTTTTTGTGGGGGTCACATACTTTTTTTGGGGGGTCCAATACTTTTTTGGGGGGTCCAATACTTTTTTTTTGGAGGTCACATAGTTTTTTTGGGGGGTCACATACTTTTTTGGGGGGTCACATACTTTTTTTGGGGGTCACATACTTTTTTTGGGGGGGTCACATACTTTTTTTGGGGGGTCACATACTTTTTTTTGGGGGGTCACATACTTTTTTTGGGTGGTCACATAATTTTTTTGGGGGGTCACATACTTTTTTGGGGGGTCACATACTTTTTTTGGGGGGTCACATACTTTTTTTGGGGGGTCACATACTTTTTTTGGGGTGCAATACTTTTTTTGGGGGGTCTAATACTTTTGGGTGGGGGGTCCAATACTTTTGGGGGGGGTCCAATACTTTTTGGGGCGCATTCAATACTTATTGGGGCTGAGTGCTCGCAATGGCCGCTTATTATTAGCATTAATCTTATTATTATTAGCATTAATAGCATAATTATTAGCATTATTAGCATTATTATTAGCATTAATAGCATAATTATTAGCATTAATATCATTATTATTAGCAGTAATATAATTATTATTAGATTTTTTTTTTAATTATTATTTTTTGTAATATTTTATAATTTTTAATTTTTTTTTTATTATTTTTTTTATAATTTTTTAATTATTTTTAAATAATTTTATTATAAAATTTATTATTTATTTTAACTGAGACACAGTTCTCCTTCTGGTCCGCTAAAAGGGCTGGGCTGATTAGCATATATTTATTTTTTGTATTATTATTTTTATTTAATTTTTTATTATTTTATTATTATTTTTTATTATTTTTTAATTATTTTTAAATTCTTTTATTTATTATTTAATTTATTATTTATTTTAAGTGAGACACAGTTCTCATTGTGGTCCGCCAAAAGGGGCTGAGCTGATTAGCATATATTTATTTTTTTATTATTATTTTTATTTAATTTTTTATTATTTTTTTATTATTATTTTTTATTATTTTTTAATTCTTTTTAAATTATTTTATTTATTATTTAATTTATTATTTATTTTAAGTGAGACAGAGTTCTCATTGTGGTCCGCCAAAAGGGCTGAGCTGATTAGCATATATTTATTTTTTTATTATTATTTTTATTTAATTTTTTATTATTTTTTTATTATTATTTTTTATTATTTTTTAATTCTTTTTAAATTATTTTATTTATTATTTAATTTATTATTTATTTAAAGTGAGACACAGTTCTCATTGTGGTCCGCCAAAAGGGCTGAGCTGATTAGCATATATTTATTTTTTTTATTATTATTTTAATTTAATTTTTTATTATTTTTTTATTATTATTTTTTATTATTTTTTAATTCTTTTTAAATTATTTTATTTATTATTTAATTTATTATTTATTTAAAGTGAGACACAGTTCTCATTGTGGTCCGCCAAAAGGGCTGAGCTGATTAGCATATATTTATTTTTTTTATTATTATTTTTATTTAATTTTTTATTATTTTTTTATTATTATTTTTTATTATTTTTTAATTCTTTTTAAATTATTTTATTTATTATTTATTTTATTATTTATTTTAAGTGAGACAGAGTTCTCATTGTGGTCCGCCAAAATGGCTGAGCTGATTAGCATATATTTTATTTTTTTATTATTATTTTTATTTAATTTTTTATTATTTTTTTATTATTATTTTTTATTATTTTTTAATTCTTTTTAAATTATTTTATTTATTATTTAATTTATTATTTATGTTAAGTGAGACAGTTCTCATTCAGGTCCGCTATTTTTCCCATTGACATACATTAGCGGTGTGTCGGCGATTTTATGGCCGGCCACCTGGTTCTATTTGTCGGCCGTAAAATCGCGGACACACCGCTAATAGATGTCTATGGGCAGTGAGCCCGATTTCGGATTGGGCGCCGACCAATCAGAATTCGAGCTCAATGAGGGGCTCTTCTGATTGGCTGAGGGCAGTACACAGCGACCAATCAGAAGAGCCGCTCATATCTCATTGAGATACAATGGCGGATTTGTCGTCCATTGTACCTGAATGAGAAGAGAAGAGGACGTCGGAGCTGGAAGAAGACAGAAGATCCCCGGGGCCGGACGAAGAGGACGCCTGGCCGGACGAAGAGGACGCCTGGCCGGACGGACGATCAGATGACTAAGAAGACATGTAAGTATGTGCGGACATGGGGGGGGCTGTGTGGACATTAGTGGGGGTCGGCTGTGCGGACATGGGGGGTTTTTCGGACATTGATGGGGGCGGGCTGTGCGGGCATGGGGGTCGGCTGTGCGGGCATGGGGGTCGGCTGTGCGGGCATGGGGGTCGGCTGTGCGGACATGGGGGTGGGCTGTGCGGACATGGGGGTGGGCTGTGCGGGCATGGGGATCGGCTGTGCGGGCATGGGGGTCGGCTGTGCGGGCATGGGGGTCGGCTGTGCGGGCATGGGGGTCGGCTGTGCGGGCATGGGGGTCGGCTGTGCGGACATGGGGGTGGGCTGTGCGGACATGGGGGTGGGCTGTGCGGGCATGGGGGTCGGCTGTGCGGGCATGGGGGTCGGCTGTGCGGGCATGGGGTCGGCTGTGCGGGCATGGGGGTCGGCTGTGCGGGCATGGGGGTGGGCGGGCTGTGCGGACATGGGGGTGGGCTGTGCGGGCATGGGGGTCGGCTGTGCGGGCATGGGGTCGGCTGTGCGAGCATGGGGGTCGGCTGTGCGGACAGGGGGGTGGGCTGTGCGGACATTGATGTGGGCGGGCTGTGCGGACATGGGGGTGGGCTGTGCGGGCATGGGGGTCGGCTGTGTGGACATGGGGGTGGGCTGTGCGGACATTGATGTGGGCGGGCTGTGCGGACATTGCTGGGGGTGGGCTGTGCGGACATGGGGGTCGGCTGTGCGGACATGGGGGTCGGCTGTGGGGACATTGATGGGGGCGGGCTGTGCGGACATGGGGGGGGGGGTGGCTCCATGGTCCCCGGGGAGCGAATTGCGGCTCAGGCAGCGACTCGCAATGGCCTCGCGGCCATTGCTCGCGCTACCTGAGCGGTAAATCGCTAAGGTTGTAGCCGGGGCTGTGGATGGATTTTGGGCAAGCGGCTCGCAATGGCCGCTTCGCGGCCATTGCTCGCCCTGGGCCAGCGACTCGCAATGGCCTCGCGGCCATTGCTCGCGCAGCATTGGGCGCTTCGCGCCCAATGTTAAATTCGTATCCACATGACCACGCCGGAAGTAGCGCGCGGAGGGGCGCTTTTCCGATTCGCGATTATATAATAGATACAGTTGTGGCCAAAAGTATTGACACCCCTGCAATTCTGTCATATAATACTCCGTTTCTTCCTGAAAATGATTGCAATCACAAGTTCTTAGGTATTATTATCTTTTAATATATAATTGCCGTAGCGCACTTCCGTCATATTCGGCGCTACTTTCCGTCGTCGTGGACGTGGCTGCCTCCCAAAGCCTAACTCGCAATGGCTTTGCGAGTCTGCACAGAATAGCCTCCAGTTACTCGCAAAGCCTCACTCGCAATGACTTTGCGAGTCTGCACAGAATAGCCTCCAGTTACTCGCAAAGCCTCACTCACAATGGCTTTGCGAGTCTGCTTCACTTGCAATGTCCAGGACACTCTCTCTCCCCCCCCCCCGGGTCCTCCTGTCTCCTGCCCGCGCTCCACCCCTGGTCCTCCTGTCTCCTGCCCACGCTCCCCCCCCGGGTCCTCCCGTCTCCTGCCCGCGCTCCCCCGGTCCTCCTGCCCCTCTCCGCCCCCCCTGCCCTCTCCGCTTCTCGCGGCCCCCCTTGCTCCCCCTGCCCAGGGCCGCACCATCCATCTGTCCATGCAGCAACAGCCAGGGGGAGCGGCTGTGCAGAAGGAGCTGCCGCTTCCTGCCTGCCGCGCGGCGCCGGGAGCGGCAAGTTTAAGAGCTGTGTGCATGATGCATGTGTGTGCTGTGTGCATGATGCATGTGTGTGCTGTGTGCATGATGCATGTGTGTGCTGTGTGCATGATGCATGTGTGTGCTGTATGCATGATGCATGTGTGTGCTGTGTGCATGATACATGTGTGTGCTGTGTGCATGATGCATGTGTGTGCTGTATGCATGATGCATGTGTGTGCTGTGTGGATGATACATGTGTGTGCTGTATGCATGATACATGTGTGTGCTGTGTGCATGATGCATGTGTGTGCTGTGTGCATGATGCATGTGTGTGCTGTGTGCATGATGCATGTGTGTGCTGTGTGCATGATGCATGTGTGTGCTGTGTGCATGATGCATGTGTGTGCTGTATGCATGATGCATGTGTGTGCTGTGTGCATGATACATGTGTGTGCTGTGTGCATGATGCATGTGTGTGCTGTATGCATGATGCATGTGTGTGCTGTGTGCATGATACATGTGTGTGCTGTATGCATGATACATGTGTGTGCTGTGTGCATGATGCATGTGTGTGCTGTGTGCATGATGCATGTGTGTGCTGTGTGCATGATGCATGTGTGTGCTGTGTGCATGATGCATGTGTGTGCTGTGTGCATGATACATGTGTGTGCTGTGTGCATGATACATGCGTGTGCTGTATGCATGATACATGCATGTGCTGTGTGCATGATGCATGTGTGTGCTGTGTGCATGATGCATGTGTGTGCTGTGTGCATGATGCATGTGTGTGCTGTGTGCATGATACATGTGTGTGCTGTATGCATGCGTGTGCTGTGTGCATGATGCATGTGTGTGCTGTGTGCATGATACATGTGTGTGCTGTGTGCATGATACATGTGTGTGCTGTATCATGAACACAGCACACACTTGCATCATGCATACACCACACACATGTATCATGCACACAGCACACCTGCACACACATGCATCATGGCCACCTGCACACACAGGTATCATGCACACAGCACACACATGCATCATGCATATAGCACACACATGTATCATGCACACAGCACACACATGCATCATACACACATGCATCATGCATACAGCACACACATGTATCATGCACACACATGCATCATGCACACAGCACACACATGCATCATGCATACAGCACACACATGTATCATGCACACAGCACACACATGTATCATGCACACAGCACACACATGCATCATGCACACAGCACACCTGCACACACATGCATCATGGCCACCTGCACACACAGGTATCATGCACACAGCACACACATGCATCATGCATATAGCACACACATGTATCATGCACACAGCACACACATGCATCATACACACATGCATCATGCATACAGCACACACATGTATCATGCACACACATGCATCATGCACACATCACACACATGCATCATGCATACAGCACACACATGTATCATGCACACAGCACACACATGTATCATGCACACAGCACACACATGCATCATGCATACAACACACACATGAATCATGCACACACATGCATCATGCATACAGCACACACGTATCATGCACACAGCAGGCCTCTTTAAGTTGGCGCTCATGTATCATGCACACAGCAGACGTGCACACACATGTATCATGCACACCTGCACACACTTGCATCATGCACATGGCACACACGCATCATGCACGCAGCACACATACATCATGCACACAGCACGCCTATGCATCATGCAGACAGCACACACATGCATCATGCACACAGGTCTTTAACGTGGCTCTCATGTATCATGCAGACAGCACACCTGCACACATGTGTCATGCACACCTGCACATACATGCATCATGCACACAGCACCCCTGCACACACATGCATCATGCACGCAGCAGACCTGCAGACACATGCATCATGGCCACCTGCACACACAGGTATCATGCACACAGCACACACATGCATCATGCACACACATGCATCATGCATACAGCACACACATGTATCATGCACACAGCACACACATGCATCAAGCACACAGCACACACATGCATCATGCATACAGCACACACATGTATCATGCACACAGCACACACATGCATCATGCACACAGCACACACATGCATCATGCACACAGCACACACATGTATCATGCATACACATGCATCATGCATACAGCACACACATGTATCATGCACACAGCACACACATGTATAATGCACACAGCACACCTGCACACACATGCATCACACATGATGTGTGTGCTGTGTGCATGATGCATGTGTGTGCATGATGCATGTGTGTGCTGTGTGCATGATACCTGTGTGTGCAGGTGTGCTGTGTGCATTATACATGTGTGTGCTGTGTGCATGATACATGTGTGTGCAGGTCTGCTGTGTGCATGATGCATGTGTGTGCAGGGGTGCTGTGTGCATGATACATGAGCGCCACGTTAAAGACCTGTGTGCATGATGCATGTGTGTGCTGTCTGCATGATTCATGTGTGTGCAGGTGTGCTGTGTGCATGATGCATAGTTGTGCTGTGTGCATGATGTATGTGTGCTGTGTGCATGATACATGTGTATGCTGTGTGCATGATGCGTGTGTGCCGTGTGCATGATGCATGTGTGTGCAGGTGTGCATGATACATGTGTGTGCACGTCTGCTGTGTGCATGATACATGAGCGCCAACTTAAAGAGCTGTCTGCTGTGTGCATGATACATGTGCTTGAAGGTATGCTGTGTGCATGATGCATGTGCGTCCAGGTGTGCTGTGTACATGATGCATGTGTGTGCAAGTGTGCTCGCTCCATCCTGCCCTGCTCACTCCATCCTGCCCCTCTGCCACCATCCTGCTCCTCCGGCTCCATCCTGCCCCGCTCACTCCATCCTGCCCCGCTCCCCACTATCCAACCCTACCCCCCTGCCACCATCCTTCTCCGCCTCCATCCTGCCCGCTCCCTCCATCCTGCCCCCCGCCTCCATCCTGCCCCCCGCTGTTCTTGCCCCCCCCTCTGCCTCCATCCTGCTCCCCCTCTGCCTCCATCCTGCTCCGGCTCCATCCTGCCCCCCTCTATCCTGCCCCCCTCCGCCTCCATCCTGCCCCCCCTCCATCCTGCCCCGCCCCCCGGCTCCATCCTGCCCACCTGCCATCCTGCCCCCCGACACCATCCTGACCCCCTACTCCATCCTGCCCCCCGGCAGTTAGCGCTCATGTGACCGATCAGCTAATCGGTTTCCCAGGCAACCACAGGTCCTAAACGCCTGTAGGACCTAGAAGATGGAGGTGGAGCGAACCGGCGGACAGGTGAGTATCCTCACTGAGGATTTTTTTTACTTTTACTGTGGAGAAGCGGGGAGCGGAGTATCGCCATATACCATAGTGCTGCTATACATGTACTGTAATGTACCGCCATATACCATCGTGCTGCTATACATGTGCTCTAATGCACCGCCATATACTATAGTGCAGCTATACACGTACTGTAATGTACCGCCATATACTATAGTGCTGCTATACATGTACTCTAAGGCACCGCCATATACTATAGTGCTGCTATACTTGTACTGTAATGTACCGCCATATACTATAGCGCTGCTATACATGTAATGTACCGCCATATACTATAGTGCTGATTTACATGTACTGTAATGTACCGCCATATACCATCGTGCTGCTATACATGTGCTGTAATGTACCGCCATATACTATAGTGCTGCTATACACGTACTGTAATGTACCGCCATATACTATAGTGCTGCTATACATGTACTGTAATGTACCGCCATACACTATAGTGCTGATATGCATGTACTGTAATGTACCGCCATATACCAAAGTGCTGCTATACATGTCCTCTAATGTACCCCCATATACCATAGCATTGCTATACATGTCATTTAATGTACCACCATATACCATAGTGCTGCTATATGTATATCTAATATATATATATAAAACCCCAAGGCTCACTTACGTCACTTTGCCCACCACTTACGTCACTTTGTCATGGCCAAAGTGACGTCACCACAGCGCTACACACGCCCAGGGTGGACCAACATGGCGCCCCTAAGCAGACCGGGACTCAGGCAGCCCCGCCATGCTTACGCCCGCCCTACACTGCCCAAAACACACACACATCACGGCCATGAAATGAGCGGCGCTAGCCGGTCGTCTCCCGCCCACCACACACCACTTCGGGAGATGACCGGCTAATGCCAGTCGTCTCCCGAGTGCCTCGCGCTCTCGCAGGTTTCACAGGTGCAAGCTCCTCCCCCTCACTTACGGTGCCCGGGGCTGTTGATAGCTCTCAGCGAAATGGCGGCCGCACGGATCGGCCTCCGCTCCCAGACTGGCCCAAGCCTCCGGGAGTAAGCCCTGTGCCGGACCGCCAGAGTAGGCCAAGTAGCCCTGAGGATACGGAGCCAGCTGGTGTGCAGCCTGAAAGAAGGGAGAGAGGTGTGCAGCCTATAGGAGGACAGGTGTACCGAGCAGTGATGTCGCCGCTCCAGCCTCCTCTCTCCTCACTCCTCCAGCGCCACCTCTCCTCACCCCTCCAGCAGGACCTCTCCTCACCCCTCCAGCGCCACCTCTCCTCACCCCTCCAGCGCCACCTCTCCTCACCCCTACAGCGCCACCTCTCCTCAAATCTCCTCACCCCTCCATCCACACCTCTCCTCACCCGTCCAGCGCCCACCTCTCCTCACCCCTCCAGCGCCACCTCTCCTCACCCCTCCATCCGCACCTCTCCTCACTCCTCCAGCCGCACCTCTCCTCACCCCTCCATCCGAACCTCTCCTCACCCCTCCAACACCACCTCTCCTCACCCCTCTATCCGCACCTCTCCTCACCCCTCCAGCGTCACCTCTCCTAACCCCTCCAGACTCCCGCCACATCATACTCTGCTATCCACAGAGTCGCCTCTATACTCTGCTACCCACAGAGCCACCTCTATACTCTGCTACCCACAGAGCCCCCTGTATACACACAATTGATTTCACCGCGCTCCCGATGCTATTGCAACGGGCCCCTGACCACTGCACTCTGCCCCTGACCACTGCACTCTGCCCTTGACTACTGCACTCTGCCCTGAGGCAGACTACGAGCAACTGAGCCTCCGTATACTCTGCTAACCACTGAGCCGCTCTATAGTCTGCTAACCACTGAGCCCCCGTATACCCTGCAAACCATAGGCTAGAATACCCGATTCTTTAGAATCGGGCCGCCATCTGGTCTACTATATAATCATCTAATTTTGAATGCGCGCGGCTTTTTGCATACACAGCGCTCATTGGTTGCCGCGGCTGGCGGCAACCAATGAGCTCTGGCGTGCGTTTTCCGTGACAGAGAACATTAGATGATTATATAGTAGATATATATATTAGGGCCATTTTTATACCGAGTCTGAATCTGTTGCAAAATCAAATAATATATTTAGATATTTTTCTAATGTCTATAGTACAGAGCATATTTTTTCGTACCTACTTGTTGCTTGTACCAGTAAAATAATATTAGACCTTTTTACTGTGACGCACACCTTTTCTCGATACAATCATGTTATGGCACATTTAACTACTATGTAAAGAGCACAATTTCACCCACGTAGTCATCTTTAGATGTATGTAACAAAACTCCTCTTATGTGAAAATAAGTTTTTAACTTTTTATTTATTGAGTCACTGAGCAGAATATTTCAAGGACTGCTTCACAGAATATCTGAATGGCAGAAACAAACTGAATAAATAACTGCAGTAATTATTAAATTATGTACAGGCAAACAGAAATGACAGTTTAATCAACAAATACAATTATTACAGAATATATAATCAGGAAGTATGCTCTAATATGTTTGACTTTTAACTTCTCTTTTAATCCTTAAAGGAGCTTGTCACCTTTTACATGCTGCCCAAACCACCAGTACCATGGGGTACCCAGGATCAAAACCGGGGAGGGGGGGGCAAGCCATTGGTCGTTCAGGTTGTAAAATTTTAGAACGGTGCATTATAATGTATGGAGGCATATGAGGCTACATTATACTATATAGAGGATAGTGTCTCCCTCATCCTCATGTAAAGCGCCATGGAACCTAACGGCGCTATATAAATAAATAAATAATAATAATAATAGTGGGGTTGCATTATGATAATTGGATGACTATGGGGGGTACCTTATGAATGGTGACTATGGGATGCATTAAAATACATAGAGAACTATGGGAATACATTGTAATGTATGGAGGAATGTGGGGATGCATTATAATATTTGGAGGACTATGGTGGCAGAGGAGGAGGACCATATAAACCATGATGGGGGACATGTATGCCACGATAAAGGCCATATTCCAGGAAGAGGACCATATACAGCAGGATAAGGGACATTAATACATAATGAAGGGGGAGAGGGGTCAATTTGTGAGTCTTTATAGGATTTAGAACGTTACACGGGGCCCATACATCTGACCAACGTGCACGTAGAAGGTGGGGGCCTAAATTGCGCACCGGGGCCCATCAGACTTGTTACGCCACTGGGGACCCTTATGGGGAAGTTTCATCTTATATAGAGCCCCGCCAATGTCCCATAGGTCTCACATCTCATATACAGCCCTCCATAGGTCTCCCATCTCATATACAGCTCTCGTAGAGCTCCCATATCATATACAGCCCCCTCATAGGGCTCCTGTATCCTATACAGCCCCTCCATAGGGCTCCCATCATGAGAGCCCTATGGGGGGTTATATATGATTCGGGAGACCTATGGGGTGGGCTGCATATGATATGGGAGCCTTATGGGGGAGCTGTATATGATATTGGAGTCTCATCTCATATACAGCCCCCCAATACCCCATACAGTCCCCATATCATATACAACAGCCCGCCATAGGGCTCCTATATCATATATCATAGAATAGTAGAGTGGGAAAGGATCTCCTGGGTCATTTGGTCCAACCCTCTTCTCAAATTCATCCCAAACAGATGTCTTTCCAGCTTCTGTTTGAAGACTTCTATTGAAGAACTCGTCATCAGCTCTAGTGGCAGCCTGTTCCACTCATTGATCACCCTCACTGTCAAAATCAGGGGTCTCAAACTCGGCTGGGTTGGTGGGCCGCACATAGAATTTTTTTTTATCGGGGGGCCGCATTGCTTGTAGGATTAAGTGACATTTTTAGTAATACCAGAATTTTTTGCTCAATGTAGTACTGTCCAAATCCTTATCCCCTTCTAGTAGTAATGTCCCCATCTTGGTCCCTTTCTTATTCAAATGTCCCTATCCTTTCCCCATCTTGTCCTAATATCCCCATCCTGATCTCCTTCTGTAGTAATGTCCACATCATGATCCCCTTTTGCAGTGATGTCCCCATCCTGGTCCCCATAGTGTAGTAATGTCCCCCATGCTGTTCCCCTTTTGTCTTTTGTAGTGATGTCCACATCCTGGCCCCCATAGTGTAGTAATGTCCATTACAAAAGGGGATCAGCATGGGGATGTCCACATCCTGGCCCCCATAGTGTAGTAATGTCCATTACAAAAGGGAATCAGTATGGGGATGTCCACATCCTGGCCCCCATAGTGTAGTAATGTGGGGGACATTACTACACTATGGGGGCCAGGATGTGAACATCCCCATGCTTATCCCCTTTTGTAGTGACGTCCACATCCTGGCGCCCATAGTGTAGTAATATCCCCCATGCTGGACCCCTTTTGTACTGATGTCTCCAACCTAGTCTACCTTCTTGTTACACACACACACACACACACACACACACATGCTCTCTGACCCACATACACATGCTGTCTGACACTCATGCTCTGACACTCACACACACTCTGACACACACACACACACACACACACACTCTGACACACACACATGTTCCCTATTGCTGTCACACGTCCCTCTGTGCTGGCACGTGTCCCCCATGGCTGGCACACATCCCCCATAGCTGGCACATGTCCCCTATGGCTGGCACAAGTCCCCCTTGGCTGGCACACGTCCTTCATGGCTGGCACAAGTCCCCCATGGCTGGAACATGTTCCCTATGGCTGGCACATGTTCCCTATGGCTGGCACACATCCCTTATGGCTGGTACACGTCCCCTTTTGCTGGTATACATTCCATTATTCTGGTACATGTCCCTGTGGCTGGCACAAGTACCCCATGGCTGGCACACGTCCCCTTTTGCTGGTACACTTCGCCTGTGGCTGGCACACGTCCCCTTTTTGCTGGTACACTTCCCCTGTGGCTGGCACATGTCTCCTGTGGCTGGCACACATCCCCTGTGGCTGACACATGTCCCCTGTGGCTGGCACATGTCCCCTGTGGCTAGCACAAATCCCCTATGGCTGGCATATGTCCCCTGTGGCTTGCACATGTCCCCCATGGCTGGCACATGTCCCCTGTGGCTTGCACATGTCCTCCATGGCTGGCACGCATTCCCCATGGCTGGCACACATCCCCTTTTGCTGGTACACTTCCCCTGTGGCTGGCACATGTCTCCTCTGGCTGGCACATGTCTCCAGTGGCTGGCACACATCCCCTGTGGCTGGCACACGTCCCCTGTGGCTGGCACAAGTCCCCTATGGCTGGCACACGTCCCCTGCGCTTGCACATGTCCCCTATGACTGGCACACGTCCCCCATGGCTGGCACATGTCCCCTGTGGCTGGCACACGTCCACTGTGGCTTGCACATGTCCCCGATGGCTGGCACATGTCCCCCATGGCTAACACATGTCCCCTGTGGCTGGCACACATCCACTGTGGCTTGCATATGTCCCCCATGGCTGGCACACATCCCCCATGACTGGCACACATCCCCCATGGCTGGCACACTTCCTCCTGTGCTGGCACATGTCCCCTATTGATGGCACTCATCCCCCATGGCTGGCACATGTCCCCTATTGATGGCACTCATCCCCCATGGCTGGCACATGTCTCCTGTGGCTGGCACATGTCCCCTGTGGCTGGCACACATTCCCTGTGGCTGGCACCCATCCCCCATGGCTGGCACAAGTCCCCCTTGGCTGGCACACGTACCCTGCGCTTGCACATGTCCCCCATGGCTGGCACATGTCCCCTGTGGCTGGCACATGTCCCCTGTGGCTTGTACATGTCCCCCGTGGCTGGCACATGTCCCCCATGGCTGGCACATGTCCCCTGTGGCTGACACACGTCCACTGTGGCTTGCACATGTCCTCTGTGGCTGGCACACATCCCCTGTGGCTTGCACATGTCCCCCATGACTGGCACACGTCCCCCATGGCTGGCACACGTCCCCCATGGCTGGCACATGTCCCCTTTGGCTGGCATACGTCCCCTGTGGCCGGCACACGTCCCCTGTGGCTGGCACACGTCCCCTGTGTCTTGCACACGTCCCCCATGGCTGGCACACGTCCTCCATGGCTGGCACACGTCCCCTGTGGCTGGCACACATCCACTGTGGCTTGCATATGTCCCCTGTGGCTGGCACACATCTCCTGTGGCTTGCACATGTCTCCTGTGGCTGGCACACGTCCCCCATGGCTGTTAGGGATGGGCGAGTCTACTCGCTAGGACTCGGGACTCGGCGATTCTGAAGGTACTCGCAGGACTCATTACTCGGCGAATCTCCCAGCTTGGACTCGCACAGTGACGAGTCCAATGGAATTCAATGGCAATAAGCTTGACTCTTCACAGATACCCGCTGTCAGCAGCGAGTCTGAGCGAGTCTACGATTCCGAGTCCTACGAGTCTACGATTCCGAGTCCTGTATACTGTATTCGGGAGTCGGACTCTCGAATACAGAATCTGTTATGTTCCGAGTCAGCACAGCGTGCGTGTTAGGTCAGAAAACTTGTGAAGATAGCCAATCATAGTCAGTAATGGCATAGCAAAGTTGGTTGTGTCAGGACTATGATTGGCTGCTGTCCATCGTGATGCCTATGTCATGTATGACAGGCAAGGCAGTATATAAGGCTTGTCCCCGCCATTTTGGCCACATTCCTGAGACGATCTGACCTAGTATAGGGAGAGAGAGATATATGCTGGAGCAGATCAGGGATTGTCAGTGTAGGGAAGATTCCTTATATTAACCCAAAAAGCTCTTCTGAGAGCTAGGAGGAGGACAGAGTAGTGCTGTGTAGGCAGGCAGGCAGGCAGGGAGGGAAGGAAGGAGAAGCCTTACAGTGCACACAGGACGGACCTCATAGCTTAGCTTACTCACTCAGCTTTGCTAACAGCTGCAGTCAGAGGCTTAGCTGAGGTGCTGTTTCCTTTTTGTTTTTGCACCAGATCGATTTTTGTTCCTAATAACCCATAGAGCGTTATTTTTTCTGTGGCAGACCAGTGCGTTGCTGCTCTCCTACCTTTAAATAGCACGTACACCACCTTAGGGAGTGTAGTGTGCAGCTTCACTGCCAAGTGTGAGCGCGCACACTTACCCCGCCAGCAAGTGACGCATACAGCAACACCAAACCACATCTCGGTGGCTGTGCGCACTTAAAACCAATTTTTTTAGGGAGTGTAGTGTGCGGCTTCACTTCCAAGTGTGAGCGCGCACACTTACCCCGCCAGCAAGTGACGCATACAGCAACACCAGTCCGCCCCTGCCTGTATACCACAATATGGGGGCATGTATACCCATCTGGGGGCCTGTATACTCCGGTGAGGTGTATACTCTGCTGGGGGGCTGTCTACCAGTGATAGCCGCTGTATACCAGGATGGCGGTCAATATGTTTTCACAGTTTTTGGGGGCAAAAATATGGGGGTCGGCTTATACACGGGTCGGCTTATACACGAGTATATATACAGTAAATGCAATATATAACGTGTGAACTCATTTAAATTACTTAGATTGCTCTGTTCCTCATGGTCACTCCGATGGAACGCAGGGAACATCTCTTGGGCGATCTCTCTCCAGGCTGTATTAATTTGGGTCGTATCCCCATAGTCAGGATCTGTAGGGAGCCATAGAAATGGACGAGCCTCCACAAGTTGAATAAGACGCAGTGTGTTCACCGTGCCACGGCCTGCTGCCATGATTGCACTGATGAATGGATTGCTCTGTGTGTGCGCCTGTCAGCGCGACTCGTTTCCTGTTTCCTTAAAGCATGGTGTGTGCTGGAGAATCGATTCACTCGCATCATCGGCTCCAAGCCTCCAAAGAAGAGAAAAACCAGCGAGTTTGGACTCGCACACTTTCAGAAACACATCAGCGAGTTGTAAATGTCATTATTCGCTATTACTCGGTTCCCTATTCATTAACATTGGACTCGCTGGACTCGCAACGAGTCCCGAGTCCTGCACTCGGACTCGTTGGGGTCTTGCGATTCCGAGTCTTTTAGGACTCGCCCATCTCTAATGGCTGTCACATGTCCCCTGTGGCTGGCACACGTCCCCTGTGGCTTGCACATGTCCCCTGTGGCTGGCACACATCCCCCCTGCCCTGACTATGGCCCCCATGCTCTTTCCTCACCCTCCTCCGGGTCTCTCTCCTACCGCTGCACTCCTCCACTTCCTGCTTCTCAGTGACGGTCATGTGATCAGCACAGCAGAGAGACATTCTCTGATCACAGCGATCACAGCGGCAGCAGGGAGAGCAGGGAGACAGCGAGAGGACATCACTGAAGGAGGTAAGTAAAGCTTTTTTATTTTACTTTGGGCAGCAGCATGGGGGTCCATATGGAACACAGGGGGGGTATGTGTGCCATCACTGAGGGGGGCGCAGGCACATATAAAATGCGCTGCGGTTTCAGCACCATGGTGATGGACAGCGGCAGTGCATATTATATGAGCGGGAGCAGGAGATCTCCCGCTGCCTCCTGTAGCCTCCCCAGCCCCTGGACAGGTTCCAGAGCCCTATCACCTCCCCTGCAGTATAATCCAGTCTTCAGATTTTCCAGTACGCCGCCGGCATGATTCACTGTCCACGGTGTCGGGGGCTGCACTGAGAAGCCCCGGGAGCCGCGTGTTTGAGATTCCTGGTCTAGGTGTTAGTCCAACGTATACTTTTGGGCAACTACATGTTGCATAATATATCACATTACTAGAGTTGCATGTGATATGGTCAGGGATGTCAAATTGCTTTGTCCCATCAACTGATCTGAAATTATTCACTCTGCATATATTATCACATGCTACACCATCCCCGCAGGGGTTACACCCCCCCATGGATATCACTTACTCCAAAAGGATTTGATCTTTGTGGGATATAATGACTATCCACCAAATGATCTTTAAGATTTTTACTTCTCGAAGTATGGGAGGGAAATTCAGGGAGGTATTTAGTCAACACTGGATCCGCTTATTAAAACTGTACTAATAAATTTGTTTTACATTTATAACACACAAAATTTGGTGTATAGATTCATATTCTCCTCACAATATGCATTATAATGAGTCTCAGATACACAATGATGTATACCTGGAATATATATTTGATCTTTAATGTCCCGCACATACCGGTTCCTGATAGAACGCCATCTAACATGGACATGCTTCTTTAAGAGGTGAATAAAAGAAAATCTTTACAAACTTAAAGGGGACCTGTCACCAGGTTTTTGCCATCCCATCTGAGAGCAGCATAATGTAGAAATAGAGACCCTGATTCCAGCGATGTGTCATTTACTGAGCTGCTTGCTGTCATTTTGATAAAATTAGTGTTTTCTCTGTTGTAGATTTAGCAGTCTTTGAATAAGCCAGACTACTTGGCAGTAGGCCAAGTAGACTGCTAATGATAAAATCACTGTTTAATTAGCTAGAGATTATCAAAACTACACTGACCAGCCCAGTAAGTGACACATCGCTGGAATCAGGATCTCGGGTCCTATATTATGCTAGTCTCAGATTAGGTTGCAAAAACCTGGTGACAGGTTCCCTTTAACATATTACACCTTCACCTACCTCAGACTAAACGCACAACAACCGCCCGCCAAACTACATTGGGTATTAGAAAACATTACCTGTGCTCCGCTACTGTTGCACAGACATCAGTTTGTATGTGGGGACAAGGTCAGAAGTGATGGAATGCCAGAGTTTTTTGTTTTTAACTACATCTTGGTGCCCTGAGTCACGCTGGTCCCATATTGATGAGTGATGTTGCACAAGATTAATGAGCTCTTCATTGTCAATTGTTGGTTTCCCTTCCAACACTACAATAGTTTTTTTGTCTTCTTAGCAGAAGTCTACATGCAGGAGGCAACACTAGTTACTACCATAAAATGACTGTCATGGGTTGCAAAAATGGACTTGTCATCCCTGAGGAAGGTGCCAGGTGGGGCACCGAAATGCGTTGGAGTGAAGGAATAAAGGATAAGGAATTGCTTGTGAAACCCTGACTTCCATGTGAGTTTTATTTGGACACAGCAGCACGGACCGTGGTACACCTCTTCTATCCCAACATTTTCTGGTCCTTTAAGTCGTCCAAACAAGACTAATCATTATAGAGTCTGAGGGCTGAAACTTACATTGAGCCAGACACTACTTACGATAGGCAAGTTGGTCCTTTCATGGCTTTTCTTCTGTGCTGTGGTTTTCTTGCGGCTCTTGGAAGCTTCTTTCAACTAAAATTGAGCAGAACAATAGTACCCATGACACACTTGCTCAAATGCCAACATGTGTCCACAAAAGGCCCATGTGAAAACAGCGTAAGGTGAAGGCATTTACCTTACTATGGGTCACTGCTCTTCCTCGCCTCACTGGGGTCTTCCCTTTTTTGCCCTTCCGGCTGCGTTTGTGTGCCTTCTTGTGCTGTCTGCCCTGCATGGTGAAAGAGAAGGGGGAAAAGTTAAAATTGATGTGACCTATTTGTGTAACAATGTATCTCAAAAATGACAAGCTTAACAGCCCCAAAATGCCACTTAGATCCTGGTGACATGGGCCTAAGGAAACCGTCACACGTTTCAATCTCGATCACGATATCGGCTGTAAAGTCACGTGATCGAGATCGTTTGTACACTTCTGCGATATCGCTTGTGCGGTGTCACAAGCAAAGATGTCGTATCCGATGTTCAATTTGGCAACACGCCAGTGATCGTTGGCAGTACTCTGCGATCAAGAGCAGCCAGTGTCAGGAATAGGTGAAATCGTCAATCAGATCGTCACACAGGTGTCACACAGCACAATGCAGCACATCGTACGGTCGGAAATCGGCATATTTGAGAACATGTTCTCAAATCTGCGATGAGCGATACGACGCATTATCGTCGTCGTATCTAGGAGTCACACGCTACGATATTGTTTGGACATCGTAGCCACACCTCCAAAAACACGACGTGTGACGGTACCCTAAGACTTTTATGTTCCAAGACATATGTGACACATGTGACATACAAATGTTCTTATCAACACATGGACATCTGCTTTGTGTAAGTGTAAACATCCACAACGCCAACACACCATCTTGCGGTCAATGTCAAAGGAGTGGGACACACATGCATGTTGTGGACTGTTGTTGTTGTACCATAGTAAACATCCATCCAAACACGTGATTCCCATATGTACATACCTTCATGGCCAGCATGAAGCATCTGTGGGTGTGTACACAGGCAGCAGAGTGTGACTTCCTGGTTAACCAGAAACTTTTCACACATCTTGCATCACATGACCTATTATATCACTTCATTTGCATATCATGCATGCATAAACCAAAAACGCATTCGTTAACATATGCCTCAATATGGCCTATGCGTTAACGGATGCGTTGCCCATAGACATCGATGTTATAAAAACGCATGCATTTTTTTAAAAAGCACCAAAACACGTTGCAGACCATATTTTGAGCGGAACTACCAAAAATGCATAGCGTCAAATGAATTGCACTTTAGCATTACATTTTTTACATTGGAGTCTATGGATGCGTTAACGCATACGTTTTTACACATTTGCACACGTGAAAAATGCATGCTTTTAGCAGATGCATGATGCAAATGTGACCTTACAGTGATATTTTGTTGTATTACACTTTTTCCTGTGGGTGAATTGATGCCACTTTGGTGCAATCTGAGCATGATTTTTTGAAATGGGGAGAAATTTCTTGTGGTGTGTTTGTTGTGTGTTCTGTGATTTTACCTATCATCTCCATATTCCTGATTAACGTTGAAGCTCTGCTTTAGTGATACCACTATCATGACAATATTGATTTGAATGTGGTTCAGTATTTCATTGACCTTTTTGCTGATATAGTGGGCAAACATATGCCCGTTCAGCAAACCAAACACAAACTTTTATCATCTGTAGTTCACATCATTTTGAAAACTTAACTTTTTTGTGGAATTTAAGTTGTGTTGCTGTCATTTGGAGGGATTCGATTACAAACTGAGTATAAATCTAGCCATTCTTGAATTCAGAGTAAATCTGCCTGCATTTTCTGTGGAGAGTCATGTGCATCTTTCAGTGATGATTGATTGCCCCACCGTAACAGAAAACACGCTCTAACAAGACACTAGCAGCAGGGCAGGCCAGCACCTCCAAGGCGTGTAAGGAGAGGTCAGGCCAAGTGTCCACCTTGAACACACAATAGTAAAAGGGAAGTGAATCATCATGAATGACACAGGTATGGTAATTTAAGTATCTCTTTAGCATCTTGCTCAAGTTCTATCTCCTTGCCATTGTTACAGGCATAGATAGCCCTTGCTGATATGCTAGTGTATTGAAAATGGCCCAGTTTGTGCACCTTTCCCCCACCTCTGTTGTAGCAGTTGTGCCCCTCTCTCCCTATTAATCCTTGCTGTTGTAAAGAGCCGGTACCTCTGCCATGACCGTAGTTAAAGGGTGATGTTTTCAGCACGTGATGTACAACGGCACCTCTTGAATGATTGCATTGTGCAACCCTTTTGTGACTCCAAAAGGAGAGAGGACATTTTCTCCTTTTAGAAAGGTGGCTAACCAGTATAGGTTGTTGGCTAAAATGTGTATCAGGCGACGGTCTTAATAAAACACTTAAACACGAACTGTGCCATGTTGGCCCTTCAAACAGGCATAGGTTCTATGTCATCAACATGAGGAACAATACCCATTTTCTCCTCACGTTGCCTCGCCTCCACCTCCTCCTCTCCAGCCCATCCAAGCTAGGTTGCAATTCCCCTTTGTAGCAGTGGGGGTCCATTTGATGAGGGCCCTCACAAATTTGTACAGGAGGGCCCTCCAAAATGTATAGAGGGCCTTCCCAAATGAATAGAGGAGGGCCCTCAGAAGTGTATAAAGGAGGGACCTCCCTAATGAACAGATGGGATGACCTTCATTGCCAGCAACCGTATCTTTGCATATGCTGTGTTATTCTTGAAGCAGTGGTTTCCGCACCAAATGAATAGAGGAGGGCCCTCCCAAACATATGTTACAGGGCCAGCTCAGGGCCCTCACCAAACTCAGGTTTGCAGGCCCAGTGAGCAATTGATTTGAGGGCTGCAGAATGAAAAGGAAGAGGAATTAGAGGAGGAAGAGAGTAGGCAGAAACTAGCATACGAGTAGATGGAAACTATTATGAAGTTGGCCCGACTATTCTTGTCATGGGTATGATGTGTGGTGTCCTAGGCTGTCACTCTGTCCTACCCTCCACCAGGTTCACCCAGTGTGCGATCAGAGGAATTTGACTGTCAACAATAACATCTCCACGTGTCTGTTGCTACGTGCACCATCTCAGTTACAGCATTGCTGACAACATGGTTGATATAGTTTAACACATTCTTCTGTAAAGTGGGGTTGGAACACTGGGTACAATAGTGGTGCACTGGCTAGCAAACCAGTATCCTGGGGCAGCCACAGCCAAGAGATCATGGAAAGACTACGTTTCCATAAGCCTAAAGGGAAATATCTGCATGGCTAGCAATTTGACAAAGTGAGTCTGTAATGTTTTTGCCTGTAGGGGAGTGTTTGTGTATTTACACTTCCTTTCCAAGATCTGGGTCAACAGCATGCTTCGCTGGGACAAAAAAACTGGTCATGATTCATGTTGGTTGTTGTGTATGTGCAACCGCAACTCCTGGCCGGAAAGTGGGAGCACCTGCTCATGGACAGAATATTGTGAAGGACCCTTCCCAAAGTAGAGAGGAGGGCCCTCCCTAATGTATAAAGAAGTGCCCTCCAAAATGTATAGAGGGCTCTTTCAAATGAATAGAGGAGGGCCCTCAAAAATGTATAAAGGAGGGCCCTCCATAATGTACAGATGACATCACCTTCAGTGGCAGCAACCATGGCTTTGCTTATGCTTTGTTATTTTTAAGGCAATGGTTTCAGCACCGAATGAATGTAGGAGGGCTCTCCCAAACGTGTTACAAGCCACCTCTGGGCCCTCACCAAACTTAGGTTTGCAGGCCCTGTGAACAATTGATTTGAGGGCTGCAGAATGACATGAAGGATGAGACGGAGAGACAGTAACTGGCATATGAGTAGATGGAAAACATGAAAGTTGGGCTGACTACTCTTGGCATGTGTAGGATGAGTGATGTAACGTCCCATGCTGTCACTCTGTCCCACCCTCCACCAAGTTCACCCAATGTGCCATCACAGAAATGTTTCATCCCTCACTGTCTCAAAAAACCTCATGTGTCTGTTGTTATGTTACCTTCCTAGTTATAGCGTTGGTGACAGCACTGTTGATATTGTTTCCCACATGCTTATTTAAGTCGTGGACAG
The DNA here is from genome assembly GCA_033576535.1 of Allobates femoralis. Lineage (NCBI taxonomy): Eukaryota > Metazoa > Chordata > Amphibia > Anura > Aromobatidae > Allobates > Allobates femoralis. The sequence continues at coordinate 266,158,655 of JARQOC010000006.1, read as the reverse complement.
CATACCGTCTAAAATAATGGAGGCTATAATCCGAGTTTCATGTGGCAGCCACAGGAAAGAAATTACGTAAACATTCTGTTCCCACAAGCCTAAATGTCAACATCTCCACAGATAGCAATTTGGCAATGTGAGATTTTAGTGCCTATGGGTACATGGCTGCTAATTTACGCTTTCTTTCCAAGCTCTCTATTATGGACAGGCTGCAGGAGGGAGCGGGAGATCTCCTGCTCCCGCTCATATAATATGCATAGCCGCTCTCCATCACCATGGTGCTGAAACCGCACCTCGGTGATGGGCTGGGGGAGCGGCGCATATTATATGGTCCTGCACCCCCCTGTGATGTCACATGCCCCCCCTATGTTAGATATGGCCCCCATGCTGCTGCCATAGTAATATAATAAACTCTATGCCTACCTCCTGGCTCCTCTTCCAGCGCTGATCTCCCGGTGTCTCTCCGGTCTCCCAGCTGCTGCTGTGATCGCACACAGGGATGATGTCACTCTCTGCCGATCACATGACCGCACAGAATCAGGAAGTGGAGGAGCTCTGCAGCATCATCTCTGCCCGATCACAGCAGCACGGAGGGAGACCGGGAGATCAGCGCTGGAGGAGGGAAGAATAGAGCAGCATGGGGGCCATATCTAACACAGGGGGGCATGTGCCACACATAGGGGACATGTGCCATGCATAATGGATGTGTGCCATGCATAATGGACAGGTGCCATGCATAGGGGATGTGTGCCATGCATAGGGGATGTGTGCCATGCATAGGGGACATGTGCCAAGCATAGGGGACGTGTGCCACACATAGGGGACGTATGCCATGCATAGGGGACGTGTGGTGCCATGCATAATGGACGTGTGCAATGCATAATGGATGTGTGCCATGCATAGTGGACATGTGCCATGCATAGGGGATGTGTGCCATCCATAGGGGACGTGTGCCATGCATAGGGGATGTGTGCCATGCATAGGGGACGTGTGCCATGCATAATGGAACACAAATTTAGACACCATGTAGCATATTCAGAAGCCCCTGAGGAAGCAAAAAATCAGAAAAACACCAAAAGTGACCCAACTGTTCAAATTGCAATCTCTCAGTGAATTCATCTACACCTTCAATTATTCTTTTGTAACATCCATCTTTTTTTCTTGACATGTGCAGATATGTCAGACTAGCACCCATACATTTTGCCCAGCTTCTGAAGACAAACTTTCCGTAAATAATTAAGGTCACTCTCCCCACTACAATAATGCCACACATATGGTGGTTTACTGTAGATTACGCACAGTGGGGATCAGAAAACGACTGAAGATAAACCTGAGTGGGGGCTGTTTTTTTGCAGAATAATTTAGGATTGTTATTGGTAACTTTTTGGGGTGCATAATGTTTTTTAATTGCTTTCAGTATAAGTCTGGGATCATATTGTTGCACTTACAATGGGGTTTCTGGAGGGAACCATTCACTATGGTGAGGCAAGTGAAGACACTTTGAACTCTGTTTTGCATCTTTTTGTGTGTATCTTTTTTAGGCTAGGTTCACATGTTCAGTTTTTGGGCAGTTTTTCACATCACTTTTTGAAAGTCAAAACCAGGAGAGGATGCTAAATATGGAAGTGGTGTCATCTTTCTATTATACTTTTCTTCTGAATATTACACTGAGTTTGGCGGGGAGCGAGCCGCAGTCATGATCTGTCAGCAGGGGATAGCTCCATGGAGCTGAAGTTCAGCACCGAGAGGCGCTGAACTTCAGCACCCGGCGTCCAGCTCCCGGGTGCGGCTCCTTTGCAATCCGACGCCAGAGAACCCCCATGTTAGGGGGCGCCGGATCACACTGGACCGGGAGGATCCAGGAGAATCCGGGAGGATCAGCTTTTCTTCCCCGGACACAAAAATGATGCATGCGATCTTATTTCTCCTGGATTCTCCCGGACAGATGGAAGCCAGATGGCAGATAGCTGCTATCCGGCTCCATCCGGCCCCATAGCATACTATGGGGCTGAAATCCGGTCCGGGGCTGTCAGGTTCACCCCTGACAGCCCCAGATCGGATTTAGCCTTGGTGTGAAGTCGGCCTTACAAAAACTGATGTGAAAAACTGAACATAAGCTGAACATGTAAATGTAGCTTTTAAACATGTGTAGAACCGTGGTCGTTCAAAGTTGTGTGTTAAGAAGACATCTTAAATGATGGGACACCACCGCAACAGAAACCAGACAAAGTGCAAAGTGACTACATCTACCTCATTATAGGGAGTAGTTCCATCAAGGGTTTGCTCTGAATCATGGTTTTTGGGACTTACATGGAAACCCTAGGGTGCCGTCACACCAGGTAACATCGTTGGAGATGTCGGCGGCGACGGGCGGGAGCGCCCATGTTTTTGGCTCCCCGCCAGCGTCGCCGTCACATGTTTACATGCGGCGACACCTTTGGGGACGCATCGGCGATCTTACAGGCGGTGGCGCCGCTGGGGTGTCTAAAAACCCCAGCGGCAATGCCGTAACATGGGAGCCTATGGCTCCCATCGCCCGTGGGATCGCCGTCCCCCGTTTACATGGGGCAATGTGTGCACATCGCCCCAGACTGCTCGCCTGGTTTCAGAGCGCTGGTGTGAAACCAGGCGACCACTCAAATGTGTCGCCCTTGCCTATTCATATTAGTCGACGCATCGGCGATGTCGGCAGTGATAGGCCACGCGCCAGCGTCGCCTATAAAATCGCTGCCGAAATCGCCAGGTGTGACGGTACCCTTAGTGTGAGTACTCAGCGGAGAGTGCAGGATAAATGTGAAGCGAGTCTTATTCTGCTTTTGGGGAGATTCAATGATCAAATAGACAGCAATATAGGTATAGTTCTTATTTTTATTTTTGCATGGTTCACCATGTGTTATTGGTGATAAGGTGGCTTTATTCTTTATCTAAGTGTGATTAAATCAATACCAGATTTATACTGCTTTTTTTTTATGTTGCTGCTATAGCACAGTAAAACATGCTTTTTATAATAATATGATAACCTTCTGTTGCCATGTTCTGAGATCTGACTTTTTTCTATTTTTCAGCAAACAGAGTTGTATGAGGCTTTTTTTTTTTTTTTTTCAGCATCAAGTTGAAGATTTTTTTTACAACATTTTGGGATGTACACATTTTTTGATCGATTTTTGTTACGATTTTTGAGAATGAAAAAAAGCAGCAATTCAGTTATTGTTTTCATTTTTTATGTGGCTCACCATGCTTTAAAAGTAATAAGACTAATTTATTCCTTAGGTCAGTACAATTACAGCTAGCTATACCAGACTTATGTACCTCTTTATGTTTTGCAACTTTTAAATATTAAAAACTATATTTTACATAAATTAATTTGCTTTTGTGGGACAGTTTGCAGTTTTCACTTTTTTTTTTACATATAACTTTTTGATCACTTTTTATAAAAAAATGAAAAAGCATCATTTTTGGTGTGTTTTTTATGTTTTTTTTGCGATGTTTACGTTAATAAATTACATGACAGTTTTATAGCTTGATACCAATTATGTACTGTATATTTTTATTTATTTTTTTAACACAATGGCTGCAATGTGTGTGCTTTCATTTCTGTGCTTTTTCACTTGTAGAAACATAGAATTATAGAGTGGTTGACATGGAAGAGACATTCTGGATCATCAGGTACAACTTCCCACTCAAAGCAGGAATCATTAAATCCTCCTAATTCAATTTCTGAAGAAAGGGCACGCAAACCCTGAAATGCATAAAAGAAAGGTTGCAAATATTTTTTAAACATTTTATTTCCTTGATGTCAACAGTCTACTCATTTTTTCCATGAATTTATTTATTCTAATTTCTAATCTTTGTCTCCTCCCATTCAGTTTCATCCCATTGCTTCTAGTCTTTCTTTGTGCACATGAGAATAAAGATACAGTGTGACAGCCCTTGAGATATTTGTAGACAGCTATTAAGTCTCCTCTTAGTCTTCTTCTTTGCAAGCTAAACATCACCAAATTCAGTAATTGTTCCTTATAGGACATGGTTTGCAGACTGTTCACCATTCTGGTCCCTCTTCTCTGAACTTGCTCCAGTTTGTTGTCTTTTTTAAAATGTGATGCCCAGAACTGGACACAGTATTCCAGATGAGATCTGACCAAAGAGCACTAGAGGGTGATAATTACATCACGTGTTATTAAATCATACAATTATGTTGTTTTTTCTTTGTTGCTGCTGCATCACAATGTTTACTCATGTTTAGTATGAGATCTATTAGTGTAAATATACATATACATTTTTAAATATTTTGCTTAACTATTTTATTTTTAAACTTACCGTATATACTCGTGTATAAGCCGACCCGTGTATAAGCCGACCCCCCCACTTTTGGCCCCCAAAACTGGAAAAACCTATTGACTCGCGTATAAGCCTAGGGTGGACAATGCAGCAGCTACCGGTACTGAAAAATTTCAAAAATGAAAATAGATACAAATAAAATTTTGAACTTTTATTTCAAACAGAAACAGTAAACAAACTCTGTAAGAGTAAAAGAGGCTCACAAAACCAATATGGTGTCAACAATAAAACTTTAAAAGTGCAAAATCCTGAGTTCAATCAGCAACAAAGCTAAAATACAAGAGTTAAAATCCTTCAAAACTGAAATACACACACACATGATATATACACACACACATGATATATACACACACACGATATATACACACACACACGTTATATATACACACACACGATATATACACACACACACGTTATATATACACATACACGATATATACACACACACATGATATATACACACACACGATATATATACACACACACACATATGATATATACACACACACACATACATATAATATATATACACATGATATATACACACACACACTTGATAAATACACACACATATGATATATACACACACACTATATACACACACACACATATGATAAATACACACACACATATGATATATACACACACGATTATACACCACAAACACACACACAGCGCCTTCCACTAAACATTGAAGAGATGGAGACAGAACATTTTGTTAAAGATTTTCTCTTTTTTTTATACCAGAAAAAAAAACTTAAGGGGTTAAACACCAGTCCTGGATGTCAGTAGGCCAACTACACTGGGCACTATGTGCTGACTTCCTATTACACTGCCTCTATATACAATTATTGAAGCTGCACCTATATCTCTCCACATTTTGCCTAAAATCATATTACTTACCCAACAACAGCTCTATTCTCCCCCTGCAGTGTCCTCCTGACTAAAGACTGAGAAGATGATCAATGATAATAAACAAGCTGAGTCCTCCTACACATCCCATATGCCAGATAAGGTCAGGGAAACTTAACCCATAAACATGCTGCTGGTCTTGTGCCCACTGCCCGGAAGAAACAATGTGTGTGTATACCTTTAATTGGGAGAAGGGGCTTCAGCCATGTGTTGTAAACTTTGTTTACACTTCCAGTGTTAGTTCAGTTATCTCCTGGCTGCTCCTCCAGGTCACAGTCAGGCTTAATAAAGCTGCCAGCAGAGGGGAAAAAAAAAACAATAAACACGGCTCTCTGGCTCGTTCACTGTGAAGAGTCGGCTCTTATCAGTCACATGAAAGAGCCGGCTCAATGTGTCGGATCGTTCGCAAACGACACATCACTAGCCTCTACTGCCACACAGACCGGGAGGCAGGAGGATGGACGGGATCGGGGCCGGCTGCTGCATCGGAGGAGGATGAACGGGATCGGGGCCGACTGCACTGGAGGAGGAAGGACGGGATCGGGGTCTGCTGCTGCACCGGAGGAGGATGGTAAGGTGGAGGGATCCATGCTGGCGCTGCACCGGTGAAGTTCTGGGCAGGAGGGGGGGTCCAGGGAGCTAAGCAGGACCCGCCGGGTGGATTTTGCATGGAGGGATCCATGCTGGCGTGCACCGGTGAAGTTCTGGGCAGGAGGGGGGGTCCAGGGAGCTAAGCAGGACCCGGGTGGATTTTGCATGGAGGGATCCATGCTGGCGTGCACCGGTAAAGTTCTGGGCGGGAGGGGGGGTCCAAGGAGCTAAGCAGGACCCGGGTGGATTTTGCATGGAGGGATCCATGCTGGCGTGCACCGGTGAAGTTCTGGGCGGGAGGGGGGGTCCAAGGAGCTAAGCAGGACCCGGGTGGATTTTGCATGGAGGGATCCATGCTGGCGTGCACCGGTGAAGTTCTGGGCAGGAGGGGGGGTCCAGGGAGCTAAGCAGGACCCGGGTGGATTTTGCATGGAGGGATCCATGCTGGCGTGCACCGGTAAAGTTCTGGGCGGGAGGGGGGGTCCAAGGAGCTAAGCAGGACCCGGGTGGATTTTGCATGGAGGGATCCATGCTGGCGTGCACCGGTGAAGTTCTGGGCGGGAGGGGGGGTCCAAGGAGCTAAGCAGGACCCGGGTGGATTTTGCATGGAGGGATCCATGCTGGCGTGCACCGGTGAAGTTCTGGGCAGGAGGGGGGGTCCAGGGAGCTAAGCAGGACCCGCCGGGTGGATTTTGCATGGAGGGATCCATGCTGGCGTGCACCGGTAAAGTTCTGGGCGGGAGGGGGGGTCCAAGGAGCTAAGCAGGACCCGGGTGGATTTTGCATGGAGGGATCGGGCTGCAGCGGTGAAGCTCTGGGCGGGCGGGGGGGTCCAAGGAGCAAAGCAGGACCCGGGTGGTCTAAGCATGGAGGGATCCAGCCAGGGTGACCGCAGCGGGGGAGATCTGGGCAGTGGGGGAGGCTTTGAGGGCGCTGTGGAGCCATTTAAAGCAAGCACATAAGTGCTTGTAAAGTTAGTGACTCGCGTATAAGCCGAGGGGGGGACTTTTCAGCACATTTTTTGTGCTGAAAAACTCGGCTTATACGCGAGTATATACGGTAGTTCCACTGTGAAACATTAATATTTTTCACTTTGATCACTGATCCTGTGCACTGCTGCACAGCAGTGCATGAGACCTGTCAGTGACTCCCTGGCAGACCCATAGCAGGATCTAACAGCCCACCATACTTTGGGTTTACACGAGGACATCAGGGTTCCATGGCAATGATCGGCACCCGAGATTACAGTCACTGGGTGCCAATACAACCAAAGTAAGTTTTTTATGGTTTAGATACTGCTGTCAACTGCTGTTAACTGGCCCCAATTGGTTCCAAACTGGTCAGGCACGATGCTCATGTGTGTCAGCTGTCATATACCTCTGTCACCCATGAGATTTTTGGCTGAGGGAATAGAAGGGCTATAGGTTAATTTCTGGTTAGCGTTTTAAATTAGTGTTGATTGAATATGATTCCTTAGGGACTGCCATTTTTATGTATATTGGCATTGATTAAGGATCTATATTCAGAATGTGGACAATGCATGGAGAATGAGTTACTTTGTCCAACCATAAACCAGTAAGGATGTTCCATGAATTGTCACTCACAACATTTCACAGCTGCAGTTGACTAGTACCCAATCAGTATGAGATGTTCTGCTTAATTCATAGAAGCAACTTGTCTGCTGTATGGATTTCGTCTCCCATTCTTTCAAGCTTTAAATCTGTATGAATACATAAATTACACAGCTTCTCCTATACATTGCAATGTTAATCACTGATTGAACATAAATGTCAGTGATGGATTTTCGTGGACCTAAAAGACCCAAAAATGGATATTTCTTCATGTTTTCTTGCATACTAATAAGGACACGAGAATAGCAAAAACAAAAGAAAAAAAACACAGGCATGTGTATAGCTTAATTGATTATAATAAATATGTACTCTATGAAAACCATGGATAAATCTCAAGGTACCGTTACACGGGGAAACATCTCCGGCAACATCGCCGGCAACTCAGGGCCATGGCCAAGTTGAAGCAACATCGCTAGTGAGTTGCTCCGTGTAACAGGGTGATTTCAGTGGTGATAGTTGCTTCAGCAACATTCCCTGGTTTCCCAACAATGTTGTGAAACCTGGCGATGTTGCTCAGGTGATCTGCCAGAATCGCCCAGTGTGACACCGCAACAGCGATGTTGAAAGCAACTTCCCCATTCACTGCAATGTTAAGGATCGCTGCCAGGGTTGAGTTTAACTCTGGCAGCGAAAGTTGTTTTCAGCATCGCTGCTGCTTTGCCGGCGATGTCTCCTCTTGTAACATCTCCACAACGATCTTGGCAAACTTCCCAAAACATGCGCGCTCCCATGAGTTGCCGGAGATGTTTCCCCGTGTAACGGTACCTTCACATGTGAAAAATGGATGCCTGAATCAGCCTTAGGGGAACTTTCTTGGAAAAAAACAATACATCAGGTAATGTCTATTGCATTGTCTGAAAAGGTCAATAATTCTCTCTCAATGCTTTGAATGCACCAACCCCATAAGGGCCCATTCTAAATTGTATCAGTTCACCGTTAATATCAACACAGGACTGGGCAAAGTTATATCTTAGGAAGCAAAATAGCATCCCTGTCATATATCAACTAAGGTATAGGAATGTAATTATGAGCCTGAATAGTTTTAAAAAATCCAAAAAAGTAAAAAAAAAAAAATCAGCATCTGATCTAAAGCAAGGTAACATTCATTACCATCCTTCCTTAATGAAAAGAACACAAACCATTTTTTTTTCTGATTTTAAACTCATTACTGATTTGAAACATAAGTCAACATTGAATAATGCTCATGCTCTTGGCTTGGAAAAACATTGGGAAATCAATTTCATTTCTAATCAGCAGGTACCATTAATCAATGTAGGACACAGTCCAAATTGCTTTCACTGGCTGGCTGATTTTTTTTCTTCTCTTTTAATGGGCCAAATGTTTACACAGTAAAATGCATATAGAACCAGCGTGGGAATTATCTTGTCTCAAGATATTTTGGCTTTTTCATTGGAGCATTTATTTATGAGATGTTAAAATTTTCTGTACAGATTAATTTGCTCTGCTGGGTTAGTTGTAGGTTTTGCAGCATTTACTCAATATATTTTTTAAATCTACTATATCAAGAAATGTACAGTTTGTTCTTTTCAGAGTTTTCACATTGTAGAAAGCTACAGATAATCTTTACGTTTGTTCCCTGAGTTTTAAAAAACGTAATTGTAGGTGATCATGTTTTGTACAACTCACTTTCTTTATTTTTACCTTTGTAATATGCCGCTACTTTGGGTGAAAATTTTTGTATGATGCACTGGCGCCACCTATGGGCAGAATCCAATTTAAAAAAAATATCAGTTTAAAGACCCTTTCAAATGTCCTTGGTTTTTCATCAAAAATTCTCTTTGTCCTTATTTCATCTAGTTTGCCCCTCATTAAAACTAAGATTAGGACAGAAGTGAATGTCAGATATTTGATAAAAAAAAACTTGTTTTCCTCTAATCAGAATGTGGATACTTACATCTGAACTTACTGTGTACTGCACTGTCTCACTCATCAAAGGGCTGTATATGTTTCTGTAAAAAACATTCCCTGTAAAATATATTAATATTTCCAGTTTTATTTTAAGTCTCCCTTAGGCTTGTAATAGAATACTTAACATTATTTAAAGGAATATTTTTCTTGCTTAGCTCTCATAAATAATAGTACTGGTAGCAAATAATAACATATGATGATTTTTTCTTCTGATTGCTGTGACTTTAATGTTCATTATTATTACTATTATTATTTATTATTATAAATTATTGTTTTTATTAGAAATGGTAGTGATGTTGTAAGATGCAGAACCTGTTTTTTTCATGTTGAGTTTTAGGCAAGAGTGATAGGAGAAGATAATTCATAGAGTCTTGTTCTCTGGATAGAAGACAGGTGACATCAAGGCCCTATAAGCAAATTGTAGAACCATCAAAGAGGTTATCTGGCACAGCTCCCTTTAACTTGAGTCCTGTAGCTTCATTTGGACCAGACAGAAATTTAGCTCCATTCCACTGTCAGACAACACTAATTGCATACGTCTGTGATCCGAGCTTTCGATGCAGTGGTTACAGGATGTCAGATGAATACTGAATTTTCTTCTGTCTACTAATCATCATGCATTTGAAAAGTATTAAGAAGTAAAATAAATAATTTACATAGTCACAAAACTTTTTATGTAGACCTAGACTTCAACAGTGGAGCAGTGTAAAATCTCATTCAAGAGCTGAATATTCCTTTAAGCAATAAATACAATAGATCAAAGTGCAAGGTTGAAGCTAGATATATTTATATGCAAAATCCTTTTGAAGCTTGAATATCACAAATAGTGGACCTTTGAAAGCTTAAAAATTTGGCAAAACTTTGATTAGGAGTCAATCTCAAGCTCGACATGTCATTAGAAGCAAAAATCACCAAGCTACGACTTGCCTACTTGGACACATCATAGAAAGAAAAAAAAACACTGGAGAAGGACATCATGTTCAGAAGAATAGAAAGTATAAGGCGAACAGTAAGACCAGCAACCCAATGGCTTGATACTGTCAAGATAATGGTGGAGAAGACTCTGGTGAAGACCCTGGTGGATCTATCTAGGCTTTCGCAAGATTGATCTTCTTACAGTGCGTTTATGCATCAAGTAGCCATGGATAAACATCAAGATTAAGGCTGACAAATAATAAATAATAATAATCTTATCAATTTATTTGAGGTTTAAAGAAGCAGAGAGGGGAATCAATAGGACAAGGTCTATTTAATGAGGTCACCTCCTCTCTGATGGATAGCTTATACAGATGACGTTTTTCTTAAATGAACATACGAGAAAGTTGTCATGATGCAGAAAGTAAACTCTTAATATTTATCCCAAAAAGGGCATTTCAGTTTGTATAATTTGTCTCTTTAGATAGATGACTTCTTTTCACTTGACAACTCCTTAAACTAAGTATCTCACATTTTTAACGTGTAGCAATAGTGTATTTTATATATTCAATAAATGAAGAGTATTGTATTGTTGTATTCTAGTACTTATAAACAGTATGTCTTTATATTGTTCATGGTGTACATACACTTGCCCATTTATTTAATGCTGTGGGAATCTTGGTAATCTCTTGTTTCTCTAAATTAGGAATTTTATGTGATATATAAATTATTGAACCATTTCAGTTCATTTACAAGTTATACTTGTTTGATGCAGACACTGATACTAAAGATTTAATGACAAGAAATACAATGGACTATTGTAGAATTAATATTCGAAAGGACAGTATGCAATTCTTCATGAGCAAGATCTTTAATTATTCAATTCATATTTTTCATGATCTTGCATTTAATTGGCATCGATGAATTATTAAAACGTGAAATACAATAAAGTAAGAAGGTCTTGCTCTATGAAAAAAAAGTGTTCAGGAGCTCAGTCTTTTTACTTCTCAATTTTATCATGTAATATTTAAGTTGTATTATAATATCTTCCTACCTGTTGTAAAGCGCCATACCTGAAAAATCCACATTTAAATCAAAATAAATAATAGGCTGATGTGCTCTGGGGGGGGTGGACAAAGCTGTTCTTCAGCCTCTCCTTAGCTCTACCTCTTTGCTAGCATCACCTGGTTTCATTTGACATCTCATAGGCTTGGGTACATAGCCAATATGACAATATAAACAGTTTGGGAAAAGGATGGGTTGATACCCTTTAAGTACCTTATCAAAAGTTAAAAATTTGTCTCATTTTCAGTTCTACTAAGTTTCACTCATCAATGCTACTTCTTAAATAATTTATATTGTACACATGGTTTGAAAAAGTGTTTGCATAAATCCTGATATTTTATTCTTTTGCATGTTTGTCACACTTAAATGTTTCAGATCACAAAAAAAAAATATTAGACTTATTATTAAGGAAAAAAGAAATCCAAACCTTCAGGACCCTGTGTAAAAAAGTTATTTTCCTCACTTAAAACATAAATTAACTGTAGTTCATCACATTTTTAGGTAGCTGAGTTTAATTTCCCTATCCACACCCAGGTCTGTTTACTCCTACATCTGTTCTCAATCAAGAAATCACAATATAAGGACCTTGTCTGATAAAGGGAGGAAAACTAAAATATCTACAGAAGCTAAACATCATGTTCAATTCAAAGAAATTCAGGAACAAATGAAAAAAAATGTAATTGAGATTTATTAGTCTGAAATAGATTCTAAAGTAATTTTTAAAGATTTAGTTCTCCAGCAAATCCCAGTGTGAGCCTTTAACCAAAAAAAAAACAAAAACAAGGAACAGTTGTGAACCTTCTCAGGATTGGTTTGCTGATCCAAATTACTTCAAAAGCGCAGGGACAACTCACCAAAGAGGTGACAAAAGACCCTCACAACAACATCCAAAGGTCTGCAGGCCTCACTTGCCTCAGTTAAGGTCAGTGTTCATGACGCCACCATAAGAAAGAAACTGGGCAAAATGCAAGCTAAAGTTGCATGGCGAGAACCACTGCTGAGCAAAAGGAACATAAGCTCTCATCTCACTTTTGGGAGAATACTCTGTGGACTAACAAGACATAAGTTGAACTTTTTGGAATGTGCATGCCCCATTAGATCTGTTATAAAAGTAACAGCATTTCAGAAAAGGAAGATCAAACCAACAGTAAAATATGGTGGTGGTAGTGTGATGGTCTGGGGCTGTTTTGCTGCTTCAGAACTCAGAAGACTTGCTGTGGTAAATGGAACCATGAATTCTGTTGACTGCCAAAAAATCCTGAAGGACAATGTCTGGCCATCTATTCATGACCTGAAACTGAAGCGTACCTGCATTATGCAACAGGACAATGATTCAAAACACACCAGCAAGTCCATCTTTAAATGGCTTAAGAAAAACAAAATTAAGACTTTCAAGTGGTCTAGTCAAACTCCTGACCTTAATCTGATTTAAATGCTATGGCATGACCTTAAAAAGCCGGTTAATGCGTGGAAACCCTTCGATGTGCTTGAATTAAAACAATTCTGCAAAGGTGAGTGGGACAAAATTCCTTCAGAGCATTGTAAAAGACTCATCAGTTATCACAAACATTTGATTGCAGTTGTTGCTGCTAAGCGTGACCCAACCAGGTCTTAGGTTAAGGGGCAATTATATTTTCACACAGGGCCCTTAAAGATTGAATTTCTTCTTCCCTTAATTGTAAAGACCTTAATTTTTAAAATGTATTTTGTGTTACTTGTTATATTTGCCTAACATTTAAATTTGTTTGGTGATCTGAAACATTTAAGTGTGACAAAAATGCAAACGAATAAGAAATCTGAAAGGGGGCATACACTTATTCATAGCACAGTATAGGTTATTTTATCACCAAAACAGCCACTCATAAAAAAAATCCTTAAATCATATGGAAAATATAGCCAGGATAGAAGATGGCAAGGAAAGAGTTCCAAGTGTTCAACAGCAATATCCAAATCACAATGGCATATCACAGTAGGTCATCAGTATGGTTGGAATTTCATAAGATGCTGAATACTGTATGTTTTCATTTGCAATAATAATAGTAAAAACTTTGAGGATTATGAAGACTCACTTTTCAGAAAAATACCATCACAGGAATAAATCTTTTGTCAAACCTATCATAGAATAAAATGCAATCATTATTCTTTTGTCTTTAGAATATCAGGAACCAACTTCATTGGGTATTACTGAACAAACAATACTATGAAATCAGTGGTAGAAACAGGCACGTAACTATAATAGGTGCAGGGATTATGATGGCACCCGGGCCCTGAAGCCTTAACGAGCCCCACAAGTCCCCTTTTGCCTATAAAAAAGACTAATGCTATTAGAGGTTTGCAATTATTGGAGCCTTTGCATTGGAGCCAATGAGTTTCAAGTTACACCCCTGGGTAGAGATCACAACAAATGAACATTGTTTAGATGCAGACTCCCATCCATACATTTAAGATGACTACTTTATACTATATGTGTAATAAGTATGAGATTTTCTCTGAAATCACAATTAATTTCAGGGGACACAAAACCTCTTTGTTACATGTAAGTGACAGCAGTTCATGCAATCACTGTTCAGGGCTAGATTTACACATTTGTATGCCATAGACCAAAACCCATAATTCTGCACCTCCTCCCCGTGGTGCTGGTGTTACTCCTGCTACTATTTCCACTCTTTTATGATATTTTCTGTCACAGTTAGAAGCTATGGCAAAGTTAGAAATAGAAGCAGAGAACCAGCGCTGCACTCACATCTCCCAACTACATCATCTATGACTCCAGGATTCAGGAGAGCTTTAGAATGGGCAGCAATGTGAGAAGGTTTAGTAAGTAATTGCAGTTTTATACCCAGTGACTGAGCCTGTGAATGAGCAAGACAGCATGAGCTTTAGATAAGGGATAAAACCGAGAGGGAGGAGACACAGAATAGATATTAGAAAAAGCTTTTTGACAGTGAGTGTGATCAACGAGTGGATCTAGTCCTGTGTGTGAGACTCTTAAACGAGGCTCCACAGACTCCATTTGCATATTCAATGAGTAGAACAGGCTGCCACAAAAGGTGGTAAGTTTCCCTTCATTGGAAGTCTTCAAACAACTCTACCATGCTATGTCTATGCAATGTTATTCATTTAATGTATGTCAATGTAAATTTAAAAACTAGCATGTTATGCAAAAGAAATCTGAAAGATGTGTAAATATTTGGTTGTTATTTCTCCTATATGTACTCCCTCTTACTGCTGCGCCCTAGGCTATGGCTTATGTTGGCCTTATGGAAAATATGGCCTTCTCACGGTTGCCAATACATGCAATAGTACAGTTTAGATAAGGCAAAATGCATGCTAAGATCACATATACCTTAGATCTGAATAGTAATAATAATTTTCAAATTAATTTTAACAGGTAATAAATATAATGACTGTTATCTTATGTAACAATACTACTGATTTTATGCTGTCAACCTTGACTACATCTTGTACAATATAAGAAAATAATGTTGCTTTTTTTAATACTCAGCAAATCCTCCCTAGAACACAGCCTTGGCTCGGGCACACCTGGGTGATCAATAGTTCAAGCCTTATCTAAGTGAAATCTAAGTGTACAGCTTACCTCTTCATTAATGAATCAATGCATTGTTGTCTAGACTTGATCTTACAACCAATATCACAATATTCGCCTTTGCTACATTGTGTTTTTCAATCCAAGAAAGCTTTGACTAATTTAAGGAAATCTATTACTCCATGTCTAGTATGTACCACGAAATGTGAAAGATCAGCTGAGTAAAACTGGCTGGTAACTAGAAAAAAAAAGAAGAATCTAATTTTGTTGTCAAGAGTAATAAACATAGTAATTGTTTTCAATAGTTGATATCTTGTTCATCTTCAAGAATTTATGCTAAACTTTCAAATTAACTCTGCTTGGAAGAAAAAGAATTGAATTCTAAAGCAGAATTTCCTGATAATATAGATATCATTATATTTTGTCGATGGCAAAAGGGGATCTAATTAGGAAGAAAATGGATATGGGAAAAAAATTAGTTGATCTGTAAGCCGTGCACCAGGCATGTTTTTTAGGATACAGTGAAGCTATGGACGAATATACCAACTCTGATGCCAATTTGTTCTACAGGAAATAATTTACTGAGTGATGCAAATACTCAAGCAACAAATCAGTGGAACAATCAAAATTTTACACAGACACCCAAAAAGGAGGCTGAGACCATTGTGCTGGAATGCATGGCACTCCAACAATATGTACCTATAATTACCTCTACAAATGTATCTACTAGCTTGCCTAAACCAGGTAAACCGTTCGCCTGTTACCTGATAACACCTTTGAAACTAGAGTGAATATATGAGTGTAAATTATGAGTCTGACTGCGGTTCAGTTTACTATCCTACGGTAGATTATCTCTACTTCCCATCTAAATATCCCCTTCCTGCCTCAATATAACGTAAGTGAATTCACAGGAATAGTCCTTCCTCAACCATACATTACATGTTTAATCAATAAAATGACTGCTGCAGCAGTTTGCCAGAAATGGAGTCTAATACACATTCTCAGTTGTCTAATGTTAAAATGTTTTTAGAAACTCCGGGCAAAAGTTCAAAAGCAGCCTGCAGTCAATAGCGTATCAAGATGACACTTAGGCGTGGATGAGATTTCTTCCTAACTGAAGAAATATGACATGTCAAAGTGCAGCTGGAAGCTCCTTATGTAGACTATGTCAATTGCTCTTGCCTGACACAGTTAACATACCTATCTCTCTTTTAGATACTTTTGGTAACAAATTGTAGTGAGTTGTGTGCACAATTGCCCACAGCTAAGGTGCAGTGGGCCTTAATAACCTTAGGAAAATAGGTCTACTCCACACTAGTACCATTGAAAGAGAATGGCTGTGGGGCCCCTTCCAACAGATGAAGGGTATCGTTAATGACTGTGCTCCGACTCCTCAGCGATGTCCAACAGCTCTTATGCTAAGTGCCATCTTTCTCTGTCTCTTTGCACTACCTGTAGCATAAATCTTTTCCAATCTAAACAGGATCTGGAAACAATCAGCTCCACTTTGCCACTGCTCCAGTCCTCAGGGTGTCTTCCATGTGTGGGTGTATCTGGGTCTCCTTTCAGTACATACACTCTCTCATTCACAATGTCAGTTGTTCCACAGCTGTGGTGCACTTTTTATTTGTATCTCCATCTCCATCTTGAGCTGTGCAATGCCTAATAAAATTATTAGTTGATGGGCATCATTGGAAATCGCATTTAATGTGGAACCATTATATTTCAATATCAAATTCTTTCTTTTCTAAAAACTCTTGTGTGTTTTAAACAGCACATATGTCTCCAGCAGTCTTTTGGCTGTGCTAGCAAACAGCAGTCCTTTGTAGCTAAAAAGCAATGTTATTTAAAATATGTACATTTATCAACAAAAGGCACTGATGTGAACAAAATATACACATTTATACCACGTTGATGAGTAATGAGCTGGTACACATTAGGGATGGGCGAATCTACTCGCTAGGACTCGTTACTCGGCGAGTAGTAAGGGACTCGCAGGACTCGGTACTCTGCGAGTTTCCCAGCGTTTACTCGCACGAGTCCAATGCAAATCATTGGCAAACGCTGACAAAACTAGGATTGCCATTGTTTGCATTAGACTCGGCTACTGTGCCAGTGATAGCAGGGAAACTCGCAAATAACTGCTGTTTCTTTGCGAGCCGAGTCCTGCTGTCTTCTCTGTGCAGCTCCAGGGTCCTAGAGCCCGCCTGCTCACAGACATGATGTAGCAGTGCTGAGATTGTTCTCAGTCTGCTCATTCCCTGTGCATAGACATCTATATCTATGCACAGGGATGTAGCAGAGAGGACATCGCGTTTTGGACTGCGTCGGACAGAAGAGGATTTTTTTAATTAAAGATGGAGTCCCTAATGGCTTTTTTTTTTATTTCAAATAAAAAAATTTCTCTGTGTTGTGTTTTTTTAACCCTTTATTGGAGATTCTTAGTGGCTGGGTCAAACGTGGCCTGACATTAAGAATCTCGGGCTTAATACCAGCTTGTATAACAAAGCTGGTATTAACCCCTTTATTACCCAGCGTGCCACCGCCACCAGGGCCGCTGGAAGAGCGGGGTTCAGCGCCAGAGGATGGTGCTTCAATGAACGCGCCATCTTCTGGGGCGGCTGCGGGCTGCAATTTGCAGCGGGGGGTGCCCAGAAAGCTTGGGCATCCCTGCGCTGCGGATTCCAGCCCCCAGCTGCTTAGCTGTACCTGGCTAGACATAGAAATTGCGCGGAGCCCCACGCATTTTTTTTTTATTATTTCATGAATTTCAGAGTCTCAGAGTCAGAGTCTCAGAGTCTGAGTCAGAATCTCAGAGAGTCAGAGTCAGAATCTCAGAGAGTCTGAGTCAGAATCTCAGAGAGTCAGAGTCAGAATCTCAGAGTCTCAGAGTCAGAATCTCAGAATTTCATGAAATAATTTAAAAAAAATGCGTGGGGCTCCGCGCAATTTCTATTTCTAGCCAGGTACATCTAAGCAGCTGGGGGCTGGAATCCGCAGCGCAGGGATGCCCAAGCTTTCAGGGCACCCCCCGCTGCAAATTGCAGCCCGCAGCCGCCCCAGAAGTTGGCGCGTTCATTGAAGCGCCATCCTCTGGCGCTGAACCCCGCTCTTCCAGCGGCCCTGGTGGCGGTGGCACGCTGGGTAATAAAGAGGTTAGGGCCAGCTTTGTATTATCAGCTGGCCCTAAGCCCGAAATTTATGGCGGTCACGCCAATATTAGACATGACCGCCATGAATTTCTATTAAATTGTTTTAAAAAAAAAACACAACACAGAGAAAAAATTTTATTAGAAATAAAAAAAAAAGCCATTAGGGACTCCATCTTTAATTAAAAAAGTCCTCTTCCGTCCGACGCAGTCCAAAACGCGATGTCCTCTCTGCTCATCCCTGTGCATAGATATAGATGTCTATGCACAGGGAATGAGCAGACTGAGAACAATCTCAGCACTGCTACATCAGCAGCAGGCAGGCTCTAGGACCCTGGAGCTGGGGCAGTCAGCACACTGAGCAGACAGGACTCTTATCTGTGCGAGTTTCCCAGCGATTACAGTTGCAAAGTAAATGAGTCCAATGCAAATAAATGACAAAACTAGGATTGCTTCAGGCTGAAGCTTCCGAGACACATCTGCGATTTGTAAATCTCACACTACTCGCTATTACTCGCTTCCCCATTCATTAACATTGGACTTGCTAGACTCGCAACGAGTAACGAGTCCTGTGCTCGGACTCGCTAGAGTCAAGCGATTCCGAGTAATTTAGGATTCGCCCATCACTAGTACACATCTCACATGCCACCCCACTTACTCTTCTGCCCATGGCCAGACCTTGATCCAGACCAACTCTTATACTATCTATAGGTCCGAGAAGTCATTCTGATTTTTCCCCAGTCAGCCAAGGTCTTTTCCAACAACATCAGCATTCCTGATGCCATCCAACTTGAAAGAGACAAGTTCTGGAATGTAGTTAGCCGGCTGAGATTCAGGGTTTCAGTGTCCTCCAGCTCCTCATCATCATCCTGAGTCAACGTTCCTACCGAAACTTTGGAAAGTGCATTGGCATTGTCGTTCTCTCTTCCAGATCAGTACCGGATGCAATATTGGTTCTTGGAAAGGTGAGCCATCCACATCTGGTCAAGAGTTGCTACTTTGGTGTTCTTCCAATGCACTAATGGGTTGTTTTCTATCATTACGATTATTTTTGTGACTGCCAGGTACTCTGCAAACGTTTTGGTCATGGTGCAGACCAACACTAAATGTTCCAACATAAAGGAGCTATAGTTGTTGGGATTGCACTCCATCTTCCTCAAAGACCGGATGCCATAAGCAATTACTATTTTGCATCAATCTTGAACTTGAGAAAGCACAAATACCAGACCATGTAAATTCCTGTCAGTGCCCAACAGCTTGTTCATTGGGCTGGCCAGATGGGCAAACTTGGATATAAATATTTGATAGTATCTGGCAGGACAAAAAAATTGCTATCTACAGGAGAGTATTTGGACGGGCCACTTCTGGACTGCACCCACCTTGCTGGCAGCCAGCTCTTTCCCTCTGAAGTGACAAAATGTCTTAAGTACTCTATCTGGTGTTGAAACTGTTGTCACTTCCTGGGCTTAATCTTGAGGGTGTAATAGTGCAACGATCTTATTACTTGTTGCAGCTTCTGCAGGTGATCCTTGAAGGAGGTCACAAACAACTTAACATCGTCCAAGAATATCAATACCGACTAAAAGTTGAGGTCACCCAGATAGTGCTCTGGTATGTCCCGGGGCATTGGACAGGCCAAAGAGCATCGGGTTAAATTTGTAGAGTCCCATGAGTAGAATGAAGGCCGTCTTCACCTTGTCTTTTTTGGCTGCTGGTGCATACCTGTATCTCCTGGCAAGGTCAAAAGTCGAGAAGAATTTTACATGACCCAGGATGGATCAATTGAAGAGGTGGGCATCCCAGACAGTCTGAGCATTCTGTTTTTGGTTGTCCATGCAGAACTGGAGGGACCCATCCTACTTCTGCACAATGACCACTGGAGCAGCCCAAGGACTTTGACTCTGCTACAGCTCCCAATTCTCCAAACTGATAACCACCATTTATTTCACCACCTGGTACATATTGGGCAGTATTTGCTAGCATAGTTCCCGAATTGACACGGCATCGCCGATAGGTATTTCATACTCAATAGTGGTAATACATCTAAAGTCTTCATCATGTCTTGAGACCACCTCTTGGAATTCCCACTGAGTACCTTTTGTTGCCTTGTAGGCAAAACCCAACAGTCCACACCCATCATGGCCATGGGTACTAAACAATCCCTTCTATTGTTGAAATCTGCCATAATTGGAAACCTAAGGCATAGTTCCATGCTAACCTATTACCTGGTTGTAGCTTGATATCTCTCTGTCAAAGAATTTCCTCATAGAGCACATATACATTGGCTGGCAGGGTACCTCTGGTGATGACTATTTTACTTTCTAGATTCTATCACATTAAAGTAGTATAAGGGCACACACCCATCCTTCCCAGTGATGAAGACCCGGGCTACTAGTGGTCTAATCAACATCGTCCGCTCTGGAGTTGGTTATATCATGATGTCCAGACTACTCAGTTGTTGCCAAGATACCAGCATAAATATTTGTTACTGCCATGTCGGGATCTACATCAGAATCCTTGGCGGCACCTTCACTCACATGACAAACTAACCACACATGGTTCTCTTGTGAAGACTGCAGCTTCTCACCTTTTGCTGCAAAACCTTCTGGGTCAGCCAGGGGATTGTGGCCTGTTGCAAAACTTAGGCCCTTATCTGGTACCAAGATCATGGTCTAGGTCTCTCAACATATTTCTACCCAGTGTCACATCCAATCCTCTCTGGAATGGTTGGTCCACGAGCACGATCCTCTTCCTACCAATGTCCTTCCCAAACAATTGAACTTGCATTCAGACTATCCCTTACACGTCCATTTATCTGTTATTGTCAGCCATTAGACTGATGACATTTCCATCTTCTAGGTTCAACATGTGCCCAAAATGTCTTTCAAGATCCCCAGAAGCATAACGTTGCATTCTG
The DNA here is from genome assembly GCA_033576535.1 of Allobates femoralis. Taxonomy (NCBI): domain Eukaryota; kingdom Metazoa; phylum Chordata; class Amphibia; order Anura; family Aromobatidae; genus Allobates; species Allobates femoralis. The sequence continues at coordinate 266,137,670 of JARQOC010000006.1, read as the reverse complement.
AACTGGTGTCAACTAGACAGCGAACCTTCTGGCTTTCTAGCTTAACTTCCATGGCTGCTGGCATACAGGTCATGTTCATTGTACATGGGGCTTGGTTGTTGGTGGACCACTGCAGGACACCCGAGGGTTGTAATTCAATGGCTGGGTCAGCCTCCATCTGTACAAAGGGGTCCCTGGCCTATAGGGCCGTAAAGTTGGCTGCACCAGCATTGTGACTTCCTGAGAAGTCATGATCTCATTGTGATCTCAATATGTGCATGGCATGCATTAAGGCTGGTCTTGCCATAGGAGCTTTGGTCTGCCATACCATTTGTAGTGCATGAAGTAGATAAGTACTCATCAGAGCTACCTCTAGGTGGAGCTACAATATTTGTTCTTACATAGCCACCATCAACAGCCTTCATCATGGTCGACACCTCTTCTAATTTGACTTTCTTAGGCATTGCTAACCGACGTTTTGATCCCATGCTTTAACTCCTCCTCCTGTTCTATGTGGCTAGGTAGATATCAAATACAGAGCCGAGTTACCTCAAGCCACCTCTTGGAGCTTGCACTGTAAAACATATTAGCTCTTCCAGGAAGTATCTGATCCCTCAAAAGATGGTCCAGCATTTAAAAAAATGTCCATGCCTCTGGGGTCACATCTCTGGATTTCCTGCATCACCTCCTCAAGGAATTTCACATACCGCATCAATCTATCTCCCTCACGCTGTGGCCATTTGAAGAATTTGCTTCTAAGTTGCCCTTCTCCAGACAAATTCCTTGGCCCCATTCCAGCAGTGAAAATATCTTCTCTGTGGTGTCTATCTTGTATTGAGGGTGCAACATTACTGCCCGCCTGTAATCACCTAGTGATGAGCAAAGTTTGCTTGAACACGTTCGCCAATTTCAAATTCGGCATGAATGTGGCCGATTCAACTTGGGGATCAGGAGCTCGAATGCTTTCCCCAAGAGTCAGGAAACCTGGCTTTGTTTGGGAAAAAGTTTGAAAGTTAAAATGACCCTAAAACTTTACCTGTTTATTTGTGGCCAAAACGCTCACTAAAAGACCCGCTGGCTTCTATCAAGGTGTACAATTTTTTTGAGCTTTGAATGAATTTTTTTAAGCTTCCTGGAGTTTGCAGGCGTTCTTGTCACATGCAGGGTGTTAATTTTAGAAACAGTGCCAGATGTGGCAGCAGCTGGAAAGTTCAGGAAGCTTACAATGTGCTTAAAACATCTGTTTAAGAGACCTTAATATTTTTAAGGGATTTAAAAAAAATATATATATGTATTTATTTAATTTTCTTCTTCTTCTTTTTTTTTTTAAACTATCCTTTTTATTGGGAAACTTTTATAATTTTTACATATCACATATCTTAAGAATCAACGTAATACATTGGATGCATAAGAAAACGTTAGAACAGGTTGATAACTGTAGAATTCTCATAGCATATGCATAAAAATTGAATAACAAATTTTGTAAAGAAACATATGTTTACACCCTTAAGAAGTAGTTACCAATTAAGTCAATGGTTTTACATCTTCCCATCCCTATGCCTTGAATATTCCCTAACAAAATCTATCTTCCCTATCTCACTAAACACTAAAGTGCTATACGCTCGTGTTCAACAACCTAGGCAGCACATTTCAGCCTACCCAAAGTACCTCCAAGATCTTCCAAAGTGTACCATTCTGTATGAATATAGGGCCTCATAAAACTCGTGATGTCCGAGGGCGAAAACGTTTTAAGAATATAAGGTTTCCATTTATTAAAAAACTTCCCCGTCAACTTGGAGGGATATTTTAGTGTTTCGATGGACTCTAGATCTAGTGACTTTCTCAAAGTTTCGTGTACCATATCCAAGGAGGGGGTATGTTCGCCTATCCAATCTTGTAGTAGTAGCCTCTTTGCCGCCATGGTTTTTGTGTGGAACAGAACATGTACCCTCCCCTCCGCACCCGTCTCCTTTGAGTAGTGGAACAACCACAACAACGGATCATCTTTGTTTTCATTGGGGTAGAGTCCTGACGCCAGATCTCCTATATTTTTCCAAAACCCTCGTGATTTTGTACAAGACCAGATTCCGTGTTCTAGGTCGGTCATGGAACTCTTGCATTTGGGACTGTGAATGCTTCTTTCACTATTAGTCGGTGATGGAGGTATATTAAACCCTTTAATAGTTCCATGTATAAGTTTAAATTGGGTATCTCTCCACTTTTCGTTTATGATCCATTTTCTTATCGCTCTCCACCCATCCAGTATCTTTGTGGTTAAGTCAGGGACTTTTATATGTTTTTTCCACAGTGAGAAGATGTTGTTGGTGGCTAACGGTCTAAGTGCACTCTTCAATTGATTATATAGTGAGGAAATGGAAATATCATTCACGGGCATTTTTATTAGGTTGTCCCAATCCCCCCTGTCCAATTCACCCGACACGTCACACAATCGGGACAGCAGATGGTGCCTGTCCTGCAGGTATTGGAGCCAGTGTGCCTCTGGCAGATTGAATTTAGATAGAATTTCTGTGCCAGTCATCCATCTCCTCTCCTCTCTATGCATGAGGTCGCCCATCGTCTCTATCCCCCTCTCCCTCCATATTCTGAATAGCGAGTTCTCAAGTCCCTGAGGAAATGACGGGCTGGCCCAGGGAATTAAATTTTTAGAGATTTTCCATGAAAGATTCATTTTTTTTCTAACCGCTTTCCAGGTCATCACTGTATCTCGACATATAGCGGTATTCTTAATTTTAGGAGGGAGTTCTGACAATAAGGCATGTAACAAGGCAGATAGGTCCCAGGGTTTGGAAAGCTCCCCCTCCAAAGGTGTATCCGAAAATTTGGATGTCTTATTTACTTATCTAACACATTTCTCATAATACAAGCTAAATTGTATCCTCTAATATCTGGGGATTGCAGTCCTCCCTCTTCCTTTGATTGCATTAAAGTTATTAGTTTTATTCTGGCTCTTTTGCCTCTCCAAAGGAATTTGGAGAATGCTCGGTAAAGTCTTTTAATGTCTTAGTGTTTTAGCAACATGGGTATTGTCTGGAGCGGATAGAGTAATCTCGCGAAACTTATCATTTTGATAAGATGGTTTCGGCCTAGTAGCGTCAAAGGTAAATTTTTCCAATTTTCTAGTTCTTTCTCTATTTTATCTATAATTGGGAGGAAGTTTAGCTTATAAATCAATTCTGGCGATCTGGCCAGACGAATTCCAAGGTATTTTAAACTATCTTTAGCTATAGATAACCCACAAAACAGGTTTTCAGATTTATCAGAGGGGCCATTTCCAATGAAGAGAATTTCACATTTGTCTTTATTTAATTTGAATCCTGAAAATCTGCCTATTTTCCCTATATCTTCCAATACTGAACTGAGATCTCTCTGTGGATTACGCAAGAATAATACAACATCATCCGCAAAGAGAGACAGTTTTAATTCTTTCTCGCCGACTCTCATAATACAAGCTAAATTGTATCCTCTAATATCTGGGGATTGCAGTCCTCCCTCTTCCTTTGATTGCATTAAAGTTATTAGTTTTATTCTGGCTCTTTTGCCTCTCCAAAGGAATTTGGAGAATGCTCGGTAAAGTCTTTTAATGTCTTAGTGTTTTAGCAACATGGGTATTGTCTGGAGCGGATAGAGTAATCTCGCGAAACTTATCATTTTGATAAGATGGTTTCGGCCTAGTAGCGTCAAAGGTAAATTTTTCCAATTTTCTAGTTCTTTCTCTATTTTATCTATAATTGGGAGGAAGTTTAGTTTATAAATCAATTCTGGCGATCTGGCCAGACGAATTCCAAGGTATTTTAAACTATCTTTAGCTATGGATAACCCACAAAACAGGTTTTCAGATTTATCAGAGGGGCCATTTCCAATGAAGAGAATTTCACATTTGTCTTTATTTAATTTGAATCCTGAAAATCTGCCTATTTTCCCTATATCTTCCAATACTGAACTGAGATCTCTCTGTGGATTACGCAAGAATAATACAACATCATCCGCAAAGAGAGACAGTTTTAATTCTTTCTCACCGACTCTAAGTCCTTCAAAAGTACTCTGAGTGTTTAAATATAGGGCTAGCGGTTCGATCGTTAGGTTAAAGAGGAGCGGTGATAACGGGCAACCCTGACGTGTCCCCTTCTCTAGACTAAATGTGTCTGATAAAAATCCCGGTGTACTAATACATGCTTTAGGCTTGTTATAAAGGGATCTAAGAAATTGGCGAAACGGGCCTATTAACCCGATATAATCTAGTACCCAATCCAGCCAAGACCACCTGACATTGTCAAAAGCCTTTTCGGCGTCTAAGGTGATCAAGGCTGGATCTCCCTCCTTCCCCGGGCTTCTATGCCTCTCTACATCTATAAGAAGCATTGCTCTTCTAATATTCGTGACCGTCGACCTTCCCCTGATGAAGCCTGCCTGGTGTGGTTGCACCAGTCTGGGTAGTATTGTTGCTAACCTATCAGCCAGGATCTTAGAAAGAAGTTTTAAGTCCTGGTTGATCAACGAAATCGGTCTATATCTGGCTGGATCTGACAAGGGTTTACCCGGTTTGGGAATCAGTTTAATGTGGGCCATGTTCATTCTGTCGGGGATCGGAGCTCCTCCCATGATGGAATTATACAAGTCCATCAACACTGGTGCTACTTGTTCTCTTAATATTTTATAAAAACTTCCATTGAAACCGTCTGGCCCCGGTGCTTTGCCTGGACTCAAAGATTTGATTGCTATATCTATTTCCCCTAAGGAAATAGAACTATTTAAAAATAGTTTTTCATCTTCAGATAGGTCGGGTAAATTTATGTTTTTCAGCCAATCTTCTATCTCTAATCCCTCCAATTCCTGATCTCTATACAAAGTGGCATAGTGTTTCCCCAATATTTGGACAATCTGTTTGGGGTCAGATCTTAAATTACCATTCTTGTCGCTAATTGTTAATATAGGAGTGTAGGGTCTCTTGCCCTTTGCCAGTCTTGCCAGTAGACGACCTGCTTTGTCTCCAAATCTGTTCAGTTCTATTTCTAGATGGCTACGGTACATGTCTTCCCTTTTGGCTGCCCAGGTATCAAAATATTTTTTTGCTGATATCCAACTATCTTTGTCTAGGTTTGTCATGGACTGTTTATATCTTAAATACGTTTCTCATACTTTGGCGCTGGCTGACAGATAATTTTCTCTTACTTTCTTTTTTTAGTTTAATGTTATAGGCCATGATATTGCCACGCAATACCGACTTCGCCGCCTCCCAGAACAGTCCCATGTCTGACCGGTGTTCTGCATTATTTTCAGAATAGTCTATCCACCATTCCCTAATTATTTTGCCAAAATTTTCTTCTCTGGTTAACATGTCAGGGAATCTGAAAAGGAAGTCAGTTCCCTTTGGGAACTCGTCTTTAGTTTCCATTAATATTGGGCTGTGGTCGGATATAACCATGTCTCCCATTTGTGAGTCAAGAACTCTTTGAAACGTCAAGGACGAGGTAATAAACATATCTAGCCTTGACCAAGATTTGTGGGCATGGGAGAAGTGGGTATATTCCCTTTCCCAGGGGTGCAGCGTGCGCCAAGTATTAACTAGGTTACATTCAAGGAGTAAATTCTCTAAAGGGTTCGCCCCAGCTGAAGGCGGCACAGTTTTCCTACTAAAACCCGAGGGGTCTCCACGTCTCCTGTCTTCTAATTCATTAAGCACCCAGTTGAAATCCCCCCCCCCCCCAATATTTTATTGGGCTCACTATCCATCAGAAGATGACGCGCTATCTGTTGGAAGAAGGATTTTTGTAAGGTGTTTGGGACATAGACATTATATAGACCAGGGGTCTCAAACTCGGCTGGGTTGGTGGGCCGCACATAGAAATTTTTTTTTATCGGGGGCCGCATTGCTTGTAGTGAGCAAAAAATTCTGGTATTACTAAAAATGTCAATGTAGTACTGTCCAAATCCTTATCCCCTTCTTGTACTAACATCCCCATCCTGATCCCCTTTTATACTGATGTCCCCAACCTAGTCTACATTCTTTTCACACACACATTCACTCACTCACAGGCACAGGCTCAGACGCACTCACAGGCACAGGCTCAGACGCACTCGCAGACGCAGACGCACTCACAGGCTCAGACGCAGACGCACTCACAGGCTCAGACGCAGACGCACTCACAGGCTCAGACGCAGACGCACTCACAGGCGCAGGCTCAGACGCACTCACAGGCACAGGCTCACGCACTCACAGGCACAGGCGCAGACGCACTCACAGGCACAGGCGCAGACGCACTCACAGGCACAGGCTCAGACGCACTCACAGGCGCAGACGCACTCACAGGCACAGGCTGAGACGCACTCACAGGCGCAGACGCACTCACAGGCACAGGCTCAGAAGCACTCACAGGCGCAGACGCACTCACAGGCACAGGCTCAGACGCACTCACAGGCTCAGACGCAGACGCACTCACAGGCTCAGACGCAGATGCACTCAGGCTCAGACGCAGACGCACTCACAGGCTCAGATGCAGACACTCTCACAGGCTCAGACACACTCACAGGCACAGCCTCAGACGCACTCACAGGCACAGGCTCAGACGCACTCACAGGCACAGGCTCAGACGCACTCACAGGCTCAGACGCAGATGCACTCACAAGCACAGACGCACTCACAGGCTCAGACGCACTCACAGGCTCAGACGCACTCACAGGCACAGGCTCAGACGCACTCACAGGCACAGGCTCAGACGCACTCACAGGCACAGGCTCAGATGCACTCACAGGCACAGGCTCAGACGCAGACGCACTCACAGGCACAGACGCACTCACAGGCTCAGACGCAGACGCACTCACAGGCTCAGACGCAGACGCACTCACAGGGTCAGACGCACTCACAGGCTCAGACGCACTCACAGGCTCAGACGCACTCACAGGCTCAGGCTCAGACGCACTCACAAGCTCAGGCTCAGACGCACTCACAGGCACAGGCTCAGACGCACTCACAGGCACAGGCTCAGACGCACTCACAGGCTCAGACGCACTCACAGGCACAGGCTCAGACGCACTCACAGGCACAGGCTCAGACGCACTCACAGGCTCAGACAGGCTCCGGCTCAGATGCACTCACAGGCACAGGCTCAGACGCACTCACAGGCACAGGCTCAGACGCACTCACAGGCACAGGCTCAGACGCACTCAGGCTCAGACGCACTCACAGGCTCAGACGCACTCACAAGCTCAGACACACGCACAGGCTCAGACGCACTCACAGGCTCAGACGCAGACGCACTCACAGGCACAGGCTCAGACGCAGACGCACTCACAGGCACAGGCTCAGACGCAGACGCGCTCACGCTCAGACGCACTCTCGCTCAGGCTCAGATGCACTCTCGCTCAGGCTCAGACGCACTCACGCTCAGGCTGAGACACACTCACGGGCTCAGACACATTCACACTCAGGCTCAGACACTCAGGCTCACACACTCAGGCTCACACACTCAGGCTCACACACACACTCAGGCTCAGACACACACACTCAGGCTCAGACACACACACTCAGGCTCAGACACACACACTCAGGCTCAGACACACACACTCAGGCTCACACACTCAGGCTCACACACTCAGACACACACACTCAAACACACACACAGGCTCAGACACACACACTCAGGCTCAGACACACACACTCAGGCTCAGACACACACACTCAGGCTCACACACTCAGGCTCACACACACACACTCAGGCTCATACACACACTCAGGCTCAGACACACACACTCAGGCTCACATGCTCACACTCAGGCTCACACGCTCACACACTCTCAGACACTCACTCTCACACACATGCACACACTCACATTAACTCAGACACAGACTCGTTTGTACAACTAACCTAGCCGGCGGTCCTGTGCGGGGGCCGCCGCGTTACTGCCGCATTATTACTTCCGGCCCCTTCACAGGGAACCTAGCTGGCGGTCCCGTGCGGGGGGGGGGGGGGGGGGGGCCGCGATACTGCTTTATTATTACTTCCGGCCCCTTCATTGAGACTAAACTGCCGCTCGCTCTGCCGCTCGCTCTGCGCCCTATGCAAGCTGCCAACCAATGAGAGGCCCGCAGGTGACGTCATGCGCCTCTCATTGGCTGGCGGCTTGTATTGAACTTGCAGGGCACAGAGCAGGCTGCAGAGCGAGCGGCAGTGAAGTGTCAATAAAAAGGCTGGAAGTGATAATAAAGCAGTATCGCGGCGGCCCCCCTGCACAGGACCGCCGACATGATTCAATCTCCACTGTGTCGGGGGCCGCACTGAGGGGCCCCAGGGGCCGCATGCGGGTCGCGTGTTTGAGACCCCTGATATAGACTATATGTTGTATTCTGTATTCGTAGCTTCATCTGTAATAATCGGCCCTTGTCATCCGAAACTTCCGACACTATCTCATGAGCCAATGATTTGCCAAGGAGTATCACTACCCCTGCTTTGTTTTCGACCGCTCCAGAGCCGTAAACCTCACCCACCCATGGTTTTTTAAGTCTAAAAAGGTCTTTCTGTTCAAGATGTGTTTCCTGAAGTAAGGCTACGCCCGCTCCAAGTCTTTTAAGGTGCCGGAGAACCATCATACGTTTCGCCGGGGAGCGTAGGCCCTTAACATTCCATGAAACCCACTTTACCATCGCTGTTTCTTAAAGAAGGTTTCATTAAGTGATAGTGCGTCGTGCGACTTTTTTGCCTAAAGATGACAAATCTGAAGGTAATGGCTGTTGAAATAGTGCAATAACATGTTGACAAGAAAAAGGAAGATATTCCCAACAAGGCATGTTTCCCGACCCATTTTTTCCTCCCTCCCCCCACTCTCCCCCCATACCCAAACTCGCTCTCGCCAACCTTTAGCCTGTTGACTTCTCTTTTTTCCTCTCTGGCCGAAGCACATTAAGGAAAGTCTCCCCACCCTCACATCACCCCGCATTGTCAAATATAGGTAGTCATGTAACAAAATGTAGAATTCCCAGACCCCAAATGTTTAACTAAGGAGATTATTTTAAGAACATCTTCTTTCCCTTGATTAGGGACTATCAACAACTCTCGATATTGTTAGATGTTATGGCAACATGAAACCCCAATACAGCCTGAATATGAAACCCATATAACTTGTATATCAAAATTATAACCTGGTACTATTTTAACGACGCACCACCGTCTCTGGAGAAAGGATAAAAAAGCAAAAAAAAAAAAAGGGGGGGGGGAAGCATATATTTTTCTTCTTCTTTCTTCTTTTCCTCTTCTCTCCTCTTCCCTTATATATATAATGGAACCCCACTTCTGGTCAGGGATTTGACCTCAGCTGAAGTCTATGAGCCATCCAGTCGCTGTAACTTTTCGCTGGGTTGTCCTCATTTTTTTTTATTCCATCTGGACATCGATTGACGTTGTTGCTTGGGTGTCGAGGTCTTCTCCTGGGAGTGATCCACTGTGGATTCCGACCTCAGTCTGTATGATCTCAAGGTTGAACCAGTTCTTTCACGTGCCGCTTCCGATCCAGAGGTACCATAAGCTGCTTGAGGACTATTTGATCCTGATCTGTGCCCATCAGGGAGGACGTTTTTGTTGTTGATTGACCTCATTGCCTCTGTTGGATCATTAAAAGCCATTAGGTCTCCCGACTTAGATCTAAATCTTAAGGTGGCTGGGTAATTAAGTTGAAATCGTATGTTCTTTTTGAACAGTAAAGTGCAGGCCTCACTAAATGCCCTCCTCCGTCTGGTCACTTCAATGGAGTAGTCAGCAAAGATGAGGACTCTGTGACCCAGGATCATGAGAGGTCGCCTTGTGGCTTTATAGGCTCGTAAGATTTCCTCTTTGTCCCTATAGTTAAGGCATTTAGCGATGGCATGTCTTGGTTTGCTAGAGACTAAAGTGCGTTTAGAGCTATTTTCATTCTCATTCCTCCTGATTGAGTCTCTGAGAGGTCCAATCCTGTGAGTACGTTCCATTCTACATTTGTGGGTAGGCCCCAATTCCTTAGGTAATTCAACTTCGAATATTTCATCAAGTTGGGCAGAGGAAACAGACTCAGGCAGGCCCACTATCTTCAAATTGTTTCTACGAGATCTGTTCTCAATGTCCTCAAGTTTAGCTGCAGCATAGGAAGACTGGTCCTGTAAATCATGCACCTGTTGTTCCAACTGTAACATTCTGTCTTCAGCCTCTGCCACTCTAGTCTCAGCCTCCTGTAGTCTTTGTGCTTGTTGACTTAGTTCCACAACTAAATCTTTTGTACTCGATGCCACTAAGTCTGCCACTGCTTGTTTGAACTCATCAGCAAGGTGAGTCGCCATCTCTTTAGCTAATCTTTTGTAGTCTATTTGCTGCATCGCCCCTGCTGTGTGTCCTGTATCTCTCTGTGGCCAGTCACCCTCCACATTATGGCTCTGATTTTGGTCGCACTGCGTCCCCTTTTTGATTTCATCAGGGTGTCCCACGCTTGTTAGGGCTTTCCTAACATCTTGCTCCTCCACTTCCTCCCCTTCCTCGCTCTCCATAGCGGCGAGGTCGTGAGTGACGGCAGTTTGATCTTGTCTCACCTCAGCCGCGACCGCGGCTGCCGCCGCCATTATGCGCTTCCTGCGCTTATCAGCAGGGTCTGTCTCCTGGGCGCCCGCCTCTGTCTCCTTACTCCTGGTCACATACCGATCCATCGTGGACGGTGTTCCGGACCTTCCGCCGCTCATTTTCGGGTGCCTAAGTCCTTCCAGGGTCTGGGAAAGATGGTGCAGGGCGAAGAGGGCTCCGGAGCTTCCCTACCCGCGTCTGCACATGGAGGCGCCGGAACCGGAAGTTCTTCTTCTTCTTCTTCCATTTTGTTGCCATGTACAAATAGAATAATGTGTCCATGATTTCACTGCAACCAGTAAGTTGCAAGCAATTTATCTCTGTGTGTAAAGGTACCCTCAGTCACTATTTCATGTCATAATAATAATAATAATTATTCATTTATATAGCGCTATTAATTTCATATCAATTTCAATTTACATACATTTGGAATACTGTCCAAATTGGGGCTCACATTTCATGCTATACATTTACAATATTGACATTTGGCAAGTGCACAACTGTGTCCTATGTATAATTCATATTACAGTTGTCCTTACATTCCTGCAGCACCTGGTGCCCACTAACCTTATTCAGCATTGCAGATGAATTAATGGTGAATGGTGACCTGAATAAACTTATTCATGTTCATCTTCATTATGTCTACTACAAAGATGTCACTCTTCAATAACAACTGCACCTAACCACATACCACATAGTATGAGATTCAATGGCTAGCACACGATAGGTGTGGGGGTATGGTGCTAGTGAAGGAGGCTCGTAAGTCCAACATAAATGTCTATTAGAATCACTGCACACATACACTTAAGGAGTTTTTTTGCTTGTTAGTGAAATTTATTGAAACAAGTGCTCTTATAGTGATTGTGACAGAATGACGTTTCGGTCATTCAAGACCTTGATCACATAAGTCGCCTTGAGCTATGTTGTGGTTCATGAAGGATGTGGTCCTTATGGTCAGTATAGGAACAGCGGGTATGCCCTTAGTAGTTCTGAACTGAGGGCTGTCCTGTACAGGGTAATGGTCACTAATGCCTTTAGGTTAGCCAGGGTCAGAGCCGTCGCTCTATGTGGGGTGGTGGCACGGCGGTGGAGTGTGTTCACACTCAGCTGTAGCACTCCTCCTTGCTACAGGACCACATCATTCATGAACCACAACATAGCTCAAGGCGACTTATGTGATCAAGGTCTTGAATGACCGAAACGTCATTCTGTCGCAATCACTATAAGAGCAATTGTTTCAATAAATTTCACTAACAAGCAAAAAACTCCTTAAGTGTATGTGTGCAGTGATTCTAATAGACATAACCACATACCACAACTCACTTGTTATACATTGTGGTCTGTGTAAGAGGATTTGTGATAATGATGTTAGTTCTCCAGAGCATCACATATGTCGGTCAATTAGGAGCTAGGCATTGGCAACAAAAGTGTACAAGCATTCAACTCCGGTATGAGTGCTTGGGTCTAAATTCTGTAAAGATAAAATAGGGAGGGGGACAAGAGGCGCAATAGTGCCCTATCACTAGTGACACTTATATACAGTGGTGGTGCTGTGAAGCTGCTCACCTGGTCCAGTTGTGATCCCCACAACTGGTTTGAAGGCGTTTTTGCTGCTGCAGGACCTTCACCAACCACTGGATAGTGGTATGTATCAAAGAAATGATGGGAGTGCTGGTGTCTCACGGTCCGCGCTGCTTCAGGGTTAAATAAACTCACCAAAGAGCCAAATCGATTTCCATCCTTTTATTCCTCCTCTCTCCTACGCGTTTCGGCGCCTATCCTGGCACCTTCATCAGGGATATCACTGATGAAGGTGCCAGGATAGGCGCCGAAACGCGTAGGAGAGAGGAGGAATAAAAGGATGGAAATCGATTTGGCTCTTTGGTGAGTTTATTTAACCCTGAAGCAGCGCGGACCGTGAGACACCAGCACTCCCATCATTTCTTTGGGTCTAAATTCTGTCACTCAATGGAAGAGGCATGAACCTTAGGCAAACAAACACACAAACCCACTGAACTGGGTCAGTATCTTCCCGCCATCTTATCTGTGCATTTTCCATACCATGCAGGTACACTGTCTGCTACTTTAGTTCAACTTGGTACCTTGACAGCAATACACAATACTTCAGTACTTTGAAGATGGATCATCTGCAAGGCATGGCTGACCTTCACACACAGGATGTCATCCACCTAACTAGGGATGAGCGAATTTTGCTTGAACATCTTTGCCAATTTCAAATTCCGCAAGAACCTGGCCGAATCGATTTGACACCTTGAATTTGAACATTTTGCTTAAAAGTTGGGAAATTTGGCGAACATTTGGTAATGCTTCAGATGACAAAAAACGTTAGGGCCTTTGCACTAATGCTTATTTTCTACGTTTTAAGAGTTTCACTGTCTAGCATATCAGGCTGGAGTGGAGGGGGGTGGTGTCTGGGTCTCATGTCAACTTACCTGAGATAAGTGTAGGTCTCCTTTTTTTTTTCTTTCCTGCACTTACTGTAGGTGGTCTGGTCTGGCATCCAATCAGCACCCATGAAGCAAATATCACTTTTTGCACACAAGGGCTTGTTTCATTGGCTGGGTACGTCACATGTCCTTGCCATATAAGAACCAGCCATTTCCCTTCTTCGTCATTTTATCAGTGTTGGGGCTCAGTGACAGTCTCGCTGCTGCAGTTCGGAAGCTGCTCATCCTGTCTACGCTATTTAGTTAGCTAGCCAGCCATTCTATTTCCTTCTAGATCGAGAGATAGCATAGGTTTAGTAACTCCTTCCTAAAACAACCCTTTTTAGGGTTTAGTAGCAGTGTGTGGCAAGAAAGCTGTGATACAGTGGTCTGTGTCTGCTCATCTGAACCAGCGCTGTGCTGACAGTCATTTTGTGCCACTTCTGCCCAGTGCCCGCATCCTCCAGGCACAAATGTTTTATTAGGGCTTAGCAGCAGTGTGTGGCAAGACAGCTGTGGTACAGTGGACTGTGTTTGCTCTTCTGCACCAACCTGTGCTGACAGGTATTTTGTGCCACTTCTGCCCAGTGCCCACATCCTCCAGGCACCAGACTTTTCTTAGGGCTTAGTACTATGTCTATAGCATTGATGGTAAGTTTTTTGATGTCTATGGCATTGATGGTAAGCATCCTCCAGGCACCAAATTTTTCTTAGGGTTTAGTAGCAGTGTGTGGCAAGACAACTGTGGTACAGTGGTCTGTGTATGCTCATCTGCACCAACCCTGTGCTGACAGGCATTTTTTGCCACTTCGGCACAATACCCACATCCCCCAGGCACAAATATTTTATTAGGGCTTAGTAGCAGTGTATGGCAAGACAGCTGTGGTACAGTGGTCTGTGTTTGCTCTTCTGCACCAACTCTGTGCTGACAGGTATTTTGTGCCACTTCTGCCCAGTGCCCACATCCTCCAGGCACCAAACTTTTCTTAGGGCTTAGTGCTATTAGTTTTGAAAAATCCCCTGTGGTACAGTGGTGTTTGTGAAATCTGTGCAAAACCCTTTTAGAGCACATCCAGGCATCAACCACATTATTGGCCTAGCACCATTTATTTTCCAATCTGGTTGGCTGCATTCACATCCCCAGATTTTTTAGGCCTACAACAACTTACTTGCAAAGCTGTTATCATCAATTATGAGTGGTAAAATCTGTAGTCAAATGCTTGATGTCTGTGGGGTACATGGTAAAGTAACTGAAAGCTAAACAAACACCGCCTTCTAGGCAAAGAAAAATGTCAACTTCTTTTAGTGGACAGTTTGGTATGATCCCTTTATTAGGCAGCTGCACATTGGTTTGACTTGTACATGAGGCCCAAAAAGAGCAGGTGCTTCAATGGATGTCAAGCACTCTATCAAGTGGCCTCTTCTCCACCTCAACTTCAACAGGACACACAGTGCAGTCCATCACAGGTGTCACAAGTTTCCAGCCACCCTACTGACTGGGTCAACACAGATGGCCGAGTTTCCAGACCTCTTTACGCATACTTTATCCTGGGAATCAGAGGTCAGCTCTAATACTTCACTGACTTAGGAGGAAGAACTGATCTGCACTGATGCACAAAATCTTTCGGATCTAAGTCGATGAGCCTCATTATCAAACTTTAACCTCTGCTTTTGAAGACAAAGTGACTGGTAATGATGATGAGACTCACATACCTGTGACAGATACCTACGTGAATTTACGGTCAGGGTAAGAAGAGGGTGGCTCCGAGGGCGAGGAGTGTGGCCACACAGAGGGTGATGATGAAGTTTTAAATCCCACTTACTGTCAACCCACAGACAGGCAGTTGATGAGCCCAGCAGAGCAGGTGAAAGAGTAGGATGATGAAGCTAACAAGGTTAGGTTGTGGCTTCCTGGACATAGATAGAGTGCTGCAAGCACATCAAGCACTGTGTCCTCAGCCACAACTCTGCCAGAAGCCGTGGCAGCTCTGCAATTCACATGGGCATTAAGCATGGTCTAGCCTGGGCCTTTTTCATGATCGTGAAGGATGATCCAACTCATGTCATCTGTCAAATCTGTAAGCAAAATCTGAGAAGAGGCAAAAAAATAAATAATTTGAATACTTCATGTAAGAACCGTCACATGGAAATGCAGCATAAATTACAGTGGGAAGCTCACCGTGTTAAAATGCGGCTTAATGGCCCTGTCCAACCACTGACCACCCAATTAAGGGCATCTGTGGCTTCTTCATCCTTCATTCCGGTGGGGACTGTTGTTGGCTGCACAAAATTCACTCTTTGCCCAACAGCCAGTATGATTGACAGGCTGTCACCCGTTTTGGAAGTGGATATGCCTGCTGGTGCTCAGCGCTGTGAGACATCGAGGACCCCCTCTTCATGAAGGCATTATAACGTCTACGTATAACGTAAGAGGTTAAATGTTAACACCTCCAATATATTGGCCATGCAAATGTTGTATTTCTACCTGGTTGATAGTGAGGGTTTTCAAAAGCTCATGGCCGTTGCAGTCCCCCAGTACAAGATGCTCAGTCGCCACTACTTTTCGAAGAGAGGTTTGCCTTCACTCCACCAGCATGTTGCAGACAACATCACTGCTCCCTTGAGAAACTCTGTGTGTGACAGGGTGCATTTCACCACAGACACCTGGAGGAGTAAACATGGCCAGGAGTGTTACACTTCGCTGACTGGGCAATGGGTGACACTGATGGCTGCAGGAGAAGGGGCTGTGGGACAAGTCTTGCCATCCCCATGGTTTGGGAGTAAAACCTCTGTATGTAGCAGTTCCTTCACTTCTTGTGCATTCTCCACCTCCTCTAGGGCCTTCACCTGCACCTAAAACGTCTCCGGGTTGTGACCTGCATTCCAACTGTGCAGAAGGTATCAAGCAGACCTTACTACATTGTCAGCAGGGCTGAACAGCTTCAGGCTGTCTTAATGTTAAAATGCCTAGGAAATGTGATCTGGGAACTTGCTATCTAGCTTATGGAGAGAGGTTTTCCTGCAGCCATAAGAAGACAGTTAAGTAGGTGAGGACATTGTAGCCACATCCCTCCTCTCACAAATATGCAAATTTTCACTTCAATAAGGAAGTGGAAGAACTGCAGTGCCACCTTTAAGTAGCTCCTCAAAGTCATAGTCGCTTTCCAACAAGCTTTTTAATATGACTACGGGATTTGTGCCAGATCAGAACCCCAAACTACAGACGCTGCATTTCGGGGTAACTGCCCCTTATCAGTGTAGTGTTTGGGATATTCTGATCTGGCCGTGTGAGTGGGCTAAGACAAGGTCTGAGAACTTGCTATCTAGCTTATGGAAAGAAGTTTTCCTGAAACCATAAGAAGACAGTTAAGTAGGTGAGGAGATTGTAGCCACATGCCTTCTCTCAGAAATAATAGGACAATGTGTGTCCCACAGGTGAAGAGTTGTTGTCAGCTTTGGAGACTGCATTTCATGAATGGATGTCTCTACTGAACCTACAGCTAGACACGGCTTTGTGCGACAATGCTGCAAACCTCAGTGCAGCCCTGCATGGGGGCAAAGTGACACGTGCCTTGCATGACTCATGTCCTGGTCATCTAGCAATTTCTAGCCTTTTATCTTGGCCTACATGCACTGCTGCTCAGGACACAGTTGCTACAGAGGTCTTTCAGCCTGCTGGTTTACCGCCTGATATGCGATGTGTTGACACGATGGAATTCAACTCTGCACATATTGCAGCCCTGGTGCAGTATGTCATGATGTACAGCCTGGGTTTATGCGATTCTGAGGTAGGGCAAGTCACACTATTTAGTGGTCATAGATCAAGAAGATCAAGAACCTCTGCACCATCCTGCAGTTTTGAAAAAGATGACTAAGATGTTTAGCACTGATGATACCATTATCAGCATGACTAATCCTGTCATCTACATGCTGAAGCCCACTTTGACCAGTGTGCAGAGTCAGGTGGTGGTCCAAAAGGAAGAGGAGGAAGTACATGAGGAAGCATATGCAGAACAGATAACAAGATCTGAAAGGTTTGGACACAGCATGGAGGCAGATGGCATTGGTGGGTGGAGGAGAGGCATCAAGGAGAGATCATGGTAGTAGCCAAACAGTTGATGAAGGTAAAGGAGGCAAGAAAGGAATGGAAGAGAAAGAGGCAATGTTGATGGAAGACTCAGCAGATGAGGGAGATTTTGGTCCCATTTCTGTTGTGCGAGATTGGCGGGAGAGAACTGAGGAACCAAGCGGGAATGTTACCTCGCCGCCATCAATACAACAAGGACTTGGGCCTCCTGGATACGCAAGACACGAGTGCATTCTTGCTGCACTACCTGCAACATGAGCCGCAGATTGTTAAGATGCAAAGTAATGCAGACTACTGAGTTGCCACACTGTTGGATCCCCGATACAAAACTAAATTTGGTCAAATGCTTCCTGTCCTGGATGCATGCAGGAGTATCAAAAGAAGCTTTTAGACAATCTGAGGACTGCTTTTTCCCAAAGCAACAATGGCAGACAGAATGCACATCTCAGTTCTACACTTCCAACCCAGGGAACACCCAGTCATCAGCAGAAAAATGTTACCAGCAGCAGTGTATCTGTTACCAGCAGTTTCTGGGAGTCATTCGACCTTCCTAATTTTTTTTAGACCTTCCTTTGCAACACCAGAAGAAAGGGCAAGTCTGACACGTAGGGAACACCTAGAGAGGATGGTGCAGGAGTATCTACAGCTAAATATCAATACTATTACTGTGTAACTGGACTCTTGTGCATTTTGGGCTTCAAAACTAGAAAAGTGGCCTGAGCTCACCACTCATGCCTTCAAAGTTTTTTCATGCCCAGCAGCCAACGTTCTTTTAGAACGTGTCTTCATCTCTGCTGGTGGTGTCCTGATGAATAAACACATCCAGCCGTCCACTGATAGTGTAGATTGCCTAACATTTATCAAGATGAACAAGTCATGGATCTCTAAGGACTTTTGCTCCTAGTGTCAGCATGGGGAGACTAGGCGCTGGTGTACTTTACAGTGGGCTGCATTAAAATCCACATTACAGTATTTATTCTCTGGTGCAATTGTTGCAAGTTTATTGGTGGCTGTGCCTAATTTTTTGAAGAGTGAGGACTCTTGTTAGGGTCACTGCTGTGTGGTGCATTACTATAGCAGAGCTCTCAGAGAATAATATCTGCTCCTAACACTTGTGCACCACTTCTTAAATAATCAACATGGAAATGATGGGCCTATGCCTCCTGTCTTGCTGTCATTGTTGCCCAATATAAAATCTATAACATTCATACCACTTTGCTATGGTGTGACACTAGTTTTTTAAAAGTGGGTACTATTGTTAGGGTCTCCTTTCTGTTCGATGCATGACTGGAGCAGGTCTCTCTGAGTGACATGCCTACACCTGTCACCCATCCGCTATTTACTCTTACTCCTTTTACTTAATATAGAAAATTTCTGCCACTTTTCCCCTGTGACTCATCCATCTGTCAATTCAGACTAAGTTTCACCCATTTCACTGAAATTAAAGTGAATTTGAGCCACTTCCCATTTTAAAATGATTTTGAAGAGTGTGCAGACTGGCACAGACCATGTCCCATGCACCCATGCTACGCCATGACACTTTTTGTATTGTAAGTAGCTAAGTAGTTGTCCCTTTTCCTGGGGTCTACTACTAATATGAGCAGTTTTGCAAATTTTAGGCCCCTTTTAAGGTTTTTTATAGTCCCTTTATATTGCCTCCTACTGATTTGAATGTTCGAAAAATTCAGAGAACGTTCATCAAATTATTCAATGAACACTCGACATTTGGCAAACAAATCCAATGTTAGGTCCTCTGGCACCGCTCCCCAACTCACCTCTCCCGGGTCGGCATCCTCTGCTTCTCTGCCGACCGGGCATCCGGCGTCCAGGCATACTGTGTCTCGGAGCCGGCACAGGGTTCCCTTCCTGTCAGCTGACCACCAGGCTCACACATGAGCACATTACAATGGTTGTATTCATGTGACCAATCAGTGGTGCACTAGGTGCACTCTCCCCTGTGACTCTAGGGGCTGGCACCGTCCAACCTGACACTCCCCTTGACCAATAGCTACTCTTCCTCTGGTATATCAGGCTACCTCCACTGATGGGAGGTGCCTGATTATTAAGTTAGTTTGCTTCTGCCTTGCTGACTGTTGGTCAGGTCTTCCTTGTACCCTGTTACCTGGAACCCTAGCTGTGCTCTTACCTGGTAGCACCATTCCTGTTCGCCTAGCCTTGTACCATTACCCGGAAACCTTAGCTGTGCCGTAGGATAGGCTAACCTTATGAGCCGCCCCCCTGGTACTAGCAACCATGGTATTTAGACCCCCTGGGCTTGCCCCTAACAATCCCTGTATAGGGGTTTGTTAAACTAGGTCCAGCTCACACAGGGGAGTTCGGTACAATGGCCCAGTGGGTTCACTCTAGGGCACCTTCCCCCGGAAGCGTGACATCCAAATTCAAACACTCTGGCGTTTGCTCATCTCTACTCCTAACCACACTAGGGGCAGAAGGGGGGTCGGACTAGTCAAAACCAGACCCACAGTGGCATGGAGAGAAGATAGAGGCATATGTCACATGGAACTCCACCGCACTATCCACTTTGGGCCTCATCTGCAATGAGGGGCGGACCCAATCCTGGGTTCCTATGTCAGACAAGGACCTGAAGAGTGAGTCACAGCAGTCAGGTGACATTTTCCCTATGGCATCCAGGTTCGGGAGCATCATATGTCAGGCTGTACATGATCTAAGAAAGAGGTGAGAATGCGCAAAATAGGGTCTTATCCTTAGGAGACAGGTTTTGAAATGGTGTAACTTAGGAACTGCTCACCTGATAGGGTTGTGTAGCACACAACCGGCGTGATCGCTCAGAACAATACAGCTGCTGCCAGGACCGTACCTCCACAGGTCACTGTGGTTACGATAAGCTTCTAATAGGACAAAGTACCTCGTGGTCCGAGCTGCTGTGTTCGTATGATGTAAAAACCAGATACAGCGGTCTGTCTGGGTATAGTAGTAGCTGTTTCGGAGTCATATCCCAAACTCCTTCCTCAGGGAACATGTTTGGGATATGACTCCGAAACGCGTCGGAAAATAAACAGCTACTACTATACCCAGACATACCGCTGTATCTGGTTTTTACATCATACGAACACAGCAGCTCGGACTACGAGGTACTTTGTCCTACTAGAAGACTGTACATGATGTTGCAGCATGTCTGGCTAGATTTTACCTCCAGCCGGGGTCGCAGCTACTGGATCCCATTCCCCAATACCACCAGGATAAGGAGTATTATGAGGAGGCCAAGGAGGAAGATGAGTCGATAGAGTAGGCAGAAGGGCCTGTTCCCCAGCTGTATGGATCACCCATACCACCTCCAGAGGCATTCAAGTTGGACAATGTTATGTGGGGACCCCTACCCCCCCAAGCAACTATTGACCCTGTCCTCCTGTGTCCTTTGTTGAGGAGATTTGACATGCAGATGCCATCGCCCAGAACTGGTTGCAAGGGCCTAAAGCTAATGACTTCCTTGACCAATGCACCCAAGGCAAGGTCGTGGCATTTTAGCAGGATTAGGGGTATGGGCTCCTAGTGGAACATGGCACTAAGCATCAGTGGTACATCAACCTCTCCATCCTGCTGCATGACAATCTTCCCCAAAGTCTATGTACCATCTTTGTCAGGGAGGAGGTCACTTTCATGAACTTTCAGATCTACCTCCGCTTTTAACTCCGGAGTCAAGATAAACACGTACACTGCACTTCTAACCCTCTCAATCCAGTCTTGGAGGCCCATGTTACTACCGTCAAACTGGGTCATGTGATGAAGCATGCTCCCTGCTGGAAAGTACCCTACTTGGGCAAACACAATGAGGGAAGGCTGTAGTAGTAAAACTGGGACTGGTTGGCTAGGCTGTGCTATGACAAGCTGGCCTATCTAAATTGGGGCACCTTGACCTGGTCCTTGGGTCAGCACTCGGGAATTGCTTTTCCATCAATAACAGACATTACATCCTGACAAATACAGATTGATGTGTTATGAATTCATTTAGTTAAACATTTAACAAAAAATTTGGATTCGGCAGACATTTCTGAGATTTGATTAGCACGAATCCAGGATCATAATCAACATTTTATAGGATTCTTTTTAGAGCTTAGAGGTGGTTAAATGAATCATAAGATATAAGGTAAATTATGTTTGTACTGTTTAAGGCAGTAGATAGAAAAATATTTAAATTTGAGAGTCCTCAGTGGTTGATACCTATCAATGGCTAACTGAAAAGATGGTGATAACATATGTACTGTATACACAACATGACAGGGAATACTGTAGTTCTTAAGACAAGTGAAGTGGAGCAGAACAGGAATGTTCAATTTGAGATGGGGTGAAATAATTATGGCAGTAAATATTGAACCAGTAGATGTGTGAAAGTTGTATTGTCCTCTGGTTAGGGGTCTGTTCAAAGATATAATGCCCCCAAATGCTCTTTCAATTGATGTAAAAAAGATATGAATCCATGTGAATAACTGATTCCGGCTCTGAATGTGTGAAAGGTTGTTATCAGTTTGTATTGCCAAATTCTTCTTTCCCTCTGAGACTTGAAATGCCCTTTTAATACAAGCAGCTTCATTTCTATTGTACTGTGATCCAGGATACAAAAATGCTTAGCTACAGGTAGATCCATATGACTTTATTTTATTGTGTGATGATGAGAATTCATTCTTGTTTTAAGTTTCTGTCCTTTCTTCCCTTCATACAACCCCCCATTGGACATTTGGTACATATAATTAAATTCTATAACTGTTTCACCCCATCTCATACTTAACATTACTGTTCTGCTCCACCTTACTTGTCTTAAGAGCTGCAGTTTTCCATATTAGATTGTGTATATAGATACAGTGCCTACAAGTAGTATTCAACCCCCTGCAGATTTAGGTGGTTTGATAAGATGCAAATAAGTTAGAGCCTTCAAACTGCAAACGAGAGTAGGATTTATTAACAGAAGCATAAATCTTACAAACCAAAAAGTTATGTTGCTCAGTTGAATTTTAATAAATTTTAAACATAAAAGTGAGGGTCAATTATTATTCAACCCCTCAAACCACCAGCATTCTGTTTGGTCCCCCTAAAGTATTAAGAAGTAGTTCAGGCACAAAGAACAATGAGCTTCACATGTGTGGATTAATTATCTCTTTTGCCAGCCTTTTCTGACTATTTAAGACCCTCCCCAAACTTGTGAACAGCACTCATACATGGTCAACATGGGAAAGACAAAGGAACATTCCAAGGCCATCATAGACAAGATCGTGGAGGGTCACAAGGCTGGCAAGGGGTACAAAACCCTTTCCAAGGAGTTGGGCCTACCTGTCTCCACTGTTGGGAGCATCATCCGGAAGTGGAAGGCTTATGGAACTACTGTTAGCCTTCCACGGCCTGGACAGCCTTTGAAAGTTTCCTCCCGTGCCGAGGCCAGGCTTGTCCGAAGAGTCAAGGCTAACCCAAGGACAACAAGGAAGGAGCTCCGGGAAGATCTCATGGCAGTGGGGACATTGGTTTCAGTCAATACCATAAGTAACGTACTCCACCGCAATGGTCTCCGTTCCAGACGAGCCCGTAAGATACCTTTACTTTCAAAGCGTCATGTCAAGGCTCGTCTACAGTTTGCTCATGATCACTTGGAGGACTCTGAGGCAGACTGGTTAAAGGTTCTATGGTCTGATGAGACCAAGATCGAGATCTTTGGTGCCAACACACACGTGACGTTTGGAGACTGGATGGCACTGCATACGACCCCAAGAATACCATCCCTACAGTCAAGCATGGTGGTGGCAGCATCATGCTGTGGGGCCGTTTCTCAGCCAAGGGGCCTGGCCATCTGGTCTGCATCCATGGGAAGATGGATAGCACGGCCTATCTGGAGATTTTGGCCAAGAAACTCCGCTCCTCCATCAAGGATCTTAAGATGGGTCGTAATTTCATCTTCCAACAAGACAACGACCCAAAGCACACAGCCAAGAAAACCAAGGCCTGGTTCAAGAGGGAAAAAATCAAGGTGATGGAGTGGCCTAGTCAGTCTCCTGACCTTAACCCAATTAAAAACTTGTGGAAGGAGCTCAAGATTAAAGTCCACATGAGACACCCAAAGAACCTAGATAACTTGGAGAAGATCTGCATGGAGGAGTGGGCCAAGATAACTCCAGAGACATGTGCCGGCCTGATCAGGTCTTATAAAAGACGATTATTAGCTGTAATTGCAAACAAGGGTTATTCCACAAAATATTAACCCTAGGGGTTGAATAATAATTGACCCACACTTTTATTTTTAAAATTTATTAAAATTCAACTGAGCAACATAACTTTTTGGTTTGTAAGATGTATGCTTCTGTTAATAAATCCTACTCTCGTTTGCAGTTTGAAGGCTCTAACTTATTTGCATCTTATCAAACCACCTAAATCTGCAGGGGATTGAATACTACTTGTAGGCACTGTATATATGTTATATCAGGTTTTGTCTTATACTAGCCTGAAGAAAAGACATAAATGATCTCAAAATCTTTCTATTTATTACCATCTTTTCATTAACCCATTAAAAGGTATCAACCACTAAGGACTCTCAGATTTCAATTATTTTGATAATATATACACATTTGTCCAAAATAAGCTGCTAACCTGCGCTGATGCCATAATTACCTATGTAATCCTCCATGTTTTGGATTGATAAAGTTTCCTTAAACTTACGATTTCACACACATTCAAACATTTTGAGACTTAATTCATAGTTTGCACAAAAAATGGAAAAACATGCCTGCCATCATTTTCCATACTGCTGAAGTATCATTTTTCATTGCCATATAGGCTGCCCTGTAATATCTTGCATCTATGACATTTTACAGATTATCATTAGTGATGAGCGAGTATGCTTGTGACTACTCGGTACTCGCACGAGTATCACTGTACTCGGGCTACTCGGAGAGCACCGAGTAATCTCGCGATACTCGTGCTGTGCTCGTGGTCTTCATCCCTGCATGTTGGCGCTCTTTAGAGAGCCAGCCCACATGCAGGGATTGGCTGGCAGACCACTGCAATGCCACAGCCCTGTTAGTTGTGGCATTGCAGTGATTGGCCGGCCTGCACAGCGTGACCGAGCCTTTATAAGACCCGGCCGCGCTGTGCTCTGCACACAGCCATCCAGACAGTGAGTGTAGGGAGAGTGTCTGCTGCTGCTTAGGGACAGATCACTGCTGACCACAACAGTCCTTCTCAGGATTAATCTAAGAGGATATAGGCAGGGTGATCCAGATACGATTCCAAGCTTTTCTGTGACCATAAAAGTCACCAGACTGTTGTACTTTCTAGCTTGATACAGGTTAGGGACTAAAATCCTACTCTCCTATGACCTGAACAGTCACCAGACTGTTGTACTTACTAGCTTGATACAGGTTAGGGACTAAAATCCTACTCTCCTGTGACCATAACAGTCACCAGACTGTTGTACTTACTAGCTTGATACAGGTTAGGGACTAAAATCCTACTCTCCTGTGACCTGAACAGTCACCAGACTGTTGTACTTACTAGCATGATACAGGTTAGGGACTAAAATTCTACTCTCCTGTGACCTGAACAGTCACCAGACTTTTGTACTTACTAGCTTGATACAGGTTAGGGACTAAAACCTACTCTCCTGTGACCTGAACAGTCACCAGACTGTTGTACTTACTAGCTTGATACAGGTTAAGGACTAAAATTCTACTCTCCTGTGACCATAACAGTCACCAGACTGTTGTACTTACTAGCTTGATACAGGTTAGGGACTAAAATCCTACTCTCCTGTGACCTGAACAGTCACCAGACTGTTGTACTTACTAGCTTGATACAGGTTAGGGACTAAAATCCTACTCTCCTGTGACCATAACAGTCACCAGACTGTTGTACTTACTAGCTTGATACAGGTTAGGGACTAAAATCCTACTTTCCTATGACCATAACAGTCACCAGACTGTTGTACTTACTAGCTTGATACAGGTTAGGGAATAAAATCCTACTCTCCTGTGACCTGAACAGTCAGCAGACTGTTGTACTTACTAGCTTGATACAGGTTAGGGACTAAAATCCTACTCTCCTGTGACCTGAACAGTCACCAGACTGTTGTACTTACTACCTTGATACAGGTTAGGGACTAAAATCCTACTCTCCTGTGACCTGAACAGTCACCAGACTGTTGTACTTACTAGCTTGATACAGGTTATGGACTAAAATCCTACTCTCCTGTGACCTGAACAGTCACCAGACTGTTGTACTTACTAGCTTGATACAGGTTAGGGACTAAAATCCTACTCTCCTGTGAGACTGTTGTACTTACTAGCTTGATACAGGTTAGGGACTAAAATCCTACTCTCCTGTGACCTGAACAGTCACCAGACTGTTGTACTTACTAGCTTGATACAGGTTAGGGACTAAAATCCTACTCTCCTGTGACCTGAACAGTCACCAGACCGTTGTACTTACTAGCTTGATACAGGTTAGGGACTACAATCCTACTTTTCTGTGACCATAACAGTCACCAGACTGTTGTACTTACTAGCTTGATACAGGTAAGGGACTAAAATCTTACTCTCCTGTGATCTGAACAGTCACCAGACTGTTGTACTTACTAGCTTGATACAGGTTAGGGACTAAAATCCTACTCTCCTGTGACCTGAACAGTCACCAGACTGTTGTACTTACTAGCTTGATACAGGTTAAGGAATAAAATCCTACTCTCCTGTGACCTGAACAGTCACCAGACTGTTGTACTTACTAGCTTGATACAGGTTAGGGAATAAAATCCTACTCTCCTATGACCTGAACAGTCACCAGACTGTTGTACTTACTAGCTTGATACAGGTTAGGGACTAAAATCCTACTCTCCTGTGACCATAACAGTCACCAGACTGTTGTACTTACTAGCTTGATACAGGTTAGGGACTAAAATCCTACTCTCCTGTGAACTGAACAGTCACCAGACTGTTGTACTTACTAGCTTGATACAGATTAGGGACTAAAATCCTACTCTCCTGTGGCCTGAACAGTCACCAGACTGTTGTACTTACTAGCTTAATACAGGGTAGGCACTAAAATCCTACTCTCCTGTGACCTGAACAGTCACCAGACTGTTGTACTTACTAGCTTGATACAGGTTAAGGACTAAAATCCTACTCTCCTGTGACCTGAACAGTCACCAGACTGTTGTACTTACTAGCTTGATACAGGTTAGGGACTAAAATCCTACTCTCCTGTGACCTGAACAGTCACCAGACTGTTGTACTTACTAGCTTGATACAGGTTAGGGAATAAAATCCTACTCTCCTGTGAACTGAACAGTCACCAGACTGTTGTACTTACTAGCTTGATACAGGTTTAGGGACTAAAATCCCACTCTCCTATGACCTGAACAGTCACCAGACTGTTGTACTTACTAGCTTAATACAGGTTAGGGACTAAAATCCTACTCTCCTGTGACCTGAACAGTCACCAGACTGTTGTACTTACTAGCTTGATACAGGTTAGGGACTAAAATCCTACTCTCCTGTGACCTGAACAGTAACCAGACTGTTGTACTTACTAGCTTGATACAGGTTAGGGACTAAAATCCTACTTTCCTGTGACCTGAACAGTCACCAGACTGTTGTACTTACTAGCTTGATACAGGTTAGGGACTAAAATCCTACTCTCCTGTGACCTGAACAGTCACCAGACTGTTGTACGTACTAGCTTGATACAGGTTAGGGACTAAAATCCTACTCTCCTGTGACCTGAACAGTCACCAGACTGTTGTACTTACTAGCTTGATACAGGTTAGGGACTAAAATCCTACTCTCCTGTGACCTGAACAGTCACCAGACTGTTGTACTTACTAGCTTAATACAGGTTAGGCACTAAAATCCTACTCTCCTGTGACCTGAACAGCCACCAGACTGTTGTACTTACTAGCTTGATACAGGTCAGGGCCTAAAATCCTACTCTCCTATGACCTGAACAGTCACCATACTGTTGTACCTACTAGCTTGATACAGGTTATGGACTAAAATCCTACTCTCCTGTGACCTGAACAGTCACCAGACTGTTGTACTTACTAGCTTGATACAAATTAGAGACTAAAATCCTACTCTCCTGTGGCCTGAACAGTCACCAGACTGTTGTACTTACTAGCTTAATACAGGTTAGGCACTAAAATCCTACTCTCCTGTGACCTGAACAGTCACCAGACTGTTGTACTTACTAGCTTGATACAGGTTAGGGACTAAAATCCTACTCTCCTGTGACCTGAACAGTCACCAGACTGTTGTACTTACTAGCTTGATACAGGTTAGGGACTAAAATCCTACTCTCCTGTGACCATAACAGTCACCAGACTGTTGTACTTACTAGCTTGATACAGGTTAGGGACTAAAATCCTACTCTCCTATGACCTGAACAGTCACCAGACTGTTGTACTTACTAGCTTGATACAGGTTAGGGACTAAAATCCTACTCTCCTGTGACCTGAACAGTCACCAGACTGTTGTACTTACTAGCTTGATACAGGTTAGGGACTAAAATCCTACTCTCCTGTGACCTGAACAGTCACCAGACTGTTGTACTTACTAGCTTGATGCAGGTTAGGGACTAAAATCCTACTCTCCTGTGACCTGAACAGTCACCAGACTGTTGTACTTACTAGCTTGATACAGGTTAGGGACTAAAATCATACTCTCCTGTGACCTGAACAGTCACCAGACTGTTGTACTTACTAGCTTGATACAGGTTAGGGACTAAAATCCTACTCTCCTGTGACCTGAACAGTCACCAGACTGTTGTACTTACTAGCTTGATACAGGTTAGGGACTAAAATCCCACTCTCCTGTGACCTGAACAGTCACCAGACTGTTGTACTTACTAGCTTGATACAGGTTAGGGACTAAAATCCTACTCTCCTGTGACCTGAACAGTCACTAGACTGTTGTACTTACTAGCTTAATACAGGTTAGGGACTAAAATCCCACTCTCCTGTGACCTGAACAGTCACCAGACTGTTGTACTTACTAGCTTGATACAGGTTAGGGACTAAAATCCTACTCTCCTGTGGTGACCTGAACAGTCACTAGACTGTTGTACTTACTAGCTTGATACAGGTTAGGGACTAAAATCCTACTCTCCTGTGAACTGAACAATCACCAGACTGTTGTACTTACTAGCTTGATACAGGTTAGGGACTAAAATCCTACTCTCCTGTGACCTGAACAGTCACCAGACTGTTGTACTTGCTAGCTTGATACAGGTTAGGAAATAAAATCCTACTCTCCTGTGACCATAACAGTCACCAGACTGTTGTACTTACTAGCTTGACACAGGTTAGGGAATAAAATCCTACTCTCCTGTGACCTGAACAGTCACCAGACTGTTGTACTTACTAGCTTGATACAGCTTAGGGACTAAAATCCTACTCTCCTGTGACCTGAACAGTCACCAGACTGTTGTACTTACTAGCTTGATACAGGTTAGGGACTAAAATCCTACTCTCCTGTGACCATAACAGTCACCAGACTGTTGTACTTACTAGCATGATACAGGTTAGGGAATAATAAAATCCTACTCTCCTGTGACCTGAACAGTCACCAGACTGTTGTACTTTCTAGTTTGATACAGGTTAGGGAATAAAATCCTACTCTCCTGTGACCATAACAGTCACCAGACTGTTGTACTTACTAGCTTGATACAGGTTAGGGACTAAAATCCTACTCTCCTGTGACCTGAACAGTCACCAGACTGTTGTCGGTGTATACAGGCAAAATGCGCAAGGGCGTTGGCAAGGAACAAGGAAGTGAACGTGATGGTGGTGCAGGCAGAGGCCGAGGTCGTGTGCAAGCACTAATTTCGCAACAACAAAGGGGCACATCTACTCGCTCGCACGTCCTGTCCCAAATTCTTGGGTCCCGCAGCAGTACACCGCTCTTGAACCAAGACCAGTGTCAACAGGTTGTTACTTAGATAGCGGATAATGCTTCAAGTCAGATGGGCACCTCCACAAACACCCTGTCTTCCACACGGTCAAGTGTCAGTAGCCGCGATACTGCACCGCACATTTCCCAACCTGATCCTCCTTCCTACCACCAGGCCGAGTACACGTCCACGGACATTACTGATCCCTTACTAGGACACTCGGAAGAGCTGTTCACGTATCAATTCGCAGAATCTGGCCTCTCGCCAGCTCCCGTTGAAGTGGGTGATGAGGAGATGGTATGTACAGATGCCCAAATATTTGAGCAGCCACGTTCTCACGAACGTAACGTTGGCAACGTGTCTCAACAAGGGGTGGACGATGATGAGACACAATTGCCAGGAAGTCAGGAGGAGGATCAGGGTGTGGAAGAGGAAGACGACGTGGTGGATGATCCAGTAGCTGACCCAACCTGGGAGGAGGATATGCAGAGCGAGGACAGCAGTGCACAGGGGGAGGGAGGCGTAGCATCCCAACAGGCAGTACGAAGCAGGGTCGTGTCCGCAGGCAGAAGGCAGGCAACCGTTCCCCGGAACAACACGACTCAAGGTGCCTGTGCAAATGTTAGGTCTTCCCGAGTCTGGCAGTTTTTTAAGTTGGCTCCAGATGACTCTAAAAAGGCCATTTGCAACACCTGCCATGCCAGCATCAGCAGGGGTACAAAACTAGCAGCCTGACCACCACCAGCATGATCAGGCACATGTCAGCCAAGCACCAGACTTTGTGGGAAGTACAACAGAGTCGAGGAGCGGTGCTTGCTGATGTCACTGCTACGTCTTCGCGTGTTGTGCGTGCAAGCCAATCCCCTGTCCATGCTGGCCGCGAACAAGCCTCCGGCCCTTCACCTGAAGTTGCCCACGCACACATAACACCACCATCAAGCACGTCCTTGTCCCAGCACAGCATTCAATTATCCATTCAGCAAACCTTTGAACGCAGGCGCAAATACGCTGCCAACGCCCCACATGCCACAGTCCTAAATTCTCACATTTCGCGACTCATAGCGCTAGAAATGTTGCCTTTCCGGCTGGTGGAGACGGAAGCATTCCGCGACCTGATGGCTGCTGTCCCACGTTACTCGGTCCCCAGCCGCCACTATTTCTCCAGATGTGCTGTCCCCGCATTGCATAACCACGTGTCCCAAAGCATCACATGTGCCCTGAACAGCGCTGTTTCAGCCAAAGTCCACCTAACCACAGACACGTGGACAAGTGCTTATGGGCAAGGCCGCTACATCTCCTTGACGGCACACTGGGTTAATATTGTGGAGGCTGGGACCCAGTCTGAGCGAGGGACGGAACACGTCCTTCCCACACCAAGGATAGCAGGCCCTACCTCTGTCAGGGTTTCACCAACACTCTACAGCTCCGGAATGTCATGCTCCTCAGCCTCCTCCTCCTGCGCATCCTCATCCACTGTACCCTCCACACCAGTCCCAAGCTGGAAGCACTGCAGCACTGCCTCTGCGAAGCGGCAACAGGCTGTGCTGAAGCTAGTCTGCATAGGTGACAAACCCCACAATGCAGAAGAGGTGTGGACAGCTCTGAAACAGCAGGCAGATCACTGGCTCACACCTTTGAACCTAAAGCCAGGAAAGGTCGTGTGTGACAATGGCCGGAACCTGGTGGCAGCTTTGAGGCGAGGCCAGCTGACGCATGTTCCATGCGTGGCCCATGTGCTCAACCTGGTGGTTCAGAGGTTTCTAAAGTCATACCCAGAGCTGTCTGAACTGCTGGTAAAAGAATTGAGGGAATGGACTTGCAGAGGGATAATATGCTTAAATCAGGTGATCGACCGACATGGCCTCAAATCATTTGAATCCTTGAAGTCAGAATTCAGTCTGACGGATAGGCATGGCTTTCAGTATGCACAGGTTAAACATGCATATCACAAACAGAGTAAAGTAAGGAATTTGTGCATACTGACCGATATTGTACTGGACTACATTTGAATGTCTGGATGATTGAAGGGGGTGATTACCTCGATCTATGCTGACCTATTGCATACATTCCTTCTGAAACATCCTGTGAAAGCGAAGGTGAGGTGGGAAAGGGATGTAGGAGTTCTGTCTGAGGATAAATGGAACACAATTTTAGAGTACATCCCCAAATTATCTTTAAGTGAACCAGGTAGAATGTCCCAGCTCTTGCTTGTTCACAGGGCATACCGGTCCCCGGTCTTTCTGCACAGGATTGGGCTGCGGTCAGACTCGGAATGTCCGAGATGTAGGCTAGAAGATGCGGGCATCCTGCACATGATCTGGGAGTGTCCACGCCTCGCATCCTTCTGGATTGTAATCCTCACCCTAATACAAGGGAAATATCACTGTGTGATTCCGCAAGACCCTGTGGTCTGCATACTTGGGTATGTGGAGGAAATAGAGGTAGACTCTATGGGGAAGATAGCCATAGCTCGCCTCCTGTACATAGCCAGGAAACTCATTGCAAATATTGGATCTTGGAGGAAACACCCTCTAGGCGGGAGTTTCTTAGACAAGTCTCTTATGTGATTAAACTGGAAGAAAAAATATACTTTAAGAGGAAAAATGCTAAATACCTGGACCGCCTCTGGGCACCGTGGAAATAATTGTGCTGTCTCTGGCAGACGCCAGTCTAATACGATAACTGATAAGCACGATATAACGGTACAGCTTGATACTAGTGAGAACACTGTCAACGCTAAATGTATGGGAGCGTGTTAGTATTTAGAATAGATTGATTGTTGTCTAACCTGGGTAAGGGAAAAGGGGGGGGTTGTTGTTTTGTGGGGAGGGGGACAGTTTTTGGAAGGTTTATACAAGGGGGAAAAATTGACATTGTGAAGGATTGTATTATGCTTTGTTATTCCTTGCTGATTCTAATAAAATTTATCTGATTTAAAAAAAAAAGAACTGCTGATAAAAGTTCGCCGTCTGTCTGCACATTTTCGCAAGTCACCTGCTGCTTCAGCCGGCCTTGCCGGCTTTCAGCGCCGTTTGCGTCTTCCGGCCCACAGACTGGTGTGTGATGTCCCCACGCGTTGGAATTCAACTCTGCACATGTTGGTCAGGATATGTGAGCAGAAGAGGGCAGTTGTTGACTACCTGCATCACCTAAGTCGTCGGGAAATGGGTCAAACTCCACACATAACACCTGAGGAGTGGAGATGGATGTCCGACCTATGTACCGTCCTCCAAAACTTTGAGGACTCCACCAAGATGGTGAGCGGCGATGACGCCATTATTAGCATCACCATACCACTACTCTGCCTTCTAAAACGGTCTCTGCTGAAAAACAAAGAGGATGCATTGCAGGCGGAGCGCGATG
The DNA here is from genome assembly GCA_033576535.1 of Allobates femoralis. Taxonomy (NCBI): domain Eukaryota; kingdom Metazoa; phylum Chordata; class Amphibia; order Anura; family Aromobatidae; genus Allobates; species Allobates femoralis. Next base: position 266,105,301 of record JARQOC010000006.1, on the reverse strand, counting down.
ACTTGGAGCAAGAAACAGTAGTGGGTGTGGGTGATAACACACAGCCCAGCCTCATCTCATCACAACGTGCAGTGGAGGACTATGATGAGGAGGAGGAGGATGAAGACATGGAGCAACTCTCTGGCCAAATTGAGGATATCTATAAAATTCAAGAATGCGCACATAGGGTGATATCTTCTTTGAAGAAGGACAAAAGGTTATACAAAAGAGGCTGCTCACCTGATACAGTTGTGAAAACCCACAACTGGTAATGATCGCTCAGAACAAGTAGCTGCTGCAGGACCGTACTCTCCACAGATCCCTGTGGTATAATCAGCTCCAAGGACACAGTACCTCGAGGTCCGCGCTGCCACTTCAGAAAGGCACAAAAGAAGCCAGTACAAGGGAATGTCTGGATCAATGATTCTTCTTTATTATCCAACGCGTTTCAGAGTTATCTCCCAACTCCTTCATCAGGAAGATTCCCTGATGAAGGAGTTGGGAGATAACTCTGAAACGCGTTGGATAATAAAGAAGAATCATTGATCCAGATATTCCCTTGTACTGGCTTCTTTTGTTCCTTTCTGAAGTGGCAGCGCGGACCTCGAGGTACTGTGTCCTGGGAGCAAATTGAGGATATGACATGCACACCAGTCATACCCTTGATTCAGCGTGGCTGGCCAGAGGACAGGGGAGATGAGGAGGAGGAGGACAGGATGTTCAGTCATCGTGTTGGTCTGGATACTGAAATGATGGCTGTTAAGAGTCTGGCGCACATGGCTGACTTTATGGTAAGCTGCCTGGCTCGTGACCCTCGCGTTCAGAACATCTTGGCCGACAATCAGTACTGGTTGGCAACACTCTTAGACCCACGCTACAAGGAGAACTTTATGTCTCTCATTCCTGAGGCGGAGAGGTCAGCCAAAATGCAGCAGTTCCAGAAGGCCATAGTCACGAAGTAGGCAAATCAGTCCCCTCACAAAACGCTAGCGGCATAGGTCAGGAATCGGTGGACAACCAAGGCGTACGGCCGAGAGGGGCACAAGTCCAATCCGCCAGAGGTAGGGGAACAGTCTTTACGATGTGGGACAGTTTTCTCAGCCCCTCACGTACCACAGCCCCTGAGGTGCGGAGTAGTGCCACAAGAAATGCTAAGTTTGGCCAGATGCTGAAGGAGTACCTTGCAATTCGAACAACTGTACTGCGAGATTCCTCTGTGCCTTACAATTATTGGGTCTCCAATCTGGACACGTGGCATGAATTGGCTGTCTACGCCTTGGAAGTCCTGGCCTGCCCTGCCGCTAGCGTTTTGTCAGAGCGTGTTTTCAGTGCCGCAGGTGGAATCATTACTGATAAACGCACCCGCCTGTCAACTGAAAATGCTGACAGGCTGACTCTGATCAAGATGAACAAGGGTTGGATTGGGCCAGACTTCACCACACCACCAACAAATGACAGCGGAATTTAAATTTTGTTATGGGAATTTGCCATGTACCTCCACTCACCCATGGGTACACACTTCTGGACTTTGGCTAATCGCTGGACTGCTCCTCCTTCTCCTCATGTGCCACCATGACGACCGTTACAATAGTTAGGCTGTTGTTTCAGGTATACCCCCAGTGGTAAATTTTTTCGCCCATTCTTTTAGAATGGCCATTACAACGACAGGAGACCCACTCCTTTTCAATGGGGAAAATGTTTTGAGGCCCTCATGCACGTCTCTATCCTGGGACAATGTGGAGCCTCTCAATTTTTGGCTGCCCTGCCAAAGGGCTATACTACAATACACCCAATTGAGGTTTACAGGCCCTCATGCATGTCTGTATGCATGGGTCATTGTGGAGCCTCCCAATTTTTGGCTGCCCTGCCAAAGGGCTATACTACAATACAACCACTTCAGGTTTACAGGCCCTCCTGCACGTCTCTATACTGGGACAATGTGAAGCCTCCCAATTTTTGGCTGCCCTGTCAAAGGGCTATACTACAATACACCCAATTGAGGTTTACAGGCCCTCATGCATGTCTGTATGCATGGGTCATTGTGGAGCCTCCCAATTTTTGGCTGCCCTGCCAAAGGGCTATACTACAATACACCTACTTCAGGTTTACAGGCCCTCCTGCACGTCTCTATCCTGGGACAATGTGGAGCCTCCCAATTTTTGGCTGCCCTACCAAAGGGCTATACTACAATACACCCACTTCAGGTCTACAGGCCCTCATGCACGTCTCTATCCAGGGGCATTGGTGAACCTTCCAATTTTGGACTGCCCTGGCAAAGGAAAATACTACAATAGACCCAGTTCCTCAAAATGGGCACATTATTTCAAGACAGGGCTTCATGTACGTCTCTTCTCAGGGTCATCGGAGTGCCGCACAATGTTTTCACGTAAAATCTTTCATGTAATCACAAAAAGTAACATACACCAGCTGTATCTCACTATCGGGTATAAGCCTTAACATTTCCACCCTGAATATTCATTTTGGTGTCATTTTGGAAGGTTTTCTGGTGACTCCGTAAAATTGGCGTGAAACTCGGACAAGATTGTTCACAGCTGTGACTTTTGAGTGAGAAATGCTTCCAGGGGTCTTCCCCATGGTATTGCCATGTCATTTGAGCACTCTTCTGAGACTTTTGTGACATTTTTAGGGTTTCTACATGCTGCCGGCAGTCATTTCATAAAAGTACTCGGGTCTCCCATAGGATAACATTGGGCTCGGTACTCGGGCCGAGTACACGAGTATCTCGGGATGCTTGGCCCGAGCTTCGAGCACCCGAGCATTTTAGTACTCGCTCATCACTAATTATCATACCTTGTACAGTGGTGGTCAGTACGTATGCCATTAGAACTCAGCGGTTCACAGTGAAGCACACTTCTGTGTACTGTAGAGTTTAAGCTCTTATAGTCAGTGAGGTCATCTCTCCCTCTCCCTCTCGTTTGTAAATTGTAAGCTTATATTGTCAGCAAGGTTCTCTTTCCCCTCTTTAAAGTGTAAGGTATTATGGTCAGCAAAGTTCTATCTCACACCTTTACCTAACATGTATTTTATGTGCAATTATAAGATTTTTAGTATTGAAATTCACACAAATGTATTTACTGTGAACCACATTTTAAAGAAAGATTTGTCACACATCAAATTAAAAAATTGCTAAAGAGTCGTTCACCTGTAATTTTCATATATGAGAGGAAGAATGGCTACTCTAAGGGAGTGTGCACTGAGTCTTATTGGAAATATGTGTGAGGAAAAGTATGTAAGTAAGCTTTTCTCCATAGGTGGCACAACGATTGTTTAATTCCTTCTGGGAAGGAGCTATCTCAACTGACCTTGTTAGACAGAGGGTCAAGACAGATAGCTGCCAGTAAACAACTATTCATGCCAAATATATCTAAAGTATATCTTCACTAGTGATGAGCGAGCATGCTCGACGTTACTCGTTACTCGCACGAGTATCCCGGTACTCAGGATGCTTGGCGAGCACCGAGTACCGCCGAGATGCTCGAACTCTTCACTAATAATTATCGATCTGACACAAATACACAGCTCCCTTCAGTGCACACAGTGAGCTGGCACCTCACAGAGAGCAGATTGATTGTTAGGGTCCCTCTGGTAACATAGCAAGGTAACATTGTAACATACAGTTAGGGCCAGAAATATTTGGACAGTGACACAAGTTTTGTTATTTTAGCTGTTTACAAAAACATGTTCAGAAATACAATTATATATATAATATGGGCTGAAAGTGCACACTCCCAGCTACAATATGAGAGTTTCCACATCCAAATCGGAGAAAGGGTTTAGGAATCATAGCTTTGTAATGCATAGCCTCCTCTTTTTCAAGGGACCAAAAGTAATTGGACAATGGACTCTAAGGGCTTCAATTAACTTTGAAGGCGTCTCCCTCGTTAACCTGTAATCAATGAAGTAGTTAAAAGGTCAGGGGTGGATTCCAGGTGTGTGGTTTTGCATTTGGAAGCTGTTGCTGTGACCAGACAACATGCGGTCAAAGGAACTCTCAATTGAGGTGAAGCAGAACATCCTGAGGCTGAAAAAAAAGAAAAAATCCATCAGAGAGATAGCAGACATGCTTGGAGTAGCAAAATCAACAGTTGGGTACATTCTGAGAAAAAAGGAATTGACTGGTGAGCTTGGGAACTCTAAAAGGCCTGGGCGTCCACGGATGACAACAGTGGTGGATGATCGCCGCATACTTTATTTGGTGAAGAAGAACCCGTTCACAACATCAACTGAAGTCCAGAACACTCTCCGTGAAGTAGGTGTATCTGTCTCTAAGTCAACAGTAAAGAGAAGACTCCATGACAGTAAATACAAAGGGTTCACATCTAGATGCAAACCATTCATCAATTCCAAAAATAGACAGGCCAGAGTTAAATTTGCTGAAAAACACCTCAAGAAGCCAGCTCAGTTCTGGAAAAGTATTCTATGGACAGACGAGACAAAGATCAACCTGTACCAGAATGATGGGAAGAAAAAAGTTTGGAGAAGAAAGGGAACGGCACATGATCCAAGGCACACCACATCCTCTGTAAAACATGGTGGAGGCAACGTGATGGCATGGGCATGCATGGCTTTCAGTGGCACTGGGTCACTTGTGTTTATTGATGACAAACAACAGACAAGAGTAGCCGGATGAATTCTGAAGTGTACCGGGATATACTTTCAGCCCAGATTCAGCCAAATGCTGCAAAGTTGATTGGACGGCGCTTCATAGTACAGATGGACAATGACCCCAAGCATACAGCCAAAGCTACCCAGGAGTTCATGAGTGCAAAAAAGTGGAACATTCTGCAATGGCCAAGTCAATCACCAGATCTTAACCCAATTGAGCATGCATTTCACTTGCTCAAATCCAGACTTAAGACGGAAAGACCCACAAACAAGCAAGACCTGAAGGCTGCGGCTGTAAAGACCTGGCAAAGCATTAAGAAGGAGGAAACCCAGCGTTTGGTGATGTCCATGGGTTCCAGACTTAAGGCAGTGATTGCCTCCAAAGGATTCGCAACAAAATATTGAAAATAAAAATATTTTGTTTGGGTTATGTTTATTTGTCCAATTACTTTTGACCTCCTAAAATGTGGAGTGTTTGTAAAGAAATGTGTACAATTCCTACATTTTCTATCAGATATTTTTGTTCAACCCTTCAAATTAAACGTTACAATCTGCACTTGAATTCTGTTGTAGAGGTTTCATTTCAAATCCAATGTGGTGGCATGCAGAGCCCAACTCGCGAAAATTGTGTAACTGTCCAAATATTTCTGGCCTTAACTGTAGTTTTTAAGGTTGAAGGAAGACTTTAAGTCCATCTAGTTCAACCCATAGCCTAACATGTTGATCCAGAGGAAGGCAAAAAAAAACCCCATGTGGCAACACTAGCTCCACATTGGGGGAAAAAATTCTTTCCTGACTCCAGATATGGCAATCAGACTAATTCCCTGGATCAACGCCCTATCAAAGAATCTAGTATATAGTTTTCAAGAAAGGCGTCCAGGCCCTTCTTAAATGTTAGTAGTGAGTCACTCATTACAACATCATGTGGCAGAGAGTTCCATAGTCTCACTGCTTTTCAGTAAATAATCCACATATGTGATTATGATTAAACCTTCTTTTCTCCAGACGTAAAGGATGCCCCCTTGTCCAAGTCTCAGGCCTAAGAGTAAAGAGATAATTAAAAAGGTCTCTGTACTGTCCCCTCATATATTTATACATTATTATAAGATCACCCCTAAGCCTTCGTTTTTCCAAGCTAAATAACCCCAAGTTTAATAACCTGTCTTGGTATTGCAGACCCCTCAGTCCTCTAATAACCTTGGTCGCTCTTTTCTGGACCTGCTCTAGTTCAGCTATGTCTTTCTTATACACCGGAGACCAGAATTGTACACAGTATTCTAAGTGTGGTCGCACTAGTGACTTGTATAGAGGTACAATTATGTTCTCCTCATGAGCATCTATGCCTCTTTTAATGCATCCCATTATTTTATTTGCCTTCGCAGCAGCTGCCTGACATTGGCTACTAAATGTGAGTTTGTCATCTACTCATACACCCAGGTCTTTTTCAGTGACAGTTTTGCCCAGTGTTTTACAATTAAGCACATAATTATACCTTTTGTTTCCTCTGCCCACGTGACCTTACATTTATCCCCATTAAAGCTCATTTGCCATTTATCAGCCCAAGCTTCTATTTTACATAAATCCTCCTGTAATGTAAAATTGTCCTCCTCTGTATTGATAACCCTGCAGAGTTTAGTGTCATCTGCAAATATTGAGATTCTACTTTGTATGCCCCCTACAAGGTCATTAATAAATATATTAAAAAGAAGCGGGCCCAATACTGACCCCTGTGGTACCCCACTGTTAACTGTGACCCATTCTAAGTGTGTTCCATTAATGACCAAGCTTTGTTTCCTATCACTAAACCAGTTTTTAACCCACTTACACATTTTCCCCTATCCCCATTGCTCTCATTTTATGCATCAACCTTTTGTGTGGCACCGTATCAAAAGCTTTTGAAAAGTCCATATACACCACATCTACTGCATTTCTTTGGTCCAGTCCAGAACTTACTTCTTCATAGAAGCTTATCAGATTAGTTTGACAGGAACGGTCCCTCGTAAAACCATGTTGATATTGGGTCATAAGATTATTTTTCTTTAGATACTCCAGTATAGCATCTCTTAGAAAACCCTCTAGGATTTTACCCACAGTAGAGGTTAAGCTTAATGGCCTATAATTTCAAAGTTCAGTTTTTGTTCCCTTTTTGAATATTGGCACCACATTGCTATACGCCAGTCCTGTTATTATGGAATCTTTAAAGATTAAAAATAATGGTCTATCTATGACAGTACTTAATTCCTGCAGCACTCTGGGGTGTATCCCATCCGGGCCCGGGGATTTGTCAATTTTAATGATTTTTAGATGATGCCGTACTTCCTGCTGGGTTAAGGAGGTGACATTTAATTGAGAGTTTTTGTTATCACTGATTATATTGTCTGTCATGGGATTTTCTTGTGTAAATACTGTTGAAAAAAAGTCATTTAGCATATTGGCTTTTTCCTCATCCACCATTTCACCCAGACTATTTTTAAAGGGGCAAACACAATCATTTTTTAGTTTTTTATTATTTATGTAGTTAAAAAATATTTTAGGATTATTTTTACTTTCTCTGGCAATGAGTCTCTCTGTCTCAATCTTTGCTTTGCTAGGTGTTGTATGCTGCAACGATTTGAAAAAGCCCACTCTCCCGCCCTTTCCCAGAAACACAAATTTTATAGCCAGAAGTATGTGGGCGGAGCCTGTCACTAATTGACTTACATTGGGCTCGGTGCTCGGTTAAGCACCCGAGCATCTCGGGATGCTCGACCCGAGCATCGGGCACCCGAGCATTTTAGTGCTCGCTCATCACTAATCTTCACCTTCTGAACACATATCTGAAGAGACCTTAGTAAAATAAAAGGGATTTTGCTTGCAATAGAAGTTTGGAGTGGAATATTGGATAAGAAAGCTGCTTATAGCTCCTAAAAATTAATTCATGTAGCTTGGTTCCAATGAGGGATAATATTACATTTGGATTGAATAAACTCAAAAGAATTGAATCTGCTGGGAAGGGTGTTAAAAAACTCTCATACTCTCTCCTCAGCATTTCTAATACAAAACAGCCTCTACTAATGCTCCCCGCTGCCTATCTGCTCCTCTTCCTTCTTTTATTGCCTTTGGGTCTTCCTGCTGGTGTTGGTGCTCCTTAGCGCCAAGCTGTCATGTACATCACAACACAAGTTAGAGCCTTGTGTCGCATACCCATGTGTCAGGTCAACAGTGGTGGCATGCACTGGAAGTCTCAGATGGGAAAGAAGATGGAACTGGAGTGTGCCATAGGACTGGGCATGTAGTGGCTGCAGGACACGTATGGGAAGGCAGAGGAAAGATAAGAATAATGGTTTATTTTTTAACACTTTTCAGATATTTTGAGCCCAAAAAATATAGGCATTTTGCTGGAATCATGCAAAGCAAATTACCCATAAATTTGTATTCTCCAACCCTAATATTAGGAAATTTAATAATTCATTTATTTAATTTAAAACTGATTTCCTCATTTTTTTTTGTAAGATTTTCAATGAGATTTACAACTTTTATTTTGAGTAGATTGGAAAAACAATGCTTCGGGCAATCTTAATGTCCTCTTGTGACATTCTTTTTTGCCTGTCACCTTGGAGGTTCTGGAATAGATCCTGGGCTTGTGCACAGTATGCTTACCTGTCCAGACAAGCTGATTGCTTTTAATGATAGAGCCCTGTAAATTCACTAAACTGTTGCCTGAGCTTTCTTATTTAGATTTGTTTTATCCTATATAGAGTGCAAGTTATTGTAATTTTGCATGCTGCCTGGGAACTTATGTTAAATTGTTAATTTTTTGATTACTGGCACACTTTTTGTTGACCATTACATTGGATAAACTTCATGCTCATATAGGAAAATGTAATCCTTTATTTATGCGATTGTACTACTTGCCTCTGTTAGTGTTTGACACAGTTTTCACTGACTTTCCTACTGATTTCAATTATTGTCTAGTTCTGCCCCAGGTTTGTTTGGTTACTGTATTCAGCTAAATTCCATATCCCTGTGAATATTGTATGGTGAAAACTTTGGAGCTACTTAGATTTATCTAAATAAAATAGCCTGATGGTGAAAACTCTTTTTGATTTGACATTATGTAAATTTGTACATTTCTTAAGGAGTGTTAAATAAGTTTAAACTCCATTTTAAAAGTTTTGGGGATTTGGTAAAAGGCCCATGAGAATACAGAAACAAATGTTTTTGAGTTCCAACTGTCTCCAGAGTTCTAAAGAATGTTATGAACATACTTACCGTAATAACAAAGCACATAAAGTCCAGTGGAGGAACCCTTCGGGGCAGTATTTAAATCCTTTTATTTCATGACCATCATTAAAACATCATTCCATAACCGGACCAGGTACATATAAGAGCAGTGGGCACTTTGCAACAATTGAGAACACAGCTGTCTGGTCAAAACCAATGCATTTCTACCTTTAAGGTCTTTGTCAAGGTCTAGTATGATTGCTATGTGTTATGCTTCCGGGGGAAGGTGCCCAAGAGTGAACCCACTGAGCCGTGGTACTGAACTCCCTGGGTGAGCTGGTTCTAGTTTAACCAACCCCTATAACGGGATTGTCAGGGGCAAGCCCAGGGGGCCTAAATACCACATCTGCTTGTACCAGGGGGGCAGCTTGTAGGGTTAGCCTATACTATGGTATAGCTAAGGAGGATTCGAGGGATCAGAGCCCGAGGCTAGGAGAGCAAGAATGAGACTACCAGAGGAGAGCACAAGGAGGGCTAGACTAACAGCCAGAGAAGCAGAAGATTACTAACTCAATAATCAGGCACCTTCCATCAGTGGAGGTGGCCTGATATACCAGAGGATGGACAGCTATTGGTCAAGGTGAGTGTCAGCCCCTACATTCACAGGGGAGGAGCGCAACCGCGCCTAGTGCACCATTGATTAGTTTCATGACTCCAACCATTGTAGTGTGCTGATGTGTGAGCTCGGTGGTCAGCAGAGAGGAAGGGTACTCGGCGATGGCTCCGAGACACAGCATGCCTGGACGCCAGATACCCGATCGGTAGAGGAGCAGAGCATGTAGACCCAGGAGAGGTGAGCTGGGGAGCGGTGTCAGGGGACCTAACACTATGGCTATTAAAGATATACTCTGAGTGTGGACTTGGTCCAATTAAGAATTAGCATAGTTAAAAGTGGGAGTCAGCTCTTAGTAGCTTCAGAGCAGATCTTTAGTTCATAAGTTGTTATGTTAATACATAGTTCAAAGACAGAATGTGTCACTATTTACAATATTATTAGGGATGAGCGAGTATACTCGCTACTATTCGGAACTCGCCGAATAGTAGCGGTATTCGGGTACTCGCTACTCTCCGTGTACTCCCAAGTAGTCGAGAGTAGTGAGAAGTCCATTCACTACCCTAAAAGTGAATAAAAGTTGTTAAAAATAATAAAATGACATACTCACCTGTCCGACGCCTGCACCGGGTCCGTTCCAGAAGACCTGTGATCACCGGACAAGGACCTGTGACTGCCAGCTAATCAAATGGCCGGTAGCGATCTGGTCAATCAGATGGCAACACGTCACAACCACATGGTCGCTAGCGACCACCTGATTGGCCAGATTGCAAGGTCCTGGCAGTACACCTAGGACCTTGCAATCTGGCCAATCAGGTGGCCACTAGCGATCACGTGGTTGTGACGTGTCACCATCTGATTGGCCAGATCGCTACCGGCCATTTGATTGGCTGTTAGTCACAGTTCCTTGTCTGGTGATCGGATGTCTTCTGGGACGGTCCCGGTGCAGGCTTCAGACAGGTGAGTATGTAATTTTATTATTTTTAACAATTTTTATTCACTTTTAGGGTACTTTCGCAGTGTATCTATAGATGCACTGCGAAAGTAATCGGACTCGCTATACTCGCAATGAGTACCGAGTACCGGGACCTACTCATTGCGAGTATAGCGAGTCCGAATATTGAAGTACTTGCTCATCCCTAAATATTATACAAAAATACTTGTAGATGAAAACATTAAATAGTAACAGATCAATTTATATATCGAAAATAACCTTCCTGACATCAATATCATCAATTTAGTTGTAAAATAAACATAGGATAATATATAGGATTGGAAGGTATTTAGAAAAATAGTAGGAAAATGAGTATAAATGAGTATAATAAGATAGAATGAAATACTAGCTTTTATATTGTAAATAGAGCTTATACAGCTTAGATTTCATTACTTCAGTTATATTTTTTATTTATTTTTCATTTTATTTTTGTGTTTTCATAGAATAAAAATATGCCTATATTGTATAGATCATTAGTTTTTTTCTATAACAATATCAAATACACTGCAACATTGGCATATATTTACTACTATTATTATTCATAATTTTACTTTTTTCTGCAAAAGCGCTAGTTTTATTTTATTGCTACTAAATCTTCCTTATAATCATTGATCCACTGTAAATAATTTCTATTCAATGTTTATCTCTTTTAGTTGGTAACCCCTTCACCACTCAGACCCTATTTTGGAAAATAGATCCCTAAGGAACTTATCTAGATCCATAGTGAGCATTTTGATCCCCCAAGTGCTGAACAAATTGATCCGTAAACATGAAAAAGTACTTTTCTTTCACAAAAATTTTCTTTTAACCTCAATTTTTTCATTTTCACATGGGCAACATGATAATGTGGATCCTAAAATGTATTAGGCAATTTCTCTTAAGTACACCGATATGTGGTCATAAACCACTGTTTGGTCTCACGGCAGGGATTGGAAGGAAAGGAGTGCCATTTGACTTTTTGAATGGAAGATTAACTCCAATTATTAGCAGACACCATGTCGCATATGGAGAGCCCCTATGTGCCTACTTATTTGCCACCGGCACCAGGGCAACTGGAAGTGTCTGGGTACAGCACCACAAAATGGTGTCTCTAATGAATGCCCCATTTTCTAGGGTGGCTGTGGGCTGCAATTCGCAGTGCTGAGGATTTCAGCCCCCATCTGCCAAGTTGTGCCTGGCTGGTAACCAAAAATATGGCGAAGCTCCATGTAATTTTTTTGTTATAAAAATAAAAAACAATGTGGGGCTTCACCATATTTTTGGTTGCCAGTTAGATACAACTTGGCAGCTGGGGGCTGCCACGCACCCCTAGTTGCCTAGTTGTACCCTGCTGTCAACCAAAAATACTGCAAAGCCCAACAGTTTTTTTTTAGTTATAGAAATTATTTGAAAAAAATATGATGTGAAGCTTTGCCGTATTTTTGGTCCAGCCAGGTACAACTAGGCAGCTGAGGACTGGAATCCTCAGCATGGAGAGGCCCAAGCATTTTGGACCCCCCATGCTGCGAATTGTAGCCCGCAGCTGCCCAAGAAAATGGTGCATTCATTGCAGAGCCATTTTCTAGCGCTGTACCCAGACTCTACCAGTTGCCCTGTGAAGGTGACAAACTGGGCAATAAAGGTAATGCCAGCTTTTATATTGGCAGCTGGCACTAAGCCCGAGATTGAATAATGTCGGCCATTAGGAATCTCTAGTAAATAGTAAAAAAAAGTACACACAGAGAAAAAAATTTTTATTAGAAAAAAAAACACAAACACAACTTGAGACTCCCTCTTTATTACTCCATACCCTCCAACGTACTCCACAAAGATGGAACCACGACGTTCGATCGGTCCTACTACATCCAGAGACTGCAGCAAGGGATCAAGTGTCTTCTTCCTGCAGTCTCTGAGGTTACACTGATGGTGCACTGTATGGCAATGATCTGCCATACAGTACACAATGACTGTGATCCCAGAGACTACAACAAAAGGATACCTGATCCCATGTTGCAGTCTCTGGGGTCACACTCATGGTGCACTGTATGGCAGATCATTGTCATACAGTGCACCATCACTGTGGCAAACTCAAGTCTCACAGATCACAAGATCTCTGAAGCTTGAGTCAGGTGATCAGATGTTGTCATGGCAATGTCAGATAACACATATCACTGTGCCTGGCTGTCACACCGCTCCACTGCAGTATCATCTCCATGCAGGTAGATGATGCTGCAGAGAATGCTGGCATAGGCGGCAGGGGGGCACATGAGGGGAGGGGGTGACCGCAGGAAGAAGAGGGCACAGAGACACAGGGGCACATGAACACAAGGGTGCAGGAGTTCAGGATTTGGGGCACGGACACAGGGCGTAGGGACACAAGAGTGTAGCAGCGCAGGGCAAGCGGCGCAGGGACACATGCATACAGGGCACAGGGGTGCAGGGCAACGGGCACAGGAGCGCAGGGATGCAGGATTGCAGGGGTGCAGGGCACAGAGGCACAGAAGTGCAGAGGTGCAGGGCAAATGGCACAGGAGCGCAGGGACATAAGGGTGCAGGGCACAGCGGCGCAGGGACACAGGAGCGCAGGGTAAATGGCACAGGAATGCACGGTCGCAGGGCAAAGGAGTGCAAGGACACAGAAATGGTGCAGGAACGCAAGGATGCGGGATGCAGAAGTGCAGGGACAAATGGCTGCATTAATGCAGGGCTGCAGGGGTGTGTGCTGCAGGGGCACAGGGGTGCAGGGGTGAAGGCTGAAGAGCACAGGGATGTACTGATGCAGGACTGTGGGGTGCAGGCTGTGGGGCACAGGGGTGCAGGGCTGAAGGGTACAGGGGTGTGAGCTGCAGGGCACAGGGATGTGGGGCGCAGGGGTACAAGCTGCAGGGCACAGGGGTGCGGGCTGCACGGCACAGGGGTGCGGGCTGCAGGGCACAGGAGTGCGGGCTGCAGTGCACGGGTGCAGGGACGCAGGGCTGCATAAGTGCAGGGCATAGGGGTGCAGGAATGCAGAGGTGTGGGTTGCAGAGAACAGGGGTGTAGGTATGCAAGGCTGCGGGGTGTGGGCTACAGAGCACAGGGGTGCAGGGACAGAGGGGTGCAGGGATGCAGGGCTGCAGGGGCACAGGGCACACGGGTGCAGTGACACAGGAGTGCGGTTTGCCGGGCACAGGGGTGCAAGGTGCAGGGCTTCGGGCATTATAGATCCCAAATCTGCATCTTGATTTAACAGTTTAAGATATTTTTTCACTATAGCCACAACTTCTTTATATTGTGGACAATATTATGTTCTGAAAGTAATAAATTCTGTAGTTTTCTTGCTGTTACCTTTTTTTTATCTTTTTTTTATAGATTAACTCTCTCAATAATATTTGTAATTTTTGCTGCTCTATCCAGGCACCATTGTCTCTCAACTAGTATCTGAAAAATTCTACTTTTTTCCTCGTCATACTCAGTTGTTTTGGAGTTATTTCTATGTGATATTATTTCACCTTTTGGTATATTGTGGATTGTGTGTTTGGGATGGCACGATTTAGCATGCAGAATCGTGTTACATACTGTGGGCTTGTAATAAGATGTTACACTTCTTTATTGTGAGTGTCTCCATGTAATGTACAGTTGTGGCCAAAAGTATTGACACCCCTGCAATTCTGTCAGATAATACTCAGTTTCTTCCTGAAAATGATTGCAATCACAAATTCTTTGGTATTATTATCTTCATTTAATTTGTCTTCAATGAAAAAACACAAAAGAGAATGAAGCAAAAAGCAAAACATTGATCATTTCACACAAAACTCCAAAAATGGGCCAGACAAAAGTATTGGCACCCTCAGCCTAATACTTGGTTGCAAAACCTTTAGCCAAAATAACTGCGATTAACCGCTTCTGGTAACCATCATCAATGAGTTTCTTACAATGCTCTGCTGGAATTTTAGACCATTCTTCTTTGGCAAACTGCTCCAGATCACTGATATTTGAAGGGTGCCTTCTTCAAACTGCCATTTTTAGATCTCTCCACAGGTGTTCTATGGGATTCAGGTCTGGACTCATTGCTGGTCACCTTAGAAGTCTCCAGTGCTTTCTCTCAAACCATTTTCTAGTGCTTTTTGAAGTGTGTTTTGGGTCATTGTCCTGCTGGAAGACCCATGACCTCTGAGGGAGACCCAGCTTTCTCACACTGGGCCCTACATTATGCTGCAAAATTGTTGGTAGTCTTCAGACTTCATAATGCCATGCACACGGTCAAGCAGTCCAGTGCCAGAGGCAGCAAAGCAACCCCAAAACATCAGGGAACCTCCTCTATGTTTGACTGTAGGGACCGTGTTCTTTTCTTTGAATGCCTCTTTTTTCCTCCTGTAAACTCTATGTTGATGCCTTTGCCCAAAAAGCTCTATTTTTGTCTCATCTGACCAGAGAGCATTCTTCCAAAACGTTTTAGGCTTTCTCAGGTAAGTTTTGGCAAACTCCAGCCTGGCTTTTTTATGTCTCGTGGTAAGAAGTGGGGTCTTCCTGGGTATCCTACCATACAGTCCTTTTTCATTCAGACGCCGACGGATAGTACGGGTTGACACTGTTGTACCCTCGGACTGCAGGGCAACTTGAACTTGTTTGGATGTTAGTCGAGGTTCTTTAGCCACCATCCGCACAATCTTGCGTTGAAATCTCTTGTCAATTTTTCTTTTCCGTCCACATCTAGGGAGTTAGCCACAGTGCCATGGGCTTTAAACTTCATGATGACACTGCGCACAGTAGATACAGGAACATTCAGGTCTTTGGAGATAGACTTGTAGCCTTGAGATTGCTCATGCTTCCTCACAATTTGGTTTCTCAAGTCCTCAGACAGTTCTTTGGTTTTCTTTCTTTTCTCCATGCTCAATGTGGTACACACAAGGACACAGGACAGAGGTTGAGTCAACTTTAATCCATGTCAACTGGCTGCAAGTGTGATTTAGTTATTGCCAACACCTGTTAGGTGCCACAGGTAAGTTACAGGTGCTGTTAATTACACAAATTAGAGAAGCATCACATGATTTTTCTAACAGTGCCAATACTTTTTTATGTTTGGTGTGCAATTATATTCAATTTGGCTTTAGGATAATTATTTTTGAGTTTTTTCATTGAAGACAATTTAAATGAAGATAATAATACCAAAGAATTTGTGATTGCAATCATTTTCAGGAAGATACTGAGTATTATCTGACAGAATTGCAGGTTTGTCAATACTTTTGGCCACAACTGTAATATTGAGAATGTTAATTTTAGTACTATCCTGCTCACTTGTGAATCTCAAGTTAAAGTCATTATGTTTGAGGTAGTCAGTGAATTTATCGACTTCAGATATAGCGCCCCCCCACACAAACAGGAGGTCGTCTATATACTGCCCCATCCATATGATGCATTTTTTTAAAAGGATTGTTGGTTTCGTAAAGATGTAATTCTTCCCATCTCCCCATCATAAGATTTTCCAGCTATGGGGAGAATTTGGCTCCCATGCTCTCCTTCCTCTTCTTTGTAAGAAGAATCTATCTGAGAAGCTGAAGTAATTATGATGTAACAGAAATTTCACTGCTTCCTTTAGGAATGCCTTAATTTCCGTGTTTATAGTTACTATAGGTTTCTAGGTAGTAATTCAGACTCTCCAAAGCTACTGTGAAGGGGATGATGGGGTATAACTCAATTACATCAGTTGTAACCAAGAATACGTTTCTTTCCGTGTGAAGGTTTCAAATATACCTGTTGCAGCTTTGAAATCCTCAATAAATATTGGGAATTCCTTGACCAAAGTTCCAAGTAAAAATCCACCCACTCCCCAAATTTTCTCCTAATGCCCCTGTCTCTGTCACGATTGGTCTTAGTGGTGGTGGGAAAATGTTTTCGTAGACCTTGGAGAATGAGTGATAAATGGATAAAACTGGATGATCCCCAAATACATTATCCTTTATTTTATCTGTAATTGCACCCATACTTAAACCTTCATCCAAAAATATTTTTAAAATCCTGGTTTAATGTTTTGGTTGGATCTGTTTTTAATTCAACAAAAGCATCATCGTGTTTTCAAACCGTCAGATTCAACTTTTGATAGAGACCAGCATTCATTAAAACAACCCCGTCCTGTGTCAGTTTGTCTCACTAGTAGGTCACGATTTCCCTTCAGTTTTTTTCTCTTTCGATGTCAAGTTATTTTTTGTACTGTTGTTGTGTACATTGTTATTTAGAGATATTAGGTCTTTTTCTACTAACTCCTGGAACACATCCAGGCTATAGTCGGTTGGGACTGCAGTGGATAGAGGGTTTGGGGTGCGAAATTTTTCATTTAAACTGATCTCCTCTCCCTTGTTCAAATTATGTAATGTCTGTAGTTCATCGGCATTATTTGACCATCAAAGATTAGTACAGTGTCCTCTTATCTCCACTTCTAAGATAGTTCTCCTTCTTAGAGGTTTCCTCCGTAAAGTGTCATTTCAGCGCAATGTTTCTTGCTAGACGATAACATCCAGTATAGTCCTAAAAATGTCAAACTTATTTGCTGAGTGAAAGTTAATCCTTTTGATAGGACTGAAATTTGCTCTCTGTGAGGGATATAGCTGGACAGATTCCAAATAGGAAGAATATTTTTTTGCAGTTCTTGCCGCGTGTTGTAGCCCTCTACATCTGTTTCTGCACCTTGCTTGCTCAGTTTTATGGAGTGTCATCATTTGGAGAATCCAGAATTCTCCTTCAATTTTTGTGATAACTCATTTTGCTCATCTGAGAAATAAATTGAGATTCCAGGTAGTATTAAGTTCGCAAAAGGTAACCCTTTTTCTTTGGGTCTTCTATTATCGGTTTAATGTTTTTTTGGGTTTGTTTCCATTACTTCTTGGTGGTCTTGCTGGTTTAACCCATGTATAATGTTATTAATCCTGTAGTCTTCAAGGTCTCTTCATATTTAGTTCTTTACCCCAAGAATCAGGACTATCCACAACTTGCATGGCTTCAGACGATCCCTAAAACGCATCTTTTTAAGGCGGCCTATCATACCCCTATAGAAGTCCATTGTACTGTAGACAGTGAATGGGCTATCCCTCTGGACATTACTCTTCTACAAACTCCACCAAACCATAAAGGTCTACACAGACTGTATAATGACCATCCATGTACGCTTAGCCCTATGCCCCATTTCCTCAAGATGCCTGGACCATCAGTGCAATAAGCCCCTGCACCTTGTGCAACCCCTATCCCGTTGTAGATTGTAAGCTCCTTTGAGCAGGGTCACCTTCGTTTCTTGCTTTATTTATTGTATTTTTTTTTTTCACATTGATTCTATGCCTATTGTTTTGTATCCAATTATTGTACTTTATTTGTTCTCTACTCTAATTACTTACTGTATATTTTCTGTACTCTAACCCCTACATTGTAAAGCGCTGCGTAATATGTTGGCGCTATATAAATAAAGCTTTATTATTATTATTATTATTTTGAGATCAGTTATTTTTGTCTCTGGTTTCCTCAGATGTGTTTTTAAACTCCTATTGAGTTGTCTAAATTTCCCAGTGTCTGAATGTTTTTTTATCTTATTCAGTAGAACCTTTATGACCTTTTTGTTCCTAGATGTTGGTTTTCCTTCCTGACAATCAGTTGGATTAGTTTCAGGGAAGAGTCAGTGAGTACATTGTCCCAATCCTTATGGAAATCATCACTGTACTGATGAGTGACTCTCTTTTTGATCCGAAGACCGCAATGGATCACACTTTTATTGTGATAGGTTTGCAATTAGTGATGAGTGAGTTTCTTAATATTCACACTCACTATACTCATAACGAGCAGTTTTTAATACTCGCATATTCATCCGAATAGCGAGTCCAATTAGTGATAGATTCCACGCACACATAACCGGTTATAAAATGAGTCTTTCCAGGACAGGGCATGAGGGTGGGCTCTTTTACATTTCTACTGTATAAAACACCTTGACCTTGCTGTGCCACCCAGGGAGAGCCTAAAGCTTCACACCATGATTTTGTGCTATAATGTTCTGTCCAGTGTTTTGCAGGAAGCACCGGACAGAACCTGACAGCCCCGCACAAAACAGAACCGGAGGGCAAATATACCCTCCGATTCTGTTTTCTGCTGCTGTCCAAGTGCTGAAATTTCAGCATAGCGGCTGGAAAGAGCTCTTCATGTGTTGAAATTTCAGCCTGGGAGCTCTCCAAGTGCTGAAATTCAGTGGCAGCTGCTTTTAGCAGCCGTCGCTCTTTCAGTCCCCGGCATCCAGGAACCAGTCCAATTTTATGTCGGATCTGGCGCGATCCGGCGCCTATAGATTCCTATGTTATGGGGCGCCGGAGACGGGAGGATCCTATTTTGTCTGATCTTGCCCCGGACACAAAAAATGCTGCAAGCTCCGATTTTGTGTCCGTGGCAAAATCGAAATCCCCCGGATCCAGCCAGACAGACAGAAATACGGATGGCGTATAACTGCCATCCGGTCCAATATGGCACCATAGGGATATAATAGGGACCAAATCAGATCCCAAAAATCGTGGTGTGAAGCTGGCCAAACATTCAATCTGCTCTCCCTGAGGTTCCATCTAACTTTGTGTACTGAAGGGAGCTGTCAATTTGTGTCAGATCAATCATGATCGACTCATCACTCACGAGCACTAGTGATACTCGCCGAGTAATGAGTATCGCGAATACTGTACTATTCATGCGACTAGCGAATAGTGTTGATTACACTCATTACCATTTGCAATGTTTTTTGATCTCAATGAATATACTGGAATACTGTGCAGAGGTTAAGGATTTTCTAATATTATACATTTAGCAATAGACAGAGCAGAATAATAAGTAAAGACACTTCATATTTCCATTCAGATTAGTTACACCCATCAGCAAATCTTTATATCAGTATGTCCACCTAAGAATTAAAACACCCTTTAAGATTTGAAAGGCATGAAAACATTAACCCTTTCATTACTGTAATCATAATCCCCGCTTTTTCTTCATGCTTCTCAAATAATTTTTAAACCTTACTAGCAGATGACGTTGGCTAACCCACAGGTACGTTACACAGAAAAGGGAAAAAATACAGAAAACAGGAGAGATTCATGGATTAAAACCCATGCTGCTGTTGAATTGTGTAGAGCCAAAGAAAAATAATGGTAGAATAAAATAAATGGTGGTTTATTCAATGCTTTTCGAAGCGTGTGCCCACTTCTTCCTCAGGAAATTTACCAATTGGTTAATTTCGTAAAAAAATAAGATGGAACACACTTTGAAACTTGTCAAATAAACCGCCATTTATTTTATCATACCATTACTGTCTTTGGATCTACCCTGTATCTTCGACTTGTTATAATCCACTTGGATCCTGCGGCAGCTGTTTTCATACTTTTATATTGGCTGTGTGAACACAACTATGCAAGCTCAGCGACTAGCTCCTGTCTTCTTTCCCTGTGTGTGTTGGGTAAAACCCTATTGCGCTTTTTTATCCACAGTCTCATGATATACACAGAAAAGGGATAAGTCCATAACTATGTGGGATAGACCATTCAATGTGGTCATCAGCACTTACCCCTTTCTCTGTCCTATCTGTGAAATAAACTATCTATACAGTGGGAGACATTCTGGGGATTGGTTCAACCATAGCTATGACATTTCTCAGTAAAACAAGGTGGAGATGATGCTCTAGTGTTGGTCAGCTGGCTATGTTGCATAAGATTAAAAGGAACTCTTAATTATTTGCTAAAACAAGGAATACATTATTACATTTCTAGAAATATCCCGTTTGCTTCTCTTGCACAAAGTAAAGTAAAGTAAAAAGTAAGTCAAAAAGTTTTCCATGTGATGATTACAAGCAGAGATCTTAAAATACAGTGAAAATTAGTGAATAAACCATATTATGAAAACAAATTACAATGAATAAGCTTTATTTGGTAAGACCAAACTCTTTAAACATGTAATAATCACTTGGAATTAATAATAATAATAATAATAATAATAATAATAATAATATATATTTAACTCAGTTTAGACAACAAACTTTATTTTCTGTTGTTTTGTTCATTACAGAAAAGAACATGAAAATATATTTAAAAAGCTTGATGTGTTAACAATCCATCAAGAAATACATTAGCAAAAAAGGATATTACATAATTAAAAGATTACATCACATATCAAGGGGTTACCTTGGCAGCAGCTGTTAACATATAAATTGACCCCTGTTACCATTACATCTTACATAACACATACTGTGTGTTGCCATAGATTTCAAAGAACAAAATGTTACATAAAGCTGATTAAATATCTAAAATAATAACCACATAAAATATTATAAAAATGACTAAATTGAACAGAAGGCAAAAAATAATTATCCACAGAAATAGCTATCACATTAAAAATGATTTCTACAAATAGAACACTAGTAGTAGTAATTAATGAGGTCTGACACTAAATATAGTTAATACACAATTAGATGTGTGCAATATTTTTATGCTGGCCATTAAAAAACAATGTATCCTTAGACAGTGTAATTCTATGGCTGCTTTCAAATCTGTGTTTTTGCAAATCTGCTGCTTTTGAAAAAACCCGATGCAGCACTCTTGTGGCACACTTGCGCCAAGGTTGTGCTGGTGCTATTGTATTGTAAAGGGAGTTCCGGACATGTACGGGTACTTGCGTTTTTGACAGTTATCTGGCCCTTCAGGCACCTATGGCATGTCTTAAAACCGCAGCTAGCATCGGTGTTTGGTGCCAGAAGTGCAGGATCGCGGGGAAAATGTAAATCTCCACACATGTCCGGAGGTCCCTTTACAATGCATTAGGACAAGTGCAAGCTTGCCACAAGTGTGCCTCAAATGGGTCGCATCTCCTGCCAAAAAGTCAGAATTCTGCCAGATATTTAAAATGGCAGATCAGGCAAACCTGAAGTTCAAAAGTTCAGGTTTGCCTGATGTGTATCTGCAAATACTGCACATGTAAAGGCAGCTTAATAGAGACAAAATATATTATACCAGCTATACTACCCGGCTATGCCCGGGTTAATAAAGAACTGCTGTTAGCTATAACAAAATAGAATTTGAATATGTCATATTAATGACCTGTAGGAAAATAGAAGCTGAGCTGTGATTGGTTTCTATAGGCAGCCTAATAAATCTCCAGCCAACATTAAACCCTTCCCTGGCCGGGCAGTATATGTTACCTCAGACATGCACATAAAAGACAGCTCACGTGACTGACATCTGCCTTAATTCCCTATATGGCACATGTGTTGCACAATGACTGTTTTTAATCAGATGTTTATTTTTGGAAAGTAAAGATACCAGACGTATGAGGCGAGTTGTGTGAGGCAATTTGTGCACATCTGTGTCTGTCTGCGTGGTGTGTGTGTCCCTGGAGTCTGTGTGTGTCCCAGTGGTGTACGTGTGTCCCTGTGGGGGGGGGTCCCTGTGGTGTGTGAGCTTTTGGGGAGCGGTGTCCCTGTGGTGTGTGTCCTTGTGGGGGGAAGGGGTGTCTCTGTGGTGTGTGTCCATCCCTATGGGGTCTGTGTGTTCCTGTGGGGTGTGTGTGTGTCTCTGTGTCCCTATGGGGTGTGTATGTGTGTATGTCCCTATAGTGTGTGTGTCCCTGTGGGGTGAGTGCATGTGTCCCTATAGGGTGTGTATGTGTGTGACCCTGTGGGGGGGTGTCTGTGTGGTGTGTGTCTCTGTGTTGTGTGTGTTTGTGTTCGGGTGCGTGGTGAGTTTCCGATGTTGGAGCTCCACCTTAGCTGTTACTCTTTGTGTGCATGTGGTGTGTATACATGTCCCCGTGCGTGGTGAATATTCCATGTCAGGGCCCCACCTTAGTGACTATATGCTGGTGTATGCTGTAAAGGTACCGTCACACGCGGCAATTTTTGCTAGCAATTCCACTGGCAATTTGCTGGTTGCAGTGAAATCATGGACACATTGTTCTATTTCATTGCCGTGTACAAATGGAGCAATGTGTCCATGATTTCACTGCAACCAGCAAATTGCCAGTGAAATTGCAAGCAATATTGCCGCGTGTGACAGCACCGTTAGTCTTTGGTGCTGTCATTAAGCCCCTCTCATTCACAAATGTCAACTGGTAATTGTCACTTTCTCTCCATTATGTAGATAGGGCCAAAATTGTTTGGTGAATTGGAACGCTCGGGGTTAAAATTTCACCTCACAACATAGCCTATGACGCTCTCGAGATCCAGACGTGTGACTGTGCAAAATTTTGTGGCTGTAGTTGCGACGGTGTAGATGCCAATCCCGGACATACACACACACACACACACATACACACATTCAGCTTTATATATTAAATATGGTACATTTGTTTCTCTTTTAGTTTTGCTGCTTATTAATCAGATTTATATTTTTGAAGGATAATACCAGACTTGTGTGTGTTTTAAGGCGATTATGTGGCGAGGTTAGTGTATGTGTGGTGAAATGTGTGCTGAGGGTGGTATATGTGTTCAAGCACATGGTAGTGTGTGGCGCATTTTGTGTGTGTGTTCATATTCCGTGTGTGGTGAGTATCCTATGTCGGGGCCCCACCTTAGCAACTGTACAGTATATACTTTTTGGCGCCTTCGCTCTCATTTTTTAAGTCCCCCTTGTTCACATCTGGCAGCTGTCAATTTGCCTCCAACACTTTTCCTTTCACTTTTTCCCCATTAAGTAGATAGGGGCAAAATTGTTTGGTGAATTGGAACGCGCGGGGTTAAAATTTCGCCTCACAACATAGCCTATGATGCTGTCAGGGTCCAGACGTGTGACTGTGCAAAATTTTGTGGCTGTAGCTGCAGCTGTCGATTTTCCTCCCATATCCTTTCACTTTTTCCCCATTATGTAGATAGGGGCAAAATTGTTTGGTGAACTGGAACGCGCAGGGTTAAAATTTCACCTCACAACATAGCCTATGACGTCTCGGGGTCCAGACATGTGACTGTGCAAAATTTTGTGGCTGTAGTTGCGACAGTGTAGATCCAATCCCGGACATACATACACACATTCAGCTTTATATATTAGGTAACAGAATGAGCCTCTTTAACCCCGAGCCTATTTACACATGTTATGTGGTAACAACACTGAAATGTAAATATTCAGCGAATACAATGATTTTGTGAATGTTTTCTTATGACACATTCTACTTTACTTTAGTGGTAAATTTTGACATTTACCATATTTTTAAAAATATTAGAGATTTGGTTAAAAGTTAAAAAAATTATCAAATTTCAAACTTTTAATTTTTTTTGCCCTTAAACCAAACTTAAATCACCCAAATAGTAGGAAATTACATTTCCCACATTCCTATTTACAACAGAATCATTTTTAAAAAGTATTTTTTTGGTTAGGAAGTCAGAAGGGTTAAAAGTTTATCAGTAATTTCTCATAATTCCAACAAAATGTACACAACCAATTTTTTTGTGACCACATAATATTTGAGGTAATGATCAGAGACCTGTGTAACAGAAAAGACCCAAAAGTGAAACAATTTTAAAAAATATGCACCCCTTAAAATGTCCAAAACAAAATTCAATAAATATATATACACCCTTAAGGCGCTTCATTGGTATTAAAGCAATTTGAATGGAAAGAATAAATGTTTACATTTTCCTACCAAAATGTTCATTAAGGCCCAAATTTTCACATTTCACATATAGGTAATAGAAGAAATTGAACCCATACAATTTGAACCATTTATTTTTCTTTAATAAGCTGTTATCTCATGTGGTGGAAGACTACTTAGGGTTCAGAAGTGAAGGATCTCCATTTGACTTTTTAAATACATTACTGTCTGGAATTAATATCAAAATGCATGTTGTGTTTTCAGAACCCCTGAAGCTCCTAAACAGAGGACAAACCCCCATAATTGACTCCAATTTTGAAACTACACACCTCAAGGAATTTATCTAATCTGTGGTGAGCACCTTGAGCCCCCAGGTGACTAACAAAATTGTATAAGGTTTAAGCAAGAAAAATAAAAAATCAGATTCTTTTTACAAAATGTTGATTTAGTCCAAAAGTTTGTTTTCATAAGGATAACAGGAAAAAATAATTGGAAAATATTTGGGATGATTCCAATCCTGAGCATGATAACATCCCATACGTGGTGCAAAACTACTGTTTGGATGCACAGCAGGACTTGAATGGAGAGGAACATTATTGGTCTCCTGGAATGCATAATTGGATGGAATCGATAGTGGATGCAATGTTGTGTTGGCAAAACCTTTTATGTGCCTAAACAGTAAAAATCCACACAAGTGTCCCCGACTTTAAAACAACACTTACTAATGGAATTACATAGATGCGTAGTGAGCTTTGTGAACTGCCAGGTGTGAAATTTATAGTGTTGAGCATTAAAAATCAAATAATCAAATTTTTCCGACAAAAATTTTGATTTAGCCCTAAATGGACCATACAGTTTGTTGTCAAATTTCTTTTGAGAACATTGATACCAATATATGGTGAACAACTCTTGTTCGGGCATACTGCAGGGCTTCGAAGAGAAGAAGCACCATTTGACTTTTGGAGCACAAAATTGTCATATTTGCAGAGCCCCTGACAAGTGATTCCATGTTGAAAACTACACCCCTCAAGGAATTGATTTAGATGTGTGTTGAACACTTGGTGCTTCACAGAATTTTATAATGTTGCGCAATGAAATTAAAGATCACATTTTTCCACAAAAATAATTGCTTTAGCCCCAAATTTTTAATTTTCACAAGGGAAACAGGAGAAATCGGCTAGACACTTTGTTTTTTTTTATTTCTGCTGAGTGTGCCGCTACATGCCCATATGTGGTGAAAAATTACTTTTGAGCACACAGGCAAGGTTCGGAAGAAAAAACACCATTAGAATTTGAAATCAATATATGGCTACAGTTAATAGCTATCGTTGAAGTAATGTATTGCAATATACACACATTGTAATACATTATACCAGTCAGTGTTACACAGGCAGAACACCTGTTAGATCATGCTCCTGGCATGGTTTAACAAGCTATCATAGATGACAGATCAGGAGGTCATTATATTTGACCTCCTGCTTTCATGGCAACCCTCTGGCTCCAGTGATTGCTTTGCTGGAATCCTTATTGTGGGAGAGAGGTGAGTCCCTTTCCTTCCTCATGAGTGTTAAACAGCCCGGAGCAGTGCAGCCATTGGCCCTGGCCCAGAGCTTGGCTATCACGTAATCCGTATTTCCAGTGTCAATCACGCATACACACCTCCTGTTCCAGCTCAATCTCTAGGACATACTGGTACAGTCATTTGGAATGCACTGCATTTTAGGACTTATCACTACATCCAATAATGGGAATTAGTTCAAATAGATTTTTGCGAGTGATTAACCTTTACATTAACTGGGGCCCTCCCTGTTACTTTTAGTAAACTTAAAAGCTCTATATTTATGAATTGTATATGGAATTGCAGCTAGACCCAATTCAATCTACATGACTGGCACAATTATTGGACTTTATAAAAAAAATAGTATTAGTTTTAGAATGTACACTTCTGTATATTGTCATATTGGACAATGAAAAACTATCACAGATTTCATAATTCTGAAATGTTTGCTAAAAACCAAAGACCAAATCAAGAAATATATTTGCAAAATGTGAATCAAGAGCCCTGTAAAGCAGAAAATCATGATTACTCTATAGACATAAGAAAATAGCAGGCGCCAATTAACAGGCAGGTTGCAATCAGGCAACAGATTTGATAAGCAACATCTTGATTAGGCTAAAGGCCATCATTGCAGGAAATATCTGCACAGGAGGATTTCTCTAAAAAGTAAGTGGTTTCAATAAGCAGTAAAGCTAGCTGTAGTTGGTAATGTAAATCTTCTAAGCAAAGAAGAGACAGAATATTATCGCTGCTGTAAATATATTCTGTAAACTGGAGAAGTGGTAGATGGAAAATTGCTGTCTTAAAAAGAACCGGTATGAGGATCTTCACTTAAACCAGACATTTTTCGGAGTTCCATTACGGATAAGAATGCAAGCCAGTCTGCATTATATGTGATCCTACTGCATGTTAGATTTTAAATGCTGTATTTACAATTAGGTTTACATAGGTTTCATAGTGGGCTTTGGTCTTCTTTCTATCTTTTTCATTCTCTTACTTGGCCATTAAGGTCTGCAGGTTGAGATGCATGGGAATAAACAACACCGTAGTATTAAAGGTATGATTTAATCTTACAAATTTAATTGAGGGTGTCTGGCGTTTGAGACGTCCATAATCCTGCTGCTTAAAGAGAGTGTCCACTACTTGGGCAATCCTTTCTTAAAAGTAAAAGAGCCTCATGTAAAATAATGTTGCTTCATTGATTCTGCCAGCGCTCACATAATTTAAAGGGATCCTGTCACCTCCAGAACGCCTCCTAAGCTACCAAAATATGTCCCTTCAGCATATTATCACTAATCTCACACTCCTTTTGTCTCCTAAAAGCATCCTGCGAAAGTGCATAAAAATTTTCAATACTTACTCATTAGTGAGTATAATTAGCAGGGGCTATATTCTTTAGTCACCAGGGCGTGTTGTTTTGCAGGCTCCAAGATCCACCCTCTCTCTGTGCTGCTCTGCTTGTGCAGGCATTGACCTCCCCCCTCTCTATCACTCACAGAATGCAAATCATTAGTCCTGCCTTCAGCTCCACATCACAGCAGCACAGACAGAGAGAGGATGGATCGTTCAGGCTGCAAAACAACACGCCCTAAGGGCTAAAGAATATAGCCCCTGCTAATTATAATGCCTAATGAGTGAGTATAAAATCATTTTTATACAGTTTCACAGGATGCTTTTCGGAGACAAAAAGAGGTGTGAGATTAGTGATAGGATGCTGCAGGGTCATGTTTTGGTAGCTTAGGAGGCATTTTGGAGGTGATATGATCCCTTTAATGTAATGCAAATGTGCAAAGACAAATTGTTGGATTAGCTGTAACAGTTCCCTTTCAGTAGGTGAGTATATGGTGTATTTGCTTTATATGGACCATTGTTGAATTTAGGGCGTGTTTGTTTTGCAGCCTGAACGATCCATCCTCTCTCTGTCTGTGCTGCTGTGATGTGGAGCTGAAGGCAGGACTAATGATTTGCATTCTGTGAGTGATAGAGGGGGGAGGTCAATGCCTGCACAAGCAGAGCAGCACAGAGAGAGGGTGGATCTTGGAGCCTGCAAAACAACACACCCTGGTGACTAAAGAATATAGCCCCTGCTAATTATAATGCCTAATGAGTGAGTATAAAATCATTTTTATACAGTTTCACAGGATGCTTTTCGGAGACAAAAAGAGGTGTGAGATTAGTGATAGGATGCTGCAGGGTCATGTTTTGGTAGTTTAGGAGGCATTTTGGAGGTGATATGATCCCTTTAATGTAATGCAAATGTGCAAAGACAAATTGTTGGATTAGCTGTAATAGTTCCCTTTCAGTAGGTGAGTATATGGTGTATTTGCTTTATATGGACCATTGTTGAATTTATAGATAGGACTGTGAAATTAGTGGACAATCTTTTTAACCCCTTCCCAACGTCTGCCATGCATGTACTGTGTATCAGGCAAGGCAATTTAGCAAACAACTATGCATACAGTTGTAACCAGAAGTTTATATAAACTATACAAAAAGACACATATACATGCTTTTCTCACAATCTGACATGAAATCAGAATAAACCTTTCCCGTTTTAGGTCAATTAGGATTACCATAATTATTTATATTTGGCCAATGCCAGAATAATTATAGAGATAATTTTTAAGGTATTATTATTGTATTGTTATTTCTTTCTGCAAAGTCAAAAGTTTACATACACTGAGAACACTATGCTTTTAAACAATTTGGTAAATGGATAATGATAATGATGTCACATGTTTAGAAGCTTCTGATAGGTTTACTGACAAGATTTGAGTTAGAGACACACCTGTAAATGTATTTTAATGTACTCCTGAATACATTGCTTTTTTGTTTTGCATCATGGGAAAGTCTAAAGAAATCTGACAAAATATCAGAAAGAGAAATGTGGACTTGCACAAGTTTGATTCATCCTTAAGTGTAATTTCTGGATACCTGAAGGTGCTCCTTTCATCTGTACAAATAACTATACAGAGGTACAAACAAGAGGGGAATAACCAGCCATCATACCACTCAGTAAGGAGACAGGTTCTGTGTCCCAGAGAGTAACGTGCTTTGGTCTAACGTATGCATATCAACCCAAGAACCAAAGCAAAACACCTTGTAAAGATGATGGCAGAAGTTGCCAAGATTTTGTCATTACCCACAGTGAAACAAGTATTGTATCAACATGGGCTGAAAGGCTACTGTGACAGGAGCAAACCATTAGTCCAAAAGAAACATAAAAAAGCCAAATTAATATTTGCAAATACACACTGGAACAAAAACCTAAATTTTTGGAGACATGTCCTGTGGTCTGAGGAGACTAAAATTGAACTGTTTGGCCATAAGGACCATCATTACATTTGGAGCAAAAAGGAGGACATTTAGGAGGCTAAGAACACAATCCCAACTGTAAAACATGAGGGTGGTAGCATCATGCAATTGTTTTGCTGCAGGAGGGACTGGTGGACATCACAAAATAGATGGTATTATGTGGAAAGAAGATTATGTGGCAATACTGAAGCAACATCTCAAGACATCAGTCAGGAAGTTAAAGCTATAGCAGAAATGGGTCTTCCAAATTGACAAAGACCTAAAACATACTGTCAAACTGGTTTCAAAGTGGCTTAAGGAAAACAAAGTCAATGTTTCTGATTGGCCCACAATGCCCTGATCTCAATCCTATTGAAAATTTATGGACAAAGCTGAAAAGGTAGGTGTGAGCAAGACAACCTATAAACTGGGCTCAGATAGACAAGTTTAGTTGAGAGGAATGGTCCTAAATTCCTATTAACTATTGTGAGAAGCTTGTGGAAAGATATTCAAAATGTTTGACCCAAGTCACACAGTTTAATGGAAATGGTATTAAATACCAATGAAGTGTATGTAAAATGTACTTACTTACTATATATCAAAGTCGGGCACCGCTACAATCCTTCGCCTCTTCAGACACTACAATGGTTCTGGAGACTCACTGACACACCGCCCGTCAGCTTTCCTTGCCGACGCCCTCTTGCACCTTGTGGTGCACTTCCTGTCACATGGATCACGTAGTCATAACAGTAAAGAAAGCGGCAGCACTCACCAGTCACAGAAGAATTCTTTGTGTATTCACGTAAGTGTGCTTACATATCGGTGTTATAACCTGTAAAAGCACCGAGAGGAGGCACGAAACGGTCCGTTGTTGAGGACCACCCATCCTCCCCCACACCTCTACTGCACCAATATGTAAGCACACTTATGTAAATAAACAAATAATTCTTCTGTGACCAGTGAATGCTGCCGCTTTCTTTACTGTTATGACTATGTATAATGTTGACTTTGCAGAAAGTAATACAAATTCCTTAAAACATTCTCTCTGGAATTTGGCAAATATAAATAATTATGGCCATCCTAATTGACCTAAAATGGGAAAGATATATTCTGATTCCATTTCAGATAGTGATAAAAACATGCATATGTGTCTCTTTATATACTGTACGTAAACGTCTGGTGTCAACTTTATATGGTCCAGCTTATGAAATCAAGCGGCTTTATCAGCAGCATCTGTCAGCTAAATATCAATCCAAATATTCTGCTACAATAGCTGTAATTGATACTAGCACTTATTGCACCATGTAACGCCTTAGATTTTGCTGTCTATGACTACAGTAACATCTAGATAATTATCTGAAGGAGGGGGCTAATTAGTTAACCGCAAATGCTTCCTATAAAAGTGATTGTCTAGTGTCAATGGTTAAAATGGTAACCTTAGACCAAGTAATGGTGCCCTGTTGGTCTCAATAGCTGATAGATCAGCTACGGAGGGTTGTTAGGCTCTATAATTGACAAGTCTAGTACCCTTTAATTGATAAAAGGTTACTGAAGAAAGGTTCGGGGCACCAACACTGAGAGACGAAGCAATAACCCCTGCAGTGGCAGCAGTGATTGTGCTAAGGTTAGGGACGGGGACCCACAGTGCTCCCTCTCATATTAGACAAGGCAGACATCCATGAGATAAAGAAGTAGAGGGACACTCACCGGGTGTGTTGAGATCCATTATTCCACTTGTGAGGAAAACAGGTTACATGTTAATGGCATTGAGGTGCTGAGGGGCGAGGCGTTGGTGCTGGAGGCAGGACAACAGCGCCGTTTCGCACCTGTCTGATGCTTCTATGGGTCCACCTGTCCATGGTGGATCTGTAGAAGCATCAGACAGGTGCGAAACTGCGCTGTTGTTCTGCCTCCAGCACCACCTCCTCGCCCCTCTGCACCTCAATGCTGTTAACATGTAATCTGTTTTCCTCACAAGTGGAATAATGGATCTCAACACACCCAGTGAGTGCCCCTCTACTTCTTCTTTGTCTCATGGATGTCTGCCCTTTAATGGATAACTATGGCAGTTTATTATACAAGCAGTTGGATAGGTGAAATTGAAGTCTGAAACTGGCTTAAGGCTGCCCTCACACTACGGATTTTTAAGTTCCGATGCTGTCCGATAAAAATCGGACAGCATCGGAACGATTTTTGCCCCCATGCAGTCCTATGGGCATCGGACCGAATCGGATGTGCACTAAATTCCATCCGATTTGGTCCGATCCGATTCTGTCCGATTTTTTTATCGGTACAAAAATCGAAGCATGCTCCGATTTTTGCACCGAAAATAAAATCGGACAAAATCAGATTGGACCAAATCGGATGGCATTTAGTGCACATCCGATTTGGACCGATGTTTTTAGCATGGGGCCCTATGGAGCAGGGTCCGAGGATACATCTGATGTGTCCTCGGACCCGATTTTACTGTACTGAGCATGCTCAGTACATGCTCAGTACAGTAAAAATGCTCCCTAAACATCTAATTTTACTTCCGCAATGTATGTATATACATTGCGGAAGTAAAATTAAGTAAGGCAGGGTTAAAAATAATAAAACATTTATGCTCACCTATCCACGATCCACCCGGCATCTCCAGCATCTCCTGCTTGTAGGACCTGCCGTGATGTCAGAGTCACATGATCGGTTACCTTGGTAACCGGTCATGTGACTCTGACATCACGAGAGGTCCTAGGATCAGAAGAAGATCGCTGGAAGCGCCGCTGGACTCCTGGATAGGTGAGAATCACATTTTTTTTATTTTATATTCCGGAGGACAGGGGAAAGGAGGGGGAGCACTGGGGGGCATGAGGGGGCCACACAGGGGGCATGAGGGAGCCACACAGGGGACATGAGAGGGCCACACAGGGGACATGAGGGGGCCACACAGGGGAGAAGAGGGGGGGGACACGCAGGGGTGAAGATGGCTAAAAAGAGGGGGAAACAGAAGGGAGAAGAGGGGAGACACACAGGGGTGATGAGGGGGAGCACACAGGGCTGATGAGGGGGACACACAGGGGTGATGAGGTGGAACACCAGGGGAGAAGAGGGGGACACACAGCTGTGACAGCTGACAACAACTGATCCTGCAGAATGTCGGATCGGATGCCTATTTGGCATCCGATTGCAGGGATCAGTTTAGTTCCGATGCTGTCCGATTTATATCGGACAGCATCGGATTTCACAAAATCGTTATGTTAAAGTAGCCTAAGTAAAAAAGTAAAACAATGTTCAATGTAATTTGTAAAAATATAGAAAAAAATGCAAAATAAAGTGAAAAAAGTTTAAAAATGTATTGTCACTGCTTTTTTTGTAAACAGAAAAGTACACATAATTGCTATCACCATGTCTTAATCAGCTTGATCAACAACTGTCCAATTACTTTATCCAGCAGTGAATACCTTAGAAAAATTGATACAAAACAATTTTAAGATATAAAGTAAAATAAAAGTAGGCAGCACTCCAAAAAAATATAAAGAAAAGGACAGTAATAGTCCATGTGGCACAACGTTTCGGCTGTAAAACAGCCTGTATCATGTACATAATAAAGGCTGTTTTCATTTGTGGAGATTTTAAGATACCAGTGCACCAGAGCTGATTTGGTAAATACTGGTACTAGAAAAAAAAAGATTTGGAGGCTATATTTTGGCAGATCTAGCAAAATAGGCTATTTAGTAGTGAATTTGTGGAGATTTTAAGAGAGCACTGCAGCAAACCTAATTTGGCTATCACTGCACTGAAGACCTAAAATGTGCTGTTTTAGGAAAGAGTCACTAAACCTACTATTTATCTATCTCAAGGAATTGAGTCGCTAACTAGCTATCTCTATAAATAGCGCACACAGTAGCAGCAGCAGAGGCAGCAGGGAGACTGTCCCTGAGCTCTAACACTGTGAAAATGATGAAAACAGGAAATGGCCGGTTCTTATTTTCCAAGGACATGTGACTTTTCCAGTCAATGACAATACGTTGTGTGCAAAAAGTGCAATATGCTTTATGTGCACTCATTGGCTGCCAGACTGGACCCCCCACAGTAAGGGCGGGAAAGAAAAAGAAAATGGAGACCTGCACTTATCTGACCTGAGACCACTCCCTACACCCTTCCCGCCCACTACACTAGACACTGAAGCTCATGACACCGAAGAGCAGAAGCATTACTGCTGAAAGGCAGTAATGATTTTTGTCAACGAACAGTTGCCGAACAAATCCCGAATTTCCAACTTTTCAGCAAACCTTTGGGTTTGATGGGCAGAACAAACATTGCTAAATTTGATTCAGATTTGAAATTGATGAACATGATCAAGTAAAGTTCACTCATCACAAGTAAGGAACCACGAGAAGGTTCTGATACACACTTGCATTCACTCTGCCATGTAACTGTATGAGACATCCAATCCCTGAAGCAGAAAACGTTCCCCAAACCATGACACTTCCTCCACACCTTTCACCGACTTCTTTAGACACTTTGGGCTCAGTTTTTCCAGCGTTTGTCAACAAACATAATGTTTCAAATCAGACCCAAATAAATTAAACTTGCTTTTATTGGTAAAATGAACTGTGAACAACTTCTCCTTTGTCCACACAACATGCTCCTCACCAAATGTGAGTCTAGACTTTTGATACTTTCTGCTAATGAGAGGTTTGGTCACTGCAGAGTGGGCTTTTAGTCCAAACGCTCTTAAACATCATGACACTGTTTAATGAGACAGATCCTTACCTAGTTAAGTGGTGACCTGGCGAGCTCTTTCACCTGCGTTGTTGAAACTATTACCCATGGAGATTCTCCGCATTATCCTGTCCTCACTTGCATTTGTCTTTTGAGGGTGACCAACCTTCTTGGGGGAATTGAAAGAGTTTGTGATGTAAAGATGCAATATTCTAAAAATCCCAGACTTGAAAAATCAACATCTGTTGCCATGGCTGAAAGGATGACCTCTTTGGTCTTCATCTGGACAACCTGCTGCTAGAAAGTTTCAGTAACTTTGTATTGGTACATCATTTTTGCAAAGTGAGTGCAAACTGGAAAGTTAGACTGCCAGTTAAAAAGGGTTTGTCAGACAATTAAGTACAATACAAAATAATATTGTGGTACCGAGTTAGCCAGAAAAATCGATGTAAATACTTAAGTTTAAAAAAAAATTGTGGTCTGATGAAGAAGCCTTTTCACAATTTTTTTTGGAGACTTAAGTATTTACATCAGATACTTAAGGAAATTAGCACCAGGTGCCAGACTAATACCAATAACTTGCAGGTATATGATAGTGTTCTCTAATTTTGATCTGTGTTCTTTTTCATTTATCTAATTTATATTTTTATTCTGTGCTTTAGAATATATTCAATTTATGAAATATGAATAAAATACTGATAATTAACTCATGTTAGGATATTTTCACATAGGACAACACAATGTCCTTAACATTACGGAAATTGTGTGTTCTTCTCCAATTTTGATCGCCAGTGTATATTAGTAAAAAATCTTACTTACCGTATATACTCGTGTATAAGCCGAGTTTTTCAGCCCAAAAATTGGGCTGAAAAGTCCCCCCCTCGGCTTATACACGGGTCATACGGTATGCTGTGGGGGGGCTGCACCGGTGGCTGGAGGAGGCAGGAGGGGGCCGCGGTGACCGCAGGCGGTCACGTGGGGCCGCCTCATTAGTGCAATGAATATGCACGGCATCCCCCCTCCATCAGCGGTGGGGGGATGCCTGCATATTGCACTACACAGCCCCCCCTCCTTATTATGGGTCCCCCTGTGCAGTAATAAACAGCCCCACCTCCCTATCATATGTCCCCCAGGCTGCGGCAGCTGTCAAAATAACAAACATTTTATACATCACCTTCCGGCGCAGCTCCTCCGGTCCTCCGCTCCTCCGGTCCACCGCTCGCCGGCTTCTTGTTCCTGCTTGTGCCGGTGTCATGTGACCGGGCGCAGCAGGAGATGACGTCATTTCCTGCGCGCGGTCACAGAAGGCGGCACAAGAAGGAAGAAGAAGCCGGCGAGCGGAGGACCGGAGGAGCGGAGGACCGGAGGAGCTGCGCCGGAAGGTGATGTATAAAGTGTTTGTTATATTGACAGCTGCTGCAGCCTGGGGGGGGGACATACTAAGGAGGGGGGGCTGTGTGTTACTGGTGGGGGCTAGTATACCAGCACTGGGGGGCCTGTTTACTACCACTGGGGCTGTATATACCTCTGGGGCTTCTGGATACTACCATTGGGGCTGTATATACCTCTGGGGCTGCTGTATACTACCACTGGGGCTGTATATACCACTGGGGCTGCTGGATACTACCACTGGGGCTGTATATACCTCTGGGGCTGCTGTATACTACCATTGGGGCTGTATATACCTCTGGGGCTGTTGGATCCTACCACTGGGGCTGTATATACCTCTGGGGCTGCTGTATACTACCACTGGGGCTGCTGTATACTACCACTGGGGCTGCTGGATCCTACCACTGGGGCTGTATATACCTCTGGGGCTGCTGTATACTACCACTGGGGCTGTATATACCACTGGGGCTGCTGGATACTACCACTGGGGCTGTATATACCTCTGGGGCTGCTGTATACTACTACTGGGGCTGTATATACCACTGGGGCTGCTGTATACTAACACTGGGGTTGTATATACCACTGGGGCTGCTGGATACTACCACTGGGGCTGTATATACCTCTGGGGCTGCTGTATACTACCACTGGGGCTGTATACTACCTCTGGGGCTGCTGTATACTACCACTGGGGCTGCTGTATACTACCTCTGGGGCTGCTGTATACTACCTCTGGGGATGCTGTATACTAACCACTTGGGGCTGCTGTATACTAACTACTGGAGCTGCTGCTGTATATACCACTGGGGCTGCTGCTGTATACTACCACTGGGGCTGCTGTATATACCTCTGGGGATGCTGTATACCACACTGCTGGGGGCTGTATACCTGTGCTGGGGTCCACCCTTGGCTTATACACGAGTCAATAGGTTTTCCCAGGTTTTGGGGGCAAAAGTAGGGGGGTCGGCTTATACACGGGTCGGCTTATACACGAGTATATATGGTAGTTAATAAGAATAAAATTAAATAGGAAGTTAGAAAAAAATTTCTTGGCCTCAGACTAACTCTTTAAGGGACTGTGGGCTCATCATTAGAGCACCGTTTAACAGAAAGGAGACCCTCCACCCGCCCTTTAGGTTACTGTAAAGTTGTTTATCGAGAATATTTCTTTGCTGCCAAGGAATGTGACCCCCTAGTGTTGTAGTGTGGACAGTACCAAGTTCTGTTTAACACTTATATGTGTAATCTGTAACCCTGATAATTGTGAATGCTTAATTGATATTGTTGTACCCAACTTCAATTATTTGTCTGTTTTTTGTGTTACCTTCCCCGCTGCTGGTACAATGACAAATACTGTGTACATCACCACTGTATCATCCCATTCTGTGCATTGCATGCTTGTTTTATTACACACCAAGTTATTTTTCTGCAAGTGGCTCTCAAAGTTTTACTCCAGAGATACAAAGTTTGTTAAAACTTACCACTAATAGGCTGCAGCATCCTTAATTATACCCATTGGCTAGGTGAAAAAATAATGCAGAATTATGCACATGGTCATTAATAATAAGTGGGTATTATACGTCCTAAGAAGAGTAAAACTATAATCCAAGGAAAGAAAGGCAGCGTTCATCTAATATATAAAGTTGAGTGTATGTGTGTGTGTATGTGGAAAGCCCCACCCACATGGCCACACCCACTCCACATGACCACCTCCACTACACATAGCCACACCCATGTGTGTAGCAGGCCCCACTCACTCCAGATAGCCATGCCCACTCCACATAACCACACCTACTACACATATCTATGCCCCTCTTTTGTTATGTCACAATACTGTAGAATGTTAGCTTATAAAATTCTGTGTCATGTCACTGCCTAATTATTCTGATCTTATGACTCATAAGAAAAAGAATGTGACTGGATTATTGTCTTCACACTCTAAAGGTACCTTTATACGCCGCCACTGCGGGGTAGCAACTGACAGGCAATCGTGATTTTTGTCACGGTTGCCTTGAAATTGCTATGAAGTTGCGGCGTGTAATTTGGGAAAGTGATCGTGATTTTCGCAGTTGCTCCGGGTTGGTTTTTCAGAGCATTGTTCTAAAATCAGAGGCAACCCAGATGGTGAATTTCCCTGGTATTGACGTGTAAACAGGCGATAGGGATGGAATCTGCGTCGCCTAGTGATTTCCAAGGGGCGTGCCACAGTGTGATGTTTTCCGCGCCCCATCAGCGATGATTGGTGGGGGCTACTGTGTTTCCATTGGCTGTCCCTTCACAGGGCGCCATATTTGAAGAGCTGTCCATTCACACTCCACAATTGGAATGGCGTCATGTATTAGCCAGCCTTCATGCGCAGGCTGGCCAATCATAACGCCATTGCATTGTCCAATCAGCATGTTAGCGTCACAGAATACACAACTCTGTCACGCCTATGTTTTAGCGCCGCAGAACATGTACGCCCACATTCCCCTACTGATTGTGGCGTGTGAAGCGGCATTGGGATTCAACCAGATGTTTCCCACAGGATCTGTTGGAACTTCCGGGGAACCATGTTCCCTTAGGTTGAGGGTGCAATTGCAGCGTGTACATGCAGCATCGGCGATCGTTAGCAACCGTTAAAAATGTGCACGTGCACATACGGTTGCTACCGATCGCCAGTGATAGTTGCGGTGTGTAAAGGTACCTTAAGAGAAAAGCTGTATTACGCCTCAATGAACAAGACCTACAGAAATGGAAGAAAGGGAGGCAAGAATTACAGAAATGAGTTCAGAAATGGAAGAAAGGGAGGCAAGAGCTGCGTTCTCAAGGGCCATGGAAGAAAGGGAGGTATGAATTACACAAATGAATGCATGTATGTATGTATGTCCACTAAAGGAATTTGCACTGTTGTATCTACAATCACATTCATTTTGCGAATGAATGTATGTATGTTTATATGTCCATTAAAGGAATTTGCACCATTGCATCTGCAATCACAACATTTTGCTAACACACACCCCATTTGACCCAGGGTTTGTAAGAGAGGGTGGATTTGGGGGGGGCAGGTTTCTTGGTGCAGGTGCATTTTTTTGGGGGGGCGGGTTTGGAGGGGTGCAGGTTAAGGTGGGCAAGAGGGGCATTTTTTAGTGGTGTGTGGGTGCAGGTTTGGGGAGGGTGCAGAAGAGAGTAGGTTGAATGTATGTATGTATGTATGTCCACTAAAGGAATTTGCACTGTTGTATCTACAATCACAAAATTTTGCACATACACCCCATTTGACTCAGGGTCTGTAGGGGGGGTGGATTTTAGGGGGCGGGTTTGTGGGTGCGGGTTCATTTTTTTGGGGGGCAGGTTTGAAATGGTGCAGTTTAAGGGGGCAAGGAGGGCATTTTTTAGGGGGGTGTGGGTGCAGGTTTGGGGGATATGTTTTGGGGTGGGGGTGAGAGGTAGATTTGGAGGGGAGCGTGGGTGGATGGGGTGGGTCGGGGGGAGCCAAGATTGATACGTATAATGGACATACATACACACACACAGAGACATACACTCAGCTTATAACTAATAACAGTTATTTACTATGCCTGGGCAATGCCAGGCTCTACAGTTAGTAATAAATAATAGTATTTTCTTTATTTCAATCCATTAATAATCATTAATACTGCGGTTAGTTGACAGTTTGAGTGTTCCATAGCTCTCCAAATCTTGACGATTTTTAATGGATTGTAAGGAAGCAAGCCGGGGGACTCGCTCGCTGCGTAATGACGCCAACATGTGTGTATAATTTTTCCAAATGTCTACCTGTTTATTTCTCACCAGCATCAATAACCAGGGTAGTG
This sequence comes from Allobates femoralis, assembly GCA_033576535.1. Taxonomy (NCBI): domain Eukaryota; kingdom Metazoa; phylum Chordata; class Amphibia; order Anura; family Aromobatidae; genus Allobates; species Allobates femoralis. Next base: position 266,066,590 of record JARQOC010000006.1, on the reverse strand, counting down.
CATTTAACATTTAACACAAACACGTCACATGATACTTTCATCAATACATTACATATAATATTGCACATATGCCATTATAATAACCCGGGACCTGTAACCACCTCTCTTTCCCCATTGGAACTCTATCAACTGCACCCATGGTGATCACGGCCTCCGGCCTAACTCTACATTTTCCATTCACATATTTTACAGTACATAAGTTATCTATCAACAATAACACCTATAGGCTCAGAACAGGGATTGGCAAACCCTAGTAACCCGTGGAGTGTACCACACGTTACCCACTATTGGAGCCTTTTTAATCCCTGCTTCTGACCTCTCATACATTACATTAATTCCGGTTTCTCAGGTGCTTTAACTGACTACTTGAGTCAGACCCAAGGGCGGCTATGCCCGCCTGGCACAATACATAAAATCGCCTCCCGAAGGGCTGCATATATTCGCCTCCAGAAGGGCTACAATCATTCCGGTTCATCAGGTCCTTTAACTGACTACTTGAGTCGGACCTAAGGGCGGCTATGCCCGCCTGGCACAATACATACAATCGCCTCCCGAAGGGCTGCATTCATTTGCCTCCCGAAGAGCTACATTCATTCCGGTTCATCAGGTCATTTAACTGACTCCTTAAGTCGGACCTAAGGGCGGCTATGCCGCCTGGCACAATACATACAACCGCTGGGTCTATTACATAAGACATAACATACAGTTAGGGCCAGAAATATTTGGACAGTGACACAATTTTCGCGAGTTGGGCTCTGCATGCCACCACATTGGATTTGAAATGAAACCTCTACAACAGAATTCAAGTGCAGATTGTAACGTTTAATTTGAAGGGTTGAACAAAAATATCTGATAGAAAATGTAGGAATTGTACACATTTCTTTACAAACACTTGCACATTTTAGGAGGTCAAAAGTAATTGGACAAATAAACATAACCCAAACAAAATATTTTTATTTTCAATATTTTGTTCCGAATCCTTTGGAGGCAATCACTGCCTTAAGTCTGGAACCCATGGACATCACCAAACGCTGGGTTTCCTCCTTCTTAATGCTTTGCCAGGCCTTTACAGCCGCAGCCTTCAGGTCTTGCTTGTTTGTGGGTCTTTCCGTCTTAAGTCTGGATTTGAGCAAGTGAAATGCATGCTCAATTGGGTTAAGATCCGGTGATTGACTTGGCCATTGCAGAATGTTCCACTTTTTTGCACTCATGAACTCCTGGGTAGCTTTGGCTGTATGCTTGGGGTCATTGTCCATCTGTACTATGAAGCGCCGTCCAATCAACTTTGCAGCATTTGGCTGAATCTGGGCTGAAAGTATATCCCGGTACACTTCAGAATTCATCCGGCTACTCTTGTCTGCTGTTATGTCATCAATAAACACAAGTGACCCAGTGCCATTGAAAGCCATGCATGCCCATGCCATCACGTTGCCTCCACCATGTTTTACAGAGGATGTGGTGTGCCTTGGATCATGTGCCGTTCCCTTTCTTCTCCAAACTTTTTTCTTCCCATCATTCTGGTACAGGTTGATCTTTGTCTCATCTGTCCATAGAATACTTTTCCAGAACTGAGCTGGCCTCTTGAGGTGTTTTTCAGCAAATTTAACTCTGGCCTGTCTATTTTTGGAATTGATGAATGGTTTGCATCTAGATGTGAACCCTTTGTATTTACTGTCATGGAGTCTTCTCTTTACTGTTGACTTAGAGACAGATACACTTACTTCACTGAGAGTGTTCTGGACTTCAGTTGATGTTGTGAACGGGTTCTTCTTCACCTAATAAAGTATGTGGCGATCATCCACCACTGTTGTCATCCGTGGACGCCCAGGCCTTTTAGAGTTCCCAAGCTCACCAGTCAATTCCTTTTTTCTCAGAATGTACCCAACTGTTGATTTTGCTACTCCAAGCATGTCTGCTATCTCTTGATGGATTTTTTCTTTTTTTTCAGCCTCAGGATGTTCTGCTTCACCTCAATTGAGAGTTCCTTTGACCGCATGTTGTCTGGTCACAGCAACAGCTTCCAAATGCAAAACCACACACCTGGAATCCACCCCTGACCTTTTAACTACTTCATTGATTACAGGTTAACGAGGGAGACGCCTTCAGAGTTAATTGCAGCCCTTAGAGTCCATTGTCCAATTACTTTTGGTCCCTTGAAAAAGAGGAGGCTATGCATTACAGAGCTATGATTCCTAAACCCTTTCTCCGATTTGGATGTGGAAACTCTCATATTGCAGCTGGGAGTGTGCACTTTCAGCCCATATTATATATATATAATTGTATTTCTGAACATGTTTTTGTAAACAGCTAAAATAACAAAACTTGTGTCACTGTCCAAATATTTCTGGCCCTAACTGTACATACACTTCAACAGGTCCTTTAACTGACTATTTAGTCGGACCTAATGGCGGCTCTGCTCGCCTGGCACAATCTACGCACAGGGCATACAGTTCACTCAAGTCTACAGGAACTGCCTTCTTACCGGGCATGGATCTGGGTCTCGCTACCTGTGTCACAGGTCCACCAGACATCCCCACGGGCTCCTTCCTGGGCGCATGGTTGAGATACGTCTGGTCTAGCATCCACTGGGTCAGCCACGGCTTCCCCCTTCAGGTGTTGTAACGACCCCGGTCCTGGCTACCGGCCTGGAGCTAGCATGCTCCCTTCACCATCTCTCATCATGGCGGTCTGGACTATCACTCTCAGTCCCTCACACAGACTGGATCTGCATCTCTCTCTGGACTCAGGCTGACTTATCTCAGAAGTCTGTGAACTCTCTCAATCACTCAGCTGGCAGGCTCTTATCATGCCTGCCACGCCCACATGGACACACCCACTTAGGTGCCGTAATCAGCCTCCTCTAGTTCCTATCCAGCTGCTCATCTATGTGCCTAATCTCTACAGCTTGTTTTAACTCCCTGTGTTCAGGGTTGGTTCACAAGTACACACAATGCTCTCAGCCGCTCATTGGTCTCATGAATGTTCATACATTGACACACTGGGTGTCGGACATGATTATACAACACACCTACGACAAAACCCGGCTCATGTGCACAGGATTCTAATCCTGCATGTGATGCACCCCGGCCACAGGGACATGCCGGCGGTGCCTCACAGGATTGAAATAAAGACTTTTATTTTACGGATGCTGCCTTTAAGATTAGGACATATGAAGCCCACGTATTGTTAATGACCATGTCCATAACTCGATATTTCTCCACACTGAACTTCATTTGCTAAGTGGATACTCTAACATGCAATTTATAGAAGTCAGTTTAAAACTCATGAACTACATTATAATACATAGCTTGGTGTCAATCGCAACAATAGAAGCAAACCACTATTTCCTATCTTCTATATCATTAACAAATAAGTTGAATAATACCTAAACCTAGAACTAAACTTTGGGTTACACCATTTACAATAGGAGATGATTCAGTGATAGTCATTTAATGCAACACAGTTACAACCATTACTTTCTAATACTAATTCACTAATTCCTAATTTCTAATTCAGTACTTTCTTAGGCTACTTTCACTTTTGCGTTTTTGAACGCTGCGTATGTTGCGCATGCGTAAACGCATGCAAAATTGCATGTAAATGCATGCATATGCAGTGTTTTTTATCTGCAGATGCATGTGCAAAACAATAAAAAAAGCAGTGCATGCTTGCGTTTGTATGCGTTTGTTTGCATTTTTACTGCGCATGCGTTCAGTATTTCTAGGAGTGTTTTCTTTGATTTTCTTGGATTTTCCTGACAGGGCACACCCTTGGCTTAAGGGAAATCTATAAATAGTCCCTGACACAGAGAAAATCCTCTTTTTTTGCTGCTGTATCCAGATGCAAGATGGATCTCGACATGAGAAATTTCTATCGTAACCTGGATTTATCTTTGAAAATGTCTTTTTATTTTGCTGTGGTGTTTGAAGAAGATTGTCGAAGAGAAAGATGGAGAAGAAGATGTCGTCATCGTTTCTGGCAACACCCCATCGTAGAAGATGGAGAGAGCCGCGGAGCGTACCACTCATTGTACAGCGAATTTCGAGAGAACCTGGTGAAGTTCTATGATTACACCAGGATGTCCAAAGAGAGCTTTGATGAGTTGCTGCAACATGTCCTTTGGATCCTTTGGAGGAATGGCTGTTGGTGACCCTGCGGTAAGTATATTTTTATAAACACACGTCAATACATGTCATAATGATGTACTTGTTACAAAACAAATGAATTTACTTAATATTCCCTTTCTTTTTGTCAGATTCCTGGTGACCGGAGAGATATTATCATCTCTGCATTTTCAGTTCCTTATTGGAGTGTCAACGCTGTCTGGGATAGTTGAAGAGACCTGCCGTGCAATCTGTGAAGATCTGCAAGAAGAATTCATCCACATCGCACAACTCAACTCTGGCTGGACAATGCTGCAAGATTCCTGGAGATTTGTCAATTTCCAAATTGTTTGGGGGCTGTGGATGGCAAACATATTCGGATCCTAAAGCGGCTGGAAGCGGATCCGAGTATTTTAACTACAAAAAATACTCTTTGATAGTTCTGATGGTGATTGCAGATGCTGACTGTCGATTTGTCGCTGTGGACGTTGGCTCATTTGGACAAGGAATTTCAAAAACTCAGACATGGGCCGTTTGTTTGGGAACAATTTCAACTTTCCACCGCCACGACGCCTGCTGAACACTGAAAGACCACCAATGCCGTTTATTGTGGTTGGTGACAAGGCATTTCAAAGGTGTGGCCACCTCTTCAAACTGTACTCTAGTCGTGACTTGAATCAAACATAAAGGATTTACAATTACCAACTGACAAGGGCACGACGCACAGTGGAGTGTGCATTTGGATTGCTGGCATCGAAATGGCATAATTTAAGAACTGCCATCAATCTGAAAACTGAGAAAATTGATGAGGTTGTCAAAACGTGTGTTGTTCTGCACAATGACATTCTTGCGAGAGAACGACACCGCTTTGACTTTGAGGATTGTTTGGCTACCAACTTGCAGGACTACCAAGATCACAATTTGAGGACAACTGTTGAAATAGCCCAAATGAGGGACAATTTTGCCCCTTATTTTGTTTCGGACAATGGACGTGTTGCATGGCAGGATGAAATGGTGTAAAAAATAGTTTTGCGAACTACATCAATCAAGAATTGTGAGTAAATGTTATTAATATTTTCTAATTGTTAATCACTGTCCACCACCCTTTCCCTTCCATTGTTCTGATTGTTGTAAAATATTTACATTACATTGATGTAACCTACTATCCACAATATTATATTACTGTTGTTGTAAATATGTAATTTTGTTAAGTTGACAAATGATCATTTTGGTGTTTGAGATGTACTAAAGCTTCGGGCATGTAATATTACTTCATCGTACCTAATTTTGTAACTTTTGTAACATTAATGTTTTCTGTAGAATGTGTGAATACTTGAATTGTTTTCAAGCTTATTATTGTATTCCTTTACTTTTTGGTGGATTAATAAAGCTTTGGACCCGCAATTCCACTTCCTCCCTCATCACCATTGTAACAATATTGATGTGCATAATACTTTAATTTGATCATTGTATTGCCTTTTATGTTTGTGGAGTAATAAAGCTTTGGGCCTGGTATTCCACTTCCTATCTTCTCCCCAATAGTAATAGTAATTTTTCTAGAAATTATTTAATTATTGTTCTGCTATAGTCAAGATTGTCAAAGTAAATCTTGACAGTTATGTTTATAAAAACTAATCAGGTAAGTTTTGCAACTTCTGTGTTTAGTAAAACCATGCTTGCTACCACTTATAATATTCTTTGATATCACTTAATAATGTATGTAATCTCTTTACTTCCCTTCATCAGTTTTTCAGTAGTTAAGCTTAGGCTGCCTTCACATTTGCGTATGTGAACGCAGCTTATGCTGCGTTTCCATACGCAGTTAAACGCATGCGCACTGCGTTCCTATGTTTAACATAGGAACGCATAGTGCCTGCGTTTGGCAGCGTTTGCTGCGTTCGGGTGCGGATGCGGACGATATCTGCTCCCTCCAGGGTCTCCCGTCGCCCCGGGACGCACCATGTTGCATTTTTTGTGCGCTCGGGGACCTTGGAAAATCAGCAAGCGTCCCCAAGCGCACAAAACATGCATTGTCGTCAATGGGTCCGCAGTGTTCTGCGCTTGACAGCGCAGGAGAACGCTGCGGACCCATTGAAAAATCTCCCGGTGGCCGCCGGTGATGTCACAGGAGATCACCGACGGCCACCGGGAGATCAGCTGAGCCTCTTATGATCTCCTCCTCCCCACCGCCGGTAATACCCTAGCGATGTCGGCGGGGAGAAACAGCTGATTTGACAGCTGTTTGAATCTTCCTGCGCCGACATCTCCTCTCGGTGTCGGCGCGGGAGATTCAAACAGCTGTCAAATCAGCTGTTTCTCCCCGCCAACATGTCCCGGAGCTTACCGGCGACGTAGAGGAGGAGATCTCCGGCGCTGATCTCAGCCCCCAGACAACGCCGATTGGCTGGCCAGCCTGCACAGTGATGTGTCCGCAGGCGGACATTCTCCGCTGCGGACACATCAAAATGACACCGCTTTTGACTGCGTTTGTGTCTGCATGCCATCAGCATGCAGACACAAACGCTAATGTGAAGGTAGCCTTACTGGTCTTTAAAAAACTAGAATAAAATTGAAGCACTTTTGGAAAAGGGACCCTATATTAGCTTTGCTTCAGTTACATGGTACAGTATTAATCACTAAGTGTCTCTAAAAATTATGAAAAGTGGCTCAGCAATAATTGGACTTAGTCTCTTGGAAGCCTTGGATGTAGCACATCTGTGCTGGGGGAATTTTTGATGTTGATGTTATATGCCTTTGTGGCACCCTGGCACCCTGGTTGGGCACCACAGAACTCTTGGTACACAAATGGAATGTACACAGCAAGCAGAACTCACTAACTACAACACACCTTTTTTTTTTTTGCACCCCTTTTCACCCCAGGCCTCTAGGGGGAGCTCCACTGGTTACCTTAAGCCAGTTCCCCCTATAAATACGGGTCCTGGAGGGAGAAACAGGAGAGTGTGTAGTCACTTTAGAACTGTGAACAGCTAGGAGAGATGACCTGGTACTGGACCACACTAGGCCCATACCAGCACACCTGGAAAGTGAGAGATCCTTGCAACTGGGGTCATATGACAGGAGGCAAATACCTCACAGGGACAGAAGGGTTGTCTAACTCTCATTTGGGCAAGCCCCGTCTAAATATGGAGAATGGGTTTAAAGTATAGTGGAATAATATTACCTGTTAAACAATGTAAATAGTACCTGTGTTCAAAAACTGTAAAAAGTAGTGTACAGAAGGGTGGAGGAAGTGGGCTCTGTCCCAAGTAAATTAAGTTGGGGACAGAAAGTGCCTGGGTAGGGTAAGAAGGTTAGGCCCGGCCTCCTAAGCAGAGACACCCATAGGGAATGTATAAAGCTTAAAATGTATACCCTTGTATGTGTTTAAGCCATCAGAGACTTTACTGCTGGACTTTACCCTTTTTCCCGTCTTATAAACTTGGACAATTGTCATAGGACTTGTGTGACCTAAAACTTACTTTTTTCCAGCCTGCGGCAGATGGACTAGTGCCGTACGGACTGCTTTTTCATATTTTCTCTATTTTTCCCTTCCTTTTCAGTGATTTTTGTAATTTTTCAATTTAAGACTTTGTAAATACCGGTTATTAAATGGTTATAAAATGTTTAGAGGTTAAGTTGTAAAAGAAAACATTTTGCTCAGTCCGGGAGAACTGAAGTTAACTAAGGGGGAATGTGGCACCCTGGCACCCTGGTTGGGGCACCACAGAACTCTTGGTACACAAATGGAATGTACACAGCAAGCAGAACTCACTAACTACAACACACCTTTTTTTTTTTGCACCCCTTTTCACCCCAGGCCTCTAGAGGGAGCTCCACTGGTTACCTTAAGCCAGTTCCCCCTATAAATACGGGTCCTGGAGGGAGAAACAGGAGAGTGTGCAGTCACTTTAGAACTGTGAACAGCTAGGAGAGCTGACCTGGTACTGGAGCCACACTGGGCCCATACCAGCACACCCGGAAAGTGAGAGACCCTTGCAACTGGGGTCATAGGAGAGGAGGCAAATACCTCACAGGGACAGAAGGGTTGTCTAACTCTCCCTAACAATCCAGTCACTGGGTCCGAGCTGCAGGAGCCACATCGCAGGCTGCAGAGAAACCAGCACCCTAACCAGGAAGTCTAGCTTCCTGTACACCTGAAGCACCACCAGATGAGAGCCCAGGGAAGGAGGAGTAATTGTACCTAATCCCTTTTACAGTGCCCTCAGTGCAGCTAACGCAGGTGAATCACGTCCCACCAGAACGTGCAACCCGGTCCGGCAGGATTTCACATCCACCAGACCTCACCGAACAGTGTATATAAGGAAGCCTACACCACTGTTTGCTGTGGAGCCTCCAGGAGTGTCTACTTCATCGCCCGGTCCGAGTGTACCTGTTGTCACCAGTAAAGGTACCAAAAGACTCTATGTGTCTGTGCATCATTCCTGGATTAACACACAGTAACTACTGAGCTGCCGTATTCCATCGAGTGCAGCTCCTTGCCCCGGGGACTCCTGCTCATCCTGTGGGGAGCATCCCATCTAGCTGCTGCACATCCCCCGGAGGCCCAAGCAGCACCGGTGCCATCACCGGACTCCCACATGTGGCGTCACGACAAACAAGAATCAAACTATTCCCATCCGTTCATCCCCTTTTGATCTGACCACCGGGCCCCACAGCCTCAGGCGTGGAACCGTGACGAGGGAAGCAACACCTGAGACCTGAGAACCCGGCAACGGTGAGTCACCTTTGTTATGCCTTAGCTTGAACAATATTTTTATATAATCAAGTATATTAGATAACATATTAAGATCACTCGGCATACATTTTAGATTATCCTTTTTATGTCTATGAAAAAGTAAAAGGCTATTTTTTTCTCTTTTACTCTACTCTTCTACTCTGTCATCAGTCTCCAATCCTCAGTGCCTCCTTCACTGACTAGGCCTCAAGTTATCTCATAATGACACAAAGCTTCACATGTCATGAAGTCAAGTGACTAAAGGCAGAAGAAATAACTGGACCAAAAACTAGCAAGCAAGTCAAAGAATAACTGGTTGGCAGGGGTGTAAGTACAAAAGGTTTGCAATCGCACACGTGCCCTGGAGCCTTAGGGGACCCAAAAGTCATTTTGACCTTTAGAGAAACATTAATGCAATTAAGGTCTTGCAATAATTGGGGACCCAGTATAAACTTTCACATTGGGGCTCATGAGCTTCAAGCTACTCCACTGCTGGTTTGGTAGATGTTATGGCAGCACAGATGAGGTGCGAGGGAATAAAATATTTTAATTTTTTAATCCATCTATTTTTTATGCTCTGGGGTTTTGAAGAGACCTCAGAGCATAATAAATGACTTGTACCATCAATCTATTTGCATCTAATATACTGTATAGTGACAGAAATCTAATATCCCAAAATATTTGAGCTAATCTGTCCAATCAAATATTACTGGATTCACTAATTTCCACTTTAATCATTTCTATGATCTCTTCATTTTATTTACATAATTATTTTAACTATTGTCAACAGAAACCTGATAACCACCAGTTTTTCCTCATATAAAGTAAAACCCACCTGTAAAACCCTCTGTTACAGCATACTAAAATGCTATACATTAACATCTAATATATAAAGCTGAATGTGTGCATGTGTGTGTGTGTGTGTGTCAGTATTCCAGATGTTCTAGCCTGTCGTTTGACAATATTGCCCTCAGTCAACATGGAGATCGTTGTTTTGTTTGCCCTTCTTCCTGTCTCGTTTGCATAAAGACGTGGCTCAGGTGATCATTAATTGCTTGAGTATACTGGTTTCTGGTCTACTCCTGCTCAGCTGCTCTCCTTTGTCCAAATTACTTCCCTGGAGCTCTGTGGGATCTTATGTCTTCCTAAAAGCTTCCTGCAGTGTGCTCCCGGTAGTGCTGCTTCTATCATCAGGCACGGACGTTTTAAGTGTGTGTAAGCAACTTCCCGGTTATTACTCTATGTACTGTTTGCTCTCTGGAACTTGTGTCTACATTTCCTACTCGGGACTGTGTTTGGACTCCTCACCCGGTCCTCCGGGTGTGGGGACCTTTTGCCACGGACTATATTCATCCGGTCGTTCCGGTACAAGGACTTGTGCTACGGACTACATTCATCCAGATCTTCATAATTTGGACTATTTGTTTACCGGACTGTTTTCGTAAGGACTGTGCTCGGCAGTATATATTGGGGTTGTGTTATTTTGGTCTGCTTATTTGCTGTGTATTAAGTTCACATTGTTTGTTGTGTGTGTATAAAATAATTGGCAGCCAAGAACCCGTCTCTGCTCTTCATTGCCCTTAAGCGATCAGAATCCTCAAACCTATACAATAGTATTACAGTGTGTATGTGTGTATATCCGGGATTGGCATCTACACCGTCGCAACTACAACCACAAAATTTTGCACAGTCACACGTCTGGACCCCAGGAGCGTCATAGGCTATGTTGTGAGGCGAAATTTTAACCCTGTGCATTCCAATTTACCAAACAATTTTGCCCCTATCTACATAATGGGGAAAAAGTGAATGGAAAAGTGTTGGAGGAAAATCGACAGCTGTCAGTTATAGCCACAAAATTTTGCGCAGTTACACTTCTGGACCCCGAGAGCGTCATAGGATATGTTGTGAGGCGAAATTTTAACCCTGTGCATTCCAATTCACCAAACAATTTTGCCCCTATCTACATAATGGGGAAAAAGTGACAGTTACCAGTTGACAGTTGTGAATGAGAGGGGCTTAATGATAGCGCCAAAGACTAACAACATATACCAGCATATAGTCACTAAGGTGGGGCCACAACATGAGATATTCACCACGCATGGGGACATGTATACACACCACATGCACACAAAGAGTAACAGCAAGTGTATAGTCGCTAAGGTGCAGCCCCAATATTGGATACTCACCACGCACCTGAACAAACACACACCACAAAGAGACACAGACAACACAGAGACACACTTCCACCCCCATGGGGACACACACACACCCTATAGCGAAACATGCACTCATCCCACAGGGACACACACACCACAAAGGGACACACACAACACAGACACACACACCACACTGACCCCCCCACAGGGACACACACACATAGCCACCCTATAGGGACACATGCACTCACCCCACAGGGACACACACACCACAAAGAGACACACACAACAGAGACACACACACCCCACACAGACACCCCCCCCACAGGGACACACACACATACACACCCTATAGGGACACATGCACTCACCCCACAGGGACACACACACCACAAAGAGACACACACAACAGATACACACACAACACAGACCCCTCCCCACAGGGAAACACACAAATACACACCCTATAGGGACACATGCACTCACCCCACAGGGACACACAAATACACACACCCCAGGGACACACACACCCACACAGACACAGATGTGCACAAATCACCTCACACAACTCACCTCATACGTGTGCTATCTTTAATTTCCAAACATAAACATCTGATTAAAAACGCCAATGTGCAACACATGTGCCATATAGAGAATTAAGGCAGATTTCAGTCACATGAGCTGTCTATTATGTGTATGTGTGAGGTAACATATACTGCCCGGCCAGGGGAGGGTTTACTGTTAGCTGGAGATTTATTTGGCTGCCTATAGCAATCAATCACAGCTCAGCTTCTATTTTCCTACAGGTCATTAATATGACATATTCAAATCCTATTTCGTTATAGCTAACATCAGTTATTTATTAACCCGGGCGTAGCTTCCTCACAATTTGGTTTCTCAAGTCCTCAGACAGTTCTTTGGTCTTCTTTCTTTTCTCCATGCTCAATGTGGTACACACAAGGACACAGGACAGAGGTTGAGTCAACTGTAATCCATGTCAACTGGCTGGAAGTGTGATTTAGTTATTGCCAACACTTTTTAGGTGCCACAGGTAAGTTACAGGTGCTGTTAATTACACAAATTAGAGAAGCATCACATGATTTTTCTAACAGTGCCAATACTTTTGTCCACCCTCTTTTTTATGTTTGGCGTGGAATTATATCCAAATTGACTTTAGAAAAATTATCTTTGTCTTTTTTTATTGAAGATAAATTAAATGAAGATAATAATACCAAAAAATTTGTGATTGCAATCATTTTCAGGAAGAAACTGAGTATTATCTGACAGAATTGCAGGGGTGTCAATACTTTTGGCCCCAACTGTGTGTATATATATATATATATATATATATATATATATATATATATATATATCTTCTCAATTTACTCTGCATGTAAATAAAATGGATTTTATTACTCTCACCTGCAGACCTGTAAAGTTTGATGGGCGTCTCTCGTCTTCATAAGGCGTGTCCTCTCTTCTTGCGATCACCACACTCTTTTACAGCTTTTTGTGGATGATGTGTCCTACATCATCCACACAATCTCTTTCATTGCACTTCTGGTCAGATGCCATTCTCTCTGCCCTGTCAATGGCAGAGCAAAGTACTGTAGTGCGCATGGAAAGACCCAAGAGCACCAGCTCAAGCGCACTATAATACTTTACTGTGATCTATTTGTGTGTTGTTTTTTTCAAATGGAACATTTATTGTCTAGCGGATCACTGTTGAAGAACCTACTGTAGTCAATGGGGAACATTCATTTGTTTGTGTATTTTTACAAAATGAGTAAATGTGAAAAAATGGTTGAATTATAGAAAGGTAGGGTTGGAAGAGACCTCCTGGGTCATCTAGTCCAACCCCCTGCTCAAAGCAGGATTCACTAAAAATAATGGACACATGTCCAATATTGAACCAACTCAGATGAAAATTACTCATACAAGTCTATTGGTCTGTGAATATTACAGGCAGCAAACAGATGCCAGTCATGTGTCATCCATGTTCTGTCCATTTTTAACATTCCAATGAAGCTTTTGAAATCATTTACTGTTTTTTTTTCGCATACAAGAAAATCACATTTTAAATACTAATAGTAATATATAATACTAGCTGTGAGCCCGATGCAAATGCATCGGGTGTCTAGAATACTATACTTTGTATGAGGATTACCGCAAGCGCGCCGCAAGTGTAACGACTCGCTGGCGCCGACCAATTAGAAGCGCGGCTCAGGCAGCGACTCGCAATGGCCTCGCGGCCATTGCTCGCGCTACCTGACCGGTAAATCGTTAACTTTGAGGCCGAGCCTCTGGTTCGATTTTCGGCCAGCGACTCGCAATGGCCGCTTCGCGGCCATTGCTCGTACTCAGCCTGCGCGAGCAATGGCCTCCGCGGCCATATGCTCGCGCAGGCCAGCGACTCGCATTGGCCGCGTAGCGGCCAATGCTTCGCCGTGCTGACGTCACAGAGTGACATAGCCACGGTCTTTTCGGGGACCGACACGAAAGTGCCTACGGCAATTATATAGTAGATACTGTACATTGCATATGGAGGGGTGAGGAGAGCGGAGGCTGGAGGGGAGAGCGGAGGCTGGAGGGGAGGGCAGAGGCTAGAGGGCAGAGCAGAGGCTGGAGGGCAGAGGCTGGAGGGGAGAGCGGAGGCTGGAAGTGAGAGCAGAAGCTGGAGGGGAGAGCGGAGGCTGGAGGGGATTGGCTGGAGGCTGGAGGGGATTGGCTGGAGGCTGGAAAGGAGAGGCTGGAGGGGAAAGGCTGGAGGGCAGAGGCTTTAAAGCAGAGGCTGGAGGGGAGAACGGAGGCTGGAGAGGAGAGCGGAGGCTGGAGGGGAGAGCGGAGGCTGGAGGGGAGAGCGGAGGCTGGAGGGGATTGGCTGGAGGCTGGAGGGGATTGGCTAGAGGCTGGAAAGGAGAGGCTGGAGGGGAAAGGCTGGAGGGGAGAGGCTGGAGGGCAGAGGCTTTAGGGCAGAGGCTGGAGGGGAGAAGCGGAGGCTGGAGAGGAGAGCGGAGGCTGGAGGGAGAGGCTGGGAGAGCGGAGGCTGGAAGGGCAGAGCGGAGGCTGGAGGGCAGAGAGAGGCTGGAGGGCAGAGCAGAGGCTGGAGGCAGAGCAGAGGCTGGAGGGAGAGAGAGGCTGGAGGGGAGAGCGGAGGCTGGAGGGGAGAGGCTGGAGGGGAGAGCGGAGGCTGGAGGGCAGAGCAGAGGCTGGAGGGCAGAGCGGAGGCTGGAGGGCAGAGCGGAGGCTGGAGGGCAGAGCGGAGGCTGGAGGGCAGAGGAGGCTGGAGGGCGAGAGGCTGGAGGAGAGCGAGGCTGGAGGGCAGAGCGGAGGCTGGAGGGCAGAGCGGAGGCTGGAGGGCAGAGCGGAGGCTGGAGGGCAGAGCGGAGGCTGGAGGGGAGAGCGGAGGCTGGAGGGCAGAGCGGAGGCTGGAGGGAGAGCGGAGGCTGGAGGGAGAGCGGAGGCTGGAGGGAGACGGAGGCTGGAGGGAGAGCGGAGGCTGGAGGGAGAGCGGAGGCTGGAGGGGAGAGCGGAGGCTGGAGGGGAGAGCGGAGGCTGGAGGGAGAGGCGGAGGCTGGAGGGAGAGCGGAGGCTGGAGGGGAGAGCGGAGGCTGGAGGGGAGAGCGGAGGCTGGAGGGCAGAGCGGAGGCTGAGAGGGAGAGCGGAGGCTGGAGGGAGAGGGAGGCTGGAGGGAAGCGGAGGCTGGAGGGGAGAGCGGAGGCTGGAGGGAGAGGCTGGAGGGCAAGGGAGGCTGGAGGGGAGAGCGGAGGCTGGAGGGAAGGCTGGAGGGGATAGAGGGAGGCTGGAGGCTGGACGAGGCTGGAGGGGGAGAGCGATCTGGAGGGGGGGGGTGCTGTCAGACAGATGTGAGGGCCGGGGGAGTGCAGACTCACCGCCACCGGGTGCGTGTGCTGTAGGAGGAGAGGAGGGGCGGGCAGAGCTGCCGGACAGGAAGTTCCGTCCTCCCTTTCTCTCCGGGCGCACGGCGGGCGGCTGGTGTCAGCACGGGGCCCCCCAGGGGGTGGAGGCAATGGCCCCCTCATGCCGAGTGGCGGGATGACAGCGGCGGTCGCAATGCTGCTCCCCATCCGAGGAGTGGTGACGTCACATAGTGACAAAGCCACGGCGTGCCGGGGTCGACAGAAACGTGCTACGGCAATTATATAGTAGATACTGACCAAACATTGCAAAATAATCAGATCCAAAACACTAATGAAAAGCAGAATAGTTTTTGCTTGTGAGAAAAATACCTGATGTCTGAATGACACCTTTAATGATACATTATTGTTTGTTTTTTTCTCCTTTCTATGTTACATATATCCTCCAGGTTTCAGGACATAAAATGCCTATATTGCATTGACAGTGCAGTATCTACAAGTTGGAAAAATTAGAAACCAGATTAGAAAAGATAGTGTTGAAGTAGTTCAAAGAAAAAAAAATGACTATCGACAGTGAATTTATTAACATTCAATGAATGCATAATCCGTCCACACGATGAGGATTCTGACAGCAATTCACCGAATCACTCCCAATTAATTTAATGAGAGAACGGGAGCTCGATGTGCAGGAAAGCACTGCGCTGTATTTAAAGTGAGTAAATGCCAGTTCATTTTAATAAAACTCTTAAGCCACTTATTCTGCTGAATTTCTCTATCGCATTGTTCTATTATCCATTGATATGGATTTCCAACATTTACTTACAGTCATGCATTTCATTGTAAATTACATGTCTGCTTTTCAATCTATGTAACAAGGACCTAAGAATGCTAATATTTCAAGCACAGGTGCTTAAATGTTAGCAATGTATTGGTTGTAGATCTGATCTGATCATGGACAATGTCTGCAATTTGTTGAATTTTTCTTGATTCTATAGTTTCTTCTAGGACTCCAAATCCATACAAAGGCTGAGTTCACATGTCTAGAAATCATCTGTTTAAAACAGATCCTGCAGAGATCTGTTGTTATAAAAGTTCTGCAAACACAACTTTTTTGTCCATTTTGAAACAACTATGTCTGTTAACTGATTGCTATTTATCATGTTTTTCGGACTATAAGACGCACTGGACTGCAAGACGCACCCAGATTTTAGAGGAGGAACACAAAGACAAAAAAATTAAGCAAAAAATGTGGTTGTAATGCACTGTTATGGGGGAATGTGCTGCTGACACTTAATGTGCCATCCTGGGCCTCTTCCAGGTAACATATGGCCCCCCATCCTGATATGTAATCCTGATCCTGGATATGGCCCACAATCATGTTATATAGCTTTTCATCCTGGGATAGAGCCCATCATCGTGAAAATGGCTCCCCATCCTGGATATGGCCCCCCATTCTGGTATACAGCCCCCTGTCCTGGATATGGCTCCCCATTCTGGGATATAGCCCTCACTATCTGGTTATATTACCCCCCATCCTGGATATGGCCCCCTATTGTGGTACGTGGCCTTCTCATTTTGAATATACCCCCTCATCCTAGATGTGGCCCCCTATGCTACCACACACAAGAAAATAAACAATATAACTCACCCTCCTGCACTTACCTCCATCTCTCCATGCTTTCAGCACTCACATTCTGAGTCCTTCTGCGTTCCCGGGGCATCCAATCATGCGATCAGGGTGCACACACAGTGATGATGTCACTCTGTGCACATCTGATCATGTGATGTGCTGATAACATGCCCCGGGGACGCAGGAGGACTCAGAATGTGATTGCTGCAAGCAGGGAGAAACTGAGGCAAGCGCCAGAGGGCAGTTACATTGTTTGTTATTTTCTAGTTTGCGGCAGCATGGGGGGCCATATCCAGGATAGGGGGCATATTCAAAATGAGAGGGTCATGTACCACAATGGGGTGCCGTGTTCAGTGATGGGGAGGTGTACACTTCTCTAATTTAATATGCAATGCATCTGTTCACCCTTCTCTCAGTGAGGTTTCAGTACTGAGGTGATGGGCAGCAGTATGCAGTGCATATTAAATGAGTATAATGAGCGGAGCACATGACCTCCTGCTACCTCAGCAGCCCTCTGCTGCCTCTTCCCAGCCTGCTCCAGAGCCGCAGCTCCCCTCAGCACAGCCCCACAGCCTCATAGTCTGTATATTTTGGACTATAAGATGCACCCCCACTTTCCCCCAAACTTTTAGGGATAAAAAGTGCATCTTATAGTCCAAAAAATACAATATCTTCCAGAAACTGAACCAGTAAGCAAAAGATGCATCCTTTACAAATGAGAGAAAAATGGATTACTAATTAGCAATTACTTAACGGATCCATTATTAATACACTCCAAAGTTAAAAAAAAGTATCCTACAAAAATGTTTTTTTTTCAGAACAGACAAAATCTGCAGAATCTGTTCTAACGGTGGTTATGGACATGTAAAGTAAGCCAATTGGGATCAATAGAGGCTTAAATTGGGATAAAAGTGATTAGAAATCAAGGCTCCTACTGTATGTTCCTGTTTAAAATCACTGTGATAGAACAGTGCCTGGTATGAATTCAAAGTCTTGAGACTATGAAAAATACCCAGCACTGTTATTCATCTTTCGTTAGAGAATAAAATGGAGTAGCGTGTGCATGCAGCACTGGTGCTTAAGTAAAAATTTATACAATTCCAGTTATTCCGATAATGTTGTCCCCCAAATTTTTGCAGTCATCACCTGTTATGTCAATATAGGTGATAAATTTTTTATTACTGGGAAAATCATTTTAAAGTGTAACCATTATTTAAAATTTTTTTTTAATAAAAACGTACAAGGATTTTAGTAAACTTTCAAAATACTTCATAAAAAAATCTGGGAAAAAATTCATAAACTTCCAAAAGATGTCCCCCTACACTTTGACTGAAGTCTTCTCAGTGAGATTATCTTCAGCCTTACACAACTGAATAGAACATTAACCATTACGGGTGGGGCATAGATATAAATAGCACTATTTAGTGACAAAATTGAAAAAAAAAAAATTGCACC
>JARQOC010000006.1:265996365-266048533 GCA_033576535.1 Allobates femoralis | reverse complement strand
TTGCTGTTTTCTTCAACTTCCACCAAAGATTTTCAATTGGATTGAGATTCGTACTATTTGCAGGCCATGACATTGACCTTATGTGTCTTCTTCCAAGGAATGTTTTCACAGTTTTTGCTCTATGGCAGGATGCATTATCATCTTGATAAATGATTTCATCATCCCAAACATCCTTTCAATTGATTGGATTAGAAAAGTGTCCAAAATATCAATGTAAACTTGGGCATTTATTGAAGATGTAATGACAGCCATCTCCCCAGTGTCTTTACCTGACATGCAGCCCCATATCATCAATGACTGTGGAAATTTGCATGTTCTCTTCATGCAGTCATCTTTATAAATTTCATTGGAACGGCACCAAGCAAATGTTCCAGCATCATCACCTTGCCCAAAGCAGATTGGTGATTCATGATAGAATATAACTTTCATCATCCAGTCATCCACAGTCCAAGATTGCTTTTTCTTAGCCCATTGTAACCTTGTTTTATTCTGTTTGGGGGTTAATGATGGCTTATGTTTAGCTTTTTTGTATGTAAATCCCATTTCCTTTAGGCGGTTTCTTACAGTTTGGTCACTGACATTGACTCCAGTTTCCTCCCATTCGGTCTTCATTTGTTTAGTTGTGCATTTCCTGTTTTGGAGACATATTGCTTTAAGTTTCCGGTCTTAATGCTTTGATGTCTTCCTTGGTCTACCAGCATGTTTCCCTTTAACAACCTTCTCATGTTGTTTCTATTTGGACCAGATTTTAGACACAGCTGTGAAAAACCAACATCTTTTGCAACATTGCACGTTGATTTACCCTCTTTTAAGAGTTTGATAATCCTCTCCTTTGTTTCAATTGACATCTCTCGTGTTGGAGCCATGATTCATGTCAGTCCACTTGGTGCAACAGCTCTCCAAGGTGCGATCACTCCTTTTTAGATGCGGACTAACGAGCAGGGGTGCACCAAGCCCCACTGCCGCCTGAGCCGCGGTAGTGATTACCGGGGGGGTGCTGGTGAAGCCCAGCGCTGCCGCCCCTTCTCCATTGCTCCTCCGGCGGGTCGCCGCTTACCTGCGGTGAGCGGGGTGAGCGGCCGGCGCCATGACAGGGGGAGGTTGTGTGCATGAGGCGCCGCCCCCTTCTGCACGGCCGCTCCCCCTGTCTCTTGCCGCCTGAATGACAGGGCTCACACTGTCCAATGGACGGTGCGGCCCTGCTAACGAGCAGATCCTATTTGATGCAGGTGTTAGTTTTGGGAATTAAAATTTACAGGGTGATTCCCTAATTTATTTCTCAAAATTGAATGATTCCACAATTTTTCCCCTGCTTGGTCGACAAAAGTACCTGTTACTGGCTAGCATATTTTTTTTTCAAGATTTCTTTTAGTGTTTCTTCAAGGCAGAAAGTTGCTATTTGAAATGACTTTAGTTTTGTGCCATGTGTGTGATCTGCTTTATTTCAACAAAATTAAACAACTGAATGAACATCCTCTGAGCCAGGTGATTCCATAATTTTTGCCAGGGGTTGTATACGCACTATATAGTCCACTTGTTGTATGTATTCAACCTTAGAGGGCGGCTTGGTCCTGAACCAGCATATAACTATCAATTTCCCAGCTACAAACAGCAATCTGGTCACTGCTATCTTTTGTGGGTTTGTCACTCTGATTTCTTCAACATATCCCAACACACATACCATCGGTGTTCTAGGTACCACCCATGCATACCGTCCTCCAATTAGTGCCAACACAACCATCCAAAAAGCCTGCAACTTCGGTCATCCCCACATCATATGCAAAATTCCCGCATTCTCATACATACATCTCAAACACTCAGATGTGTTTCTTACTCCAATTTTATACAAAAACTTCGGGGATCAGTACAGTCATGGCCAACAGTTTTGAGAATGACACCAAAATTATATTTTCACATGATCTGCTGCCCTCTGGTTTTTATTTGTGTTTGTCTGATGTTTATATCACATACAGAAATATAATTGCAATCATATTATGAGTACCAAAAGGTTATATTGACAGTTAGAATGAGTTAATGCAGCAAGTCAATATTTGCAGTGTTGACCCTTCTTCTTCAGGACTTCTTCAATTCTCCCTGGCATGCTCTCAATCAACTTTTGGACCAAATCCTGACTGATAGCAGTCCATTCTTGCATAATCAATGCTTGCATTTTGGCAGAATTTGTTGTTTTTTGTTTGTCCACCCGTCTCTTGATGATTGACCACAAGTTCTCCATGGGATTAAGATCAGGGGAGTTTCCAGGCCATGGACCCAAAATCTCCGTTTTGTTCCCTGAGCCATTTAGTTATCACCTTTGCTTTATGGCAAGGTGCTCCATCATGCTGGAAAAGGCATTGTTGGGCGCCAAACTGCTTTTGGACGGTTGGGAGAAGTTGCTCTTGGAGGACATTCTGGTACCATTCTTTATTCATGGCTGTATTTTTAGGCAAGACTGTGAGTGAGACGATTCTCTTGGCTGAGAAGCAACCCCACACATGAATGGTTTCAGGATGCTTTACAGTTGGCATGAGACAAGACTGGTGGTAGCGCTCACCTCTTCTTCCCACAATAAGCTGTTTTCCAGATGTCCCAAACAATCAAAAAGGGGATTCATCAGAGAAAATGACTTTACCCCAGTCCTCAGCAGTCCACTCCCTGTACCTTTTGCAGAATATCAGTTGGTCCCTAATGTTTTTTCTGGAGAGAAGTGGCTTCTTTGCTGCCCTCCTTGAAACCAGGCCTTGCTCAAAGAGTCTCCGCCTCACAGAAGCACTCACACCAGCCTGCTGCCATTCCTGAGCAAGCTCGGCACTGCTGGTAGTCCGATCCCGCAGCTGAAACAGTTTTAAGATACGGTCCTGGCGCTTGCTGGTCTTTCTTGGGTGCCCTGGAGCCTTTTTGACAACAATGGAAGCTCTCTCCTTGAAGTTCTTGATGATGCGATAGATTGTTGACTGAGGTGCAATCTTTGTAGCTGCGATACTCTTCCCTGTTAGGCCATTTTTGTGCAGTGCAATGATGGCTGCACGTGTTTCTTTAGAGCAGTGTTTCCCAACTCCAGTCCTCAAGGCACACCAACAGGTCATGTTTTGAGGATTTCCTTATCATTAGACAGATGATGGAATTATCCCCTGTGCAAGTGATTAAATTATCACCTATGCAATCCTAAGGAAATCCTGAAACCATGACCTGTTGGTGTGCCTTGAGGACTGGAGTTGGGAAACACTGCTTTAGAGATAACCATTGTTAACGGAAGAGAAACAATGATACCAAGCACCAGCCTCCTTTTAAAGTGTCCAGTGGTGTCATTCTTACTTAATCATGACTGATTGATCGCCAACCCTGTCCTCATCAACACCCACACCTGTGTTAATGGAACAATCACTAAAACGATGTTAGCTGCTCCTTTTAAGGCAGGACTGCAATGATGTTGAAATGTGTTTTGGGGGTTAAAGTTCATTTTCTAGGCAAATATTACTTTGCAAGTAATTGCTGTTAAGCTGATCACTCTTTATGACATTCTGGAGTATATGCAAATTGCCATTAGAAAAGCTGAAGCAGTAGACTTTGTTAAAATTAATATTTATATCATTCTCAAAACTTTTGGCCATGACTGTACACTCTATGGATGACATATAGCTGTGACAACCTACCCGGCTCACTCAATGAAAATTTTGGACCATATTCCAATATAGATTCCCAGGCATCATCATCTATCACCCCCAGTTCTTTATACACAGTGGAGATCACCCCATGAGTATTCCCCTCCATGCACAAATAGTCCAGAACAATATCCTTCTGCACTCCAAGATCACTCAACTTTTTCTGTTGCCAATAAGCATGTTGAGCTCTGAGGTGTAGAAAACCATCCGGATCGGCAATCTGAAATTCTTCAAGGAATGAAAAGATTTCAATGCCTGATTCACCAGGAATTGTGACACATATTCTATGACCTTATTGAACAATGTCTTCTGTTCCCCCAATTTATAGAATTCTCCCAAATTTGCATTCTTCCAAATAGGGGTATATCTTGTCACTCCAGCAAGCTCTCTTAATTTCTTAATTGTAGACCATATCCTATGTACAAGACATAGAGTGGGGAACCTCACACCCAAGTGCTAAAATCCCTGGCCTACAAAACCTGTACCAGAGGGGCCCTTCGTATCATAAATTCTAGTATTGCCTTTGTGGAACTCCTCCCGTCCTTTGATGCCCATCCTCTGATATGCTGACCTTGGGATGCTAGGAAATAAATTCACGGATTTGGTAGAGCTAATGCCACCTCTTCTTTCAGCCTCTGCAAAATTTCCAATTTTAATCTGGGTTGACACCCACCCCAAGCCAAATCCTGGAATAATAAATTGAGTCTCTGAACAGTCCCCAGAGAAATCACACCGGCGAATTATGGAGCACGTACAGGAGTTTTGGCATGAGTATCATTTTAGATAGGTTTGTCCTTAACACCACTGAGAGATGCAATTAGCACCATGCCTGTGCTTTATCCTTCAATTTAACCAGCAGCGGTGCTACATTCAATTTTATAAGGTCTATAACCAGTAAAGAAATTTGAATTCCCAAATATTTAAATTGATCCACTACTTTTAATCTAGTACAATCAAATTCTCCCAGCTCACTCATTCTATCCTTTTCCACCATCATAAGGTTAGACTTGTCCCAGTTGATCTTTAATCCTGACATATTACCAAACCTCTCAACTATATAAACTGCTCACCTAAGGGACTCCATGGAGTCCTGTAAAAATAAGAAAACACCATCTGCATATAAAGTTATCTTCTCCTCCACTGGACCAAATTTGAAGCCTTTCACCTCAACAGCTCTTCTAATATGCACTGCAAGTGACTCTATGGTAAGGGAAAACAACAATGGAGAAAAGGGGCATCCCTGCCGGTTACCCCTAGTAAGAGTGAACTTATCTGATCTTTTTCCATTCACCCTTATACTTCATGGACGAAGAATATAGCAGCCTTACCTAAGAGATAAATACCTGACCAAAGCCCATTTTTTCTAACACCAACCACAAATAGTCCCATTCCACGCTGTCAAAAGCTGTATGTGCGTCTAAGGATACCATTGCCCTACATCCCGCATTATCTGCAGGTAATTGAATATTCAGAAATAGCAGCCTCAAATTTATGGCTGTAGACTTGCTTGGCATAAACCCAGACTGGTATGGGTGAATCACATCAGTAATTACTCCCGTCAGCCTGCATGCCATAAGTTTAGCCAACAGCTTGGCATCCACCGACAGCAATGAAATGGGTCTATAGGACCCAACTTTTCTATTATCTTTATCCTTCTTGGGCAAAACCACAATTGTAGCCTCCCTCATAGACTCTGGCAAGTGACCCTCCCCAAGGGCTTTCTGGAACACTGTACACAATCTAGGTAACAACACATCTTTAAGCTGCTTATATACTTCTGCTGGCAAACCATCTGCCCCCGACACCTTGTCATTATGGTGGCCAATGCTTCTTCCAATTCTTCTGCCGTCATTGGTTGCCCCAATCTATCTCCATCCTTCACAATAATTTGCCTTATATTTGCCCCCTCCAAATACTGTACTATTTCCCCCTTGAAAGCCAATGGTCTAGAAGTGTATAGGTTCCCATAGAATCTTCTAAATATTTCAACAATACCATCTGTTTCTTTTACCATCCTCTCTTTCATCATAAAGCCCATAAACATAAAATAATTCCCTCTGAGCTGCAACCACTTCTGATAATAAATGTCCCACCTTTTCACCGTCTTCAAAAAAGAACGCCCTCTGAAATTCCTGTCTCTTTTTTGCATTCTGCAAATGCAACCCGTACACTGCAACCTGAGCCTCCTTCAAACGCCTTTGCTTCTCTGGTGAGGGCTAACTCACTGCTTCATTTTCCGCCATCCTTAGTGTGTATATTGCCTGATGCTCTTCCCACCTAGATTCAGATATGCACCTGGAAATATCCCTTATGAATAGACCCCTAAGGAACGCCTTCATGTCTTCCCAGACCGTTCCCACAGAGATACTACCTTCATTGTCCTGGAAGAACAATTCCACCTCCTTTCTATTTTTTGCCATATCAATCAACTTCAAGCAAGATGAGTGACTATTCCATTGCCCTTTATATCCCATACATCCTATCCCAATTTGAAGTACCACCTCTATTGGCTTGTGATCCGAGGCTACCCTAGGCAGATAGTCTATCTTACTGATCCAAGCGTCTAGATGTCTATTACCCAATGCTATATCTATCCTTGACATTGAGTTAAGTGAGGCAGAGAAGCATGACTAACATTTCACTTTTGCATTCCTTACTCTCCATAAATCTACCAGTCTTATTTCCCTAATTTGTTTTGCGAATGTCGTTTCACCTTCTCCCTCCATATTCCTTTGATCCCTTCCTTTTTTGTCAAGGTCCCAATTCATAATATTATTCACATCTCCCATGATTAGTAGCGGTATCCCCACCCTGTGTCTGGTCAGTTCCAAGATCTCATGCAACTTCAAGTCTGAATATGGTGGTGGAAAATACACCACTATCAAACACATCAGTTGTCCAAACACGTGACACACTACAAACATATACTGTCCATTTTTGTCCACCCGCACTTCTACTTCTTCATATGGTACCGAAACATGGACCAGGACCAAAACCCCCTTGCATAATTAGAGTATGTAGCATGATATGAGTGCCTAATCCATGCCCTAGCCAGTACTCCAATCTTCTCCCTAGCAAAATGCGTTTCCAGTAGACACAGAATTGAAGGCTTAAAAGATAAAATGTATCGCAGCACCGCCGCTCTCTTGCTCCTGTCCGCAAGACCCCTAATATTCCAACTTATGACTTTTGTCTAGCCATAATGTAGTGAAAGTGTTACTGACAAACATCTTTCCCCCTGAAAATTTGAATATATGCTGTCTATACTCCCCGTGCTTTGCCTTCTATCCCTCCTCCCCCTCCCCAACATCGTTCCCTCCCCCATCCCATAATCCCTCAAGAAATTATTTTCTCCCTTTATGAGAGTTGGTAAAATTGCTAGAACCAGTCCCTTATTCCTACCTCAACGGTCTTTTGGTCTTAGAAAAACTCTCCTAAAACTAATACTATACCCTCCTCACCCTCCCGCCTTTAGTGAACAATTATCACAAATACAATCCTCTTAACAGGCTATACCCACCCGCAGCAGTATGACCCATCTGACCTCCTGCACCATTATCAGGTCAATTATTAAACAATTTTGTTACAGACAGGAAAACTTTTCAAAACAGATTTTGTTCCTCTCCTTCAAAAATAAAAAAAAAAAAGGAAAGGAAGGAAAAAAGATATACAGAGTCAGCCCCCAATTCAAAAGCCGTCTACTCTCAACCAGCTCCCTGGTCTTGCAGTCGTTTATTATTGCGTTCCAACTAGTCTTACCATCAATACCATAGACAAAAACCAATACTGCATGATCATGAGCTTAAGTGTCTTGACCAACACATGAACCAATATCCCATTTATAAAAGTTTTTTGTTCATCATACAAAAAACTTTTCTGCACTTTTTTTATTCATTTCAGGGTGTAGTTGGGCCCCAGGGGGCGCCATTCATCTAGTGGTGCAGAAACATTGTACTGTGCAGCCCATGGCTCAGGCTGCAGAGCTTTTGGGTAGCTGTCAGACACACTGCACCATATGTATCAGTGTGAATGGTGCCCTATGCAGGCCCTTAGTGTGCATGGCAAGTTGCCTCCCATACCTTGGTTGAGGAGATTTATCAGCCTGCACCTGGGCTTGCTACACAAGTGGGGTTTGACTGCATCCTGCAAGTGCAGTATTGGTTTTTGTCTATAGTATTGATGGTAAGTCTTTTTGATGCTGCTTTTTCTAGTAGTTTTTGTAAAAAGTTCCAACCAGTCAGCAACCTCTTCTGGGACCTGGAAGAAGTGTACTTTCTCCAAAGCAAACTCCCTCAACTTGGCTGGATATAGCATAGAGTATGCAATACCAAGGTCTCTCAGTCTCCGTTTCACCTCGCCCAATCTCATTCTCAGTTTCTGTACTACTGGAGAATAAGAAGAGTAAATGGAGATGCTCTGTCCATCTATTGTCATGTCCTTAGCATTCCTGGCCTTCCTGAAAATGACATCTCTGTCCCAATAATTCAAAATTTTTGCCACGATGGCACAGGGAGCTGAGTCAGGGGGCATGGGTCTCATCACCATAGGTCCTGTAAGAGGAAGCTGCATAGTTTGTAGTTTGGTGTCTGCAGGACCTGTGGTGACGTAATGAAGAGGGAGGGCCCTGTGCTGTCATGTGGGCGGTGTAGTGGCTTATGAATATTCATTCACTTTACTATCAGCCACACCCAGCCATTGCCCCACTCTATGGCAAATGGCTTGTTCTGCTTGAAAAATAAAACTAAAACAAAACAAACATTTTTTTTAAAGATTAACTACCTACACAGAAGGAATAAGTTCAGGGCTGTAAGTCCATAAAATCATTTTTGTTTTATTCACTGACTTCAAATAACATGAAAACAATTAAGTCATAGTCCAGTCTTTAAAAAATAATGCGTTACAACGCAAAACAGTGTGCCTAAATCATTGACAAAGATCTAATGGCAGACTGAACATTTTAAGCTAGTTAACAGTTCAATCCCACCCACCTGATAGGGACAGCTGTGCAGAGAACCCTGACAGGGGATTAACCCTTACAGGCTGGAATCATATGTTACATAAAATAGGTATTTATTTATTCATAATGGTAAATCAGACCCTGCCTAACATTAATGCTGTGCGGTACCATGGTGTTTAGTTGGTAGATCGACCATGTTTCCATACTTATCAGCTTTCTCTTAATATCTCCTCCTCTGGATGGAATTTTGACCTTTTCTATACCTGACACCTCAAAGGCAGACATGTCCCCCCATGACTATTAATAAAATGTTTCAAAATTGCTGAACTTTTATTAATGATTTTACTGGTGGCATCTGAGAGGTGACGTCTTATCCTGATTTTTAATGGTCCCCCTGTGCAGCCGACATACTGAAGGTCACACAAAGTGCATTGCACAGTGTACACCACATTGCATGTGTTGCAGTTTATATTTGAATTAATCATATACAATTTTTTTATTTGCACAAAAGGAAAAAGTTGTAGTACTTTTCATAAACTTGCAACAGGTGCATATACTGTGGCCGCATTTCTATGACTCTCTGGTGCTGAACCAATTGTCCTTTTTATTATTATTATCACTGTGAAAACAGGCTCTGCAGGAATATTTTGAAAATTTGTTCCCTTTGAAGTAACTCTGTCTATATAGGCAGTGTAGGTAAACTGTGAAAACAGGCTTTATAAGGGGTTTTTGTTAAAATTGTTACTCTGCGGGGAACTGTGAAATCTTTCTCTGTTAGGTCACTCTTAAAATTTTTAGTTTGTTCATTTACTTGCTATATAACCATGATTGCAATTTTGACAGAACCCCTTTAAGTCATTTCTCTATCCACATTTACTTGCAGAGCAATTGCCATGCTCTTTCCAACATTTTGCTTCCTTTGCATCCCCTGGCCATTACTAAAACCATTTTCCAGCCATTTTACAGCACAGAAGTTCAGGTCCTCTTTGACTTGTATGGGGTTTGGAATCCAGGTCAAGTTCAAATGCTCAACCAAGCTTTTTTAAAGTCAGGCTGAACTCAATGAAAATGAACATCCATGGGTCTGCTCAGTCAAGATTCTTTGGCTCCAAACTGAAATCAATGAAACAAACAATTAAATGATCATTGTGAAATAAAGCCAACATCAATGTTCTTTGACCCCAAAGTCAGAGCTTTAAGTAAGCATAGACACCTGCATGATGGAAAAAGGAAATGAAAAATATACAGTACATTAATTCACCAGTGTAGGATGAGTTCTATTGTGGGTTTGGTGCTTTCTGTGCCCCAGGCTGATTTCTTGGTAAAACTGAGCAATTAGGCTGTGGTCACAGTTGCCATGCGTTTTTTTAAGTGATTTAACAAAACTCATGCTTTTTTTCATGTCAGCATGAGTTTTGTAAGGTGTGTGATGGCTCCCTGCGTTTTTGGGTGCGTTTTTGAATCTGCACCTAAAAATAGTGCTTGTAGTATTTTTTTGAGCGTTTTCAAAAACGCATGCGTTTTTGTAGAAAACGCATGCGTTTTTATAACATGGGTTCCTATGGAAAACGCATGCAAAAACGCATGTACAGTTAGTACCTTTTAGTGCCATTCAAAAACGCATGCGTTTCCCATAGGAGCCCATGTTAACAAAAACGCATGCGTTTCCGGAAACGCATGCGTTTTTGTTAACATGGGCTCCTATGGGAAACGCATGCGTTTTTGAATGGCACTAAAAGGTACTAACTGTACATGCGTTTTTGCATGCGTTTTCCATAGGAACCCATGTTATAAAAACGCATGCGTTTTCTACAAAAACGCATGCGTTTTCTACAGAAACGCATGCGTTTTTGGATATGCTCCAAAAACGCATGGGACAGTCACACATGCTTTTTGGCTATTAGGGCATGCGTTTTTTAACATGGGGGCCTATGGGTGCGTTTTTTACATGCGTTTTTGAAAACGCAGGTCTCCAAAAATGCATGTGAAAAATGGTACTGTGACCCCAGCCTAAGAAAACAAAAGAATTCCACATTCAGAAAATTAAAAATAAAAATAAAACTTTACATTTTTTGAAAATGTTTCAAAATAGCATATACTGTATATACAGTATAACATTATGATGAAATATACCAAAAGACACCCGATCTATGAGTTTCCAGTAAGAGCTTTTAAAGGGACTCTGTCACCAGGTTTTTCCCATGTTATCCAACAGCAGCATAATATAGAGACAGAGATCCTGATTCCAGCAATGTGTCGCTGCATAAATAGTAAGAAACTAAAAAATTATTATGTTATTATTAGTGATGAGCGAGTATGCTTGTGACTACTCGGTACTTGCACGAGTATCACTGTACTCGGGCTACTCGGCGAGTACCGAGTAATCTCGCGATACTTGTGCTGTACTCAGGGTCCTCATCCCTGCATGTTGGCGCTCTTTAGAGAGCCAGCCCACATGCAGGGATTGGCTGGCAGTCACTGCAATGCCACAGCCCTGTTAGTTGTGGCATTGCAGTGATTGGCCGGCCTGCACAGCGTGACCGAGCTTTTATAAGACCCGGCCACGATGTGCTCTGCACACAGCCATCAAGACAGTCAGTGTAGGGAGAGTGTCTGCTGCTTAGGGACAGATTTGCAGCCCTCATAGGTAGATCTGGAGCAGGGCTGCAAACTGCTGCTGACCAGAACAGTCCTTCTCAGGACTAATCTAGAAGGATATAGGCAGGGTGATCCAGATCGGAGTCCAAGCTTTCCAGTGACCAGAACAGTCCTCAGGAGACTGTTGGAGCTGACTAGCTGTATACAGGCCGGGTGTAATATCCATATCCAGCTTTCCTGTGACCAGAACAGTCAGGAGACTGTTGTAGCTGACTAGCTGTATACAGGCAGGGTGTAATATCCATATCCAGCTTTCCTGTGACCAGAACAGTCAGGAGATTGTTGTAGCTGACTAGCTGTATACAGGCAGGGTTTAATATCCATATCCAGCTTTCCTGTGACCAGAACAGTCAGGAGATTGTTGTAGTTGACTAGCTCTATACAGGCAGGGTCTAATATCCAGCGTTCCTGTGACCAGAACAGTAACCAGACTGTTGTAGTTGACTAGCTCTATACAGGCAGGGTCTAATATCCAGCTTTCCTGTGACTAGAACAGTCACCAGACTGTTGTACTTGACTAGCTCTATACAGGCAGGGTCTAATATCCAGCTTTCCTGTGACCAGAACAGTCACCAGACTGTTGTACTTGACTATCTATACAGGCAGGGTCTAATATCCAGCTTTCCTGTGACCAGAACAGTCACCAGACTGTTGTACTTGACTATCTCTATACAGGCAGGGTCTAATATCCAGCTTTCCTGTGACCAGAACAGCCACCAGACTGTTGTAGTTGACTAGCTCTATACAGACAGGGTCTAATATCCAGCTTTCCTGTGACCAGAACAGTCACCAGACTGTTGTACTTGACTAGCTCTATACAGGCAGGGTCTAATATCCAGCTTTCCTGTGACCAGCACAGTCACCAGACTGTTGTAGTTGACTAGCTCTATACAGGCAGGGTCTAATATACAGCTTTCCTGTGACCAGAACAGTCACCAGACTGTTGTACTTGACTAGCTCTATACAAGCAGGGTCTAATATCCAGCTTTCCTGTGACCAGCACAGTCACCAGACTGTTGTACTTGACTAGCTCTATACAGGCAGGCTCTAATATCAAGCTTTCCTGTGACCAGAACAGTCACCAGACTGTTGTTCTTGACTAGCTCTATACAGGCAGGGTCTAATATCCAGCTTTCCTGTGACCAGAACAGTCAGGAGACTGTTGTAGCTGACTAGCTGTATTCAGGCAGGGTCTAATATCCATATCCAGCTTTCCTGTGACCAGAACAGTCAGGAGACTGTTGTAGTTGACTAGCTCTATACAGGCAGGGTCTAATATCCAGCTTTCCTGTGACCAGAACAGTCACCAGACTGTTGTACTTGACTATATCTATACAGGCAGGGTCTAATATCCAGCTTTCCTTTGACCAGAACAGTCACCAGACTGTTGTACCTGACTAGCTCTATACAGGCAGGCTCTAATATCCAGCTTTCCTGTGACCAGAACAGTCACCAGACTGTTGTACTTGACTAGCTCTATACAGGCAGGGTCTAATATCCAGCTTTCCTGTGACCAGAACAGTCACCAGACTGTTGTAGTTGACTAGATCTATACAGGCACGGCCTAATATCCAGCTTTCCTGTGACCAGAACAGTCACCAGACTTTTGTAGTTGACTAGCTCTATACAGGCAGGGTCTAATATCCAGCTTTCCTGTGACCAGAACAGTCACCAGACTGTTGTAGTTGACTAGCTCTATACAGGCAGGGTCTAATATCCAACTTTCCTGTGACCAGAACAGTCACCAGACTGTTGTATTTGACTAGCTCTATACAGGCAGGGTCTAATATCCAGCTTTCCTGTGACCAGAACAGTCACCAGACTGTTGTAGCTGTATACAGGCAAAATGCGCAAGGGCGTTGGCAAGGAACAAGGAAGTGGACATGATGGTGGTGCAGGCAAAGGCCGAGGTCGTGTGCAAGCACTAATTTCGCAACAACAAAGTGCCACACCTACTTGCTCTCACGTCCTGTCCCAAATTCTTGGGGCCCGCAGCAGTACACCGCTCTTGAACCAAGACCAGTATCAACAGGTTGTTGCTTGGATAGCGGATAATGCTTCAAGTCAGATTGGCACCTCCACAAACACCCTGTCTTCCACACGGTCAAGTGTCAGAAGCCGTGATACTGCACCGCACATTTCCCAACCTGATCTTCCTTCCTACCACCAGGCCGAGTACACGTCCACGGACATTACTGATCCCACACTTGGACACTCGGAAGAGCTGTTCACATATCCATTCGCAGAATCTGGCCTCTCGCCAGCTCCTGTTGAAGTGGGTGATGAGGAGATGGTATGTACAGATGCCCAAATATTTGAGCAGCCACGTTCTCATGAACCGAACGTTGGCAACGTGTCTCAACAAGGGGTGGACGATCATGAGAGACAATTGCCAGGAAGTCAGGAGGAGGATCAGGGTGTGGAAGAGGAAGACGACGTGGTGGATGATCCAGTAGCTGACCCAACCTGGCAGGAGGATATGCAGAGCGAGGACAGCAGTGCACAGGGGGAGGGAGGCGTAGCATCCCATCAGGCAGTAAGAAGCAGGGTCGTGTCCGCAGGCAGAAGGCAGGCAACCGTTCCCCGGATCAACAACACGACACAAGGTGCCTGTGCAAATGTTAGGTCTTCCCGAGTCTGGCATTTTTTTAAGTTGGCTCCAGATGACTCTAAAAAGGCCATTTGCAACACCTGCCATGCCAGCATCAGCAGGGGTACGAAAACTAACATTATATGTAGTAATGGATCCGGCACCGGACACTTCTCCAATATTCAAAATTTATTCAGTAATATTCATAAGATCATAAAATCAGCGACCTAGGGAGCGCAGTCCCGCTGGACGCGTTTCGTACACAGTACTTCATCAGCAGCTTAAAACCAAATGAACAACAATTCACATATATACCATGTGAAGCCCCCCCCCCCATTACTGATTGATAATTAGTATTCAGCTGGTAGGCTGGAGAAGCCTATATCAACTACTTACAGGAAAAGCCAGACCAAATCTATGACTTCTAACATCATGCAAATACATGAATCGTGACAAAAACATTGTGTGCCAACATACCTACAATAAAATTACATGTTTTTATATATATGTACATGCTTCGTATGTCACACTCAACGAGAAACTGGGTTCAATGAAAATAAGAGCAATCCGTACGGTGGTTTAGTCCCATAGGGACCCTTATTTCTAGGTTCACAATCCAAAGAAATGTATATGTTTTTATATGTACATGGTTCGCATGTCACACTCAACGAGAAACTGAGTTCAATAAAAATAAGAGCAGTCCGTACGGTAGTTTAGTCCCATAGGGACCCTTATTTCTAGGTTCACAATCCAAAGAAATGTATATGTTTTTATATATATGAACGTGGTTCGCATGTCACACTCAACGAGAAACTGATTTCAATAGAAATAAGAGCGATCCGTACGGTAGTTTAGTCCCATAGGGACCCTTATTTCTAGGTTCACAATCCAAAGAAATGTATATGTTTTTATATGTACATGGTTCGCATGTCACACTCAACGAGAAACTGAGTTCAATAGAAATAAGAGCAATACGTACGGTAGTTTAGTCCCATAGGGACCCTTGTCTCTAGGTTCACAATCCAAAAAAATTCTCTGTTTAATACCGCACGACCCCAATCTCCGCCTCTCTTATTGCGGTTAACTCTTTCTATTCCCTGCACCCTAAGGGTAGAAAGGTCACCATTGTGGACATCTCTAAAATGTTTAGAGAGACCTGATAAATTTCTACCCACGGATCTGGGGTTAGGAATTGAACCTGTCATATGTTCCCCCAACCTTTTCTTTAGCGGCCTTGTAGTACACCCCACATAGTTCTTTCTACATGACTCACATGATGCCATGTAGACCACATGGGTTGTGTTGCAATTGATGTATCCGTTGATTCTATGATCCCTGGTACTAGTGTACCCTTGAATCAATTTGGTTTTCACCATGTACTTACACAGGCCACATCTTATTCCCCCACAAGGATAATTTCCTTTAGTATTTAGCCAAGTCGGATGGGCGGTGTTCAAGGAAAATAGTGATGGAGACAGAATGTTACCAATGGTCTAGTAACAAATGCAGAGCGCGCAGCACCCACGGAAAGGGAGGGAGGTTCAGACCTCCAGTGTGGTGCCCGTCCTATACCAGGGAGTCATCCTAGTAGATACAGCATATAACATAGAAGGGGACAGCACCACATACCAGACGGGATTCTTTGCCAATTCTTTTATTCCAGCACCCCAGTGCAAGCGACGTTTCGGACTGTGTCCCTTATCAAGCAACAACATACACCAAAACCGTCCATTTTATATAGTGTAACACTCCTCCCCCTCATTAACTTCCACCAATCACATAGAGTACAAAACAATTACCATTTTACATTATCAAAGGTTAAAATCACCATGTCCATAACACTTTTATCCTTATTACATACCGATGTCCACTGTATTTATGATCAATAAAGTGTCAGTCCAGGTAATGTCCACAACACAGCATCACGATCTTAGTTCCTGTATACACTTCCTTGTTCCGCCATCCACCAATCCGGGTTAGCGTCAGGTCTATTGCCATAGTGACTCTCTCGTGATGTAATCCTCATCATCACTCCCTCCTTCATACAGCCAATCCGAGCCAGGCTATATTGTGTAAGCGCCGTGGCTCCCGCGTTGATTGGTCACAATGTCGCACCATACTGCGCATGCCCCGGCGTCTCCGTTCTCATTGTCCATCATGTGCCTTTATTTCCGGCTGTGCAGCCGTTTACCCATTCCTATCCTCCTTCCGTGCAACATCCTTGTTTCCCCCGGGAGCATTGCATCGACCACATCAGTTCCCTTCGCTTTCTGCCGCTATTATATATAATAGAGTGGTATTTATCATTTCATTATATTATTTATTTCTCCAAAAAGGAGATTTAAGGGGCCAGAACCTTGTTCCACACTACTTTCCCCATATTCTTAAGGATTTTGCAGATGTCCAGGAAAACCAATGATTCTATATACATAGTATATAGATAAAGTGCACAGTGCATAAAGGGAGGGGAATCGATCAATATTAATAGTGGAATACCAAACCCGAAGGCGGGCATATTTCACCATACATACTACAGATTAAGATGGAAAAAAGAACCATTTTAACATGTTACCCAGTCTAGCCTAATGGAACATACAGTATAACAGAGTAAATACTTGAACATAGAATATCAGCAGCTATATGGGCTATTCATGTAGCCTCCCAATAATATACATTACCCGTCCTACGTCCATCTTACATGTACATACATCACAATCAGATCTTATTGTAAGCCATCGTTCTAGTGTTATGGATCTAGGGTAAATAAAATACTATATTAAAAACAAACAGTACAAGAGGATACAGAAAAAAGGATATAGCTACATCATTTCAGGAGACATCCCCGTTGATCGTATTCCAGGTTCAAACCCTTAGGGTATAATGTATCGAGTTCAAAGATCCATCTTAATTCCTTTTTCTTCAATAGTGTCACTCTATCACCCCCTCGTCTCAATGGGGTAACGTCATCAATAATTCTATATTTTAGCTGGTTCACATTATGTCCAGCTTCAGAAAAATGTCTAGGGACCGGGAGCTCCACCATCCCATTTCTTATAGTGCTTTTATGTTTACTGATTCGTGCTTTTGCTTCCATTGTGGTCTCCCCTACATAGAGGAGACCACAAGGACAGCTAATGGCGTATATCACATAACTACTCTTGCATGTATATCTTTTTCTGATAGAATATCTCTTTCCAGAGTATGGATGGCGGAACTCTCGGCCCTTGATCATATTCCCACAGCTTGCACAACCCAAGCAGGGGAAATTTCCAAAACTAGGTTTACTGAGGGTAAGTTGTAGGTCCCTCTTCAGACTCCCAATGTCTGACTTAACCAGATTATCACGAAGACTTCTTCCCCTCCTATATGAAAAAAGGGGTGGTGATTTAAACTCATTGATACCTATATGACCCTTACTAAGAAGAGGCCAATGCCTTTTAATAATACCTGAAATTCTACCACTCATTCCATTATATGTGGTCACCAAAGGTATTCGATTCTCCTTGTTTGTTTTATTCCCAGATAGTAACAGTTCATCTCGATTC
This sequence comes from Allobates femoralis, assembly GCA_033576535.1. Classification (NCBI taxonomy): domain Eukaryota; kingdom Metazoa; phylum Chordata; class Amphibia; order Anura; family Aromobatidae; genus Allobates; species Allobates femoralis. Next base: position 266,031,121 of record JARQOC010000006.1, on the reverse strand, counting down.
AAAGATAACGCGCGTGTTTTAAAACCCAGGAGGTTTTTTTTTGGATAACCCCTCTTAAGGAACCTCTCACACATTTCCTCCAACCTTAGATTGACCACATCATCATCGGAGACCACTCTCCTCACCCTAATCATCTGGCTCCACGGGAGTGACTCCACCATTGATCTCGGATGCTCACTGGAGTGATGCAGCATACTGTTGCGGTCCGTCTCCTTAATAAAAAGATCAGTACACAATCTACCGTTTTTCTTATAGACCCTTGTGTCCAAGAACTGCATCTCCTCCTGAGAACACACCATGGTGAAAGCCAATCCTGGATGTATATTATTGATAGCATCAAGGAACAAGTCAAGTTCATTCTTCTCTCCATCCCATATAAAGAAGACATCGTCTATGTAACGTCGCCAACCCCTGACATGGCGCCAGTAGATGGACTTGTACACGTGTTCGCCCTCCAGGACAGCCATATAGATGTTAGCATAAGTAGGGGCCACATTTGACCCCATGGCTGTCCCGCGGCGCTGTCGGTAATAGTCGTCCCCGAAGAGGAAAAAATTCCTCCCAAGTACAAACTCCAGCAGCGCCAGGGCGAACCGTGCACATTCTGGCGCCATGTCAGAGGCGGCGAGCGTCACACCAACGGCCTCCAAACTTCTCGAATGTTCTATCGAGGTATACAGAGATAATCCTGGATGTATATTATTGATAGCATCAAGGAACAAGTCAAGTTCATTCTTCTCTCCATCCCATATAAAGAAGACATCGTCTATGTAACGTCGCCAACCCCTGACATGGCGCCAGTAGATGGACTTGTACACGTGTTCGCCCTCCAGGACAGCCATATAGATGTTAGCAATGCTCCCGGGGGAAACAAGGATGTTGCACGGAAGGAGGATAGGAACGGGTAAACGGCTGCACAGCCGGAAATAAAGGCACATGATGGACAATGAGAACGGAGACGCCGGGGCATGCGCAGTAGGGTGCGACATTGTGACCAATCAACGCGGGAGCCACGGCGCTTACACAATATAGCCTGGCTCGGATTGGCTGTATGAAGGAGGGAGTGATGATGAGGATTACATCACGAGAGAGTCACTATGGCAATAGACCCGACGCTAACCCGGATTGGTGGATGGCGGAACAAGGAAGTGTATACAGGAACTAAGATCGTGATGCTGTGTTGTGGACATTACCTGGACTGACACTTTATTGATCATAAATACAGTGGACATCGGTATGTAATAAGGATAAAAGTGTTATGGACATGGTGATTTTAACCTTTGATAATGTAAAATGGTAATTGTTTTGTACTCTATGTGATTGGTGGAAGTTAATGAGGGGGAGGAGTGTTACACTATATAAAATGGACGGTTTTGGTGTATGTTGTTGCTTGATAAAGGACACAGTCCGAAACTTCGCTTGCACTGGGGTGCTGGAATAAAAGAATTGGCAAAGAATCCCGTCTGGTATGTGGTGCTGTCCCCTTCTATGTTATATGCTGTATCTACTAGGATGACTCCCTGGTATAGGACGGGCACCACACTGGAGGTCTGAACCTCCCTCCCTTTCCGTGGGTGCTGCGGGCTCTGCATTTGTTACTAGACTATTGAGTCGTGCCTGATATGCATGTTGATATTTATAATGGACAATAATATGGGTTCAGTGAACGGGGAACCCACTTCCAGCACCCCCTTTGCGTACACGGATGAGGATGCAGCTAGGATTATAGCTGATGCTGAGGTTGATAATACATACCTGATTAGACCTACCATCCCGATGATGACGCAGAAAAGTGAGATGGAACATAAGCGGATTGTGTCACTAGAACTACATGTGGGCACGCTTGTGGAATATTATAAAGCCCGGAGGATCCCGAGGGGCCTCAGACCAAACTTGAGTCCTACATTATTACCCAACAATAAGGAGTTCTGCTCGAAATTTGAAGCTATTAGTAGCAAGTATGCTTTCGATGTTATGTTGCTGAACATCGAATACTTGAGAAAAGAGATTGATATGTTGAAAAAGAAACAACTGGAGACAAGGGAAGTGCTTCTCTCATTGGTCTCAGAGGAAGAATTTCAACATTTAGGTTCAAAGATCATTGAGAACCTGACTAAATTTAGAGCGGAACTCGAAGAAGTTAAATGTATCAAGTGGTACAGGGATATTGAGGACTACGAGAATGGCAGAGTATATGGTTGGCAATATAGGAGACCTGGGACTGGATGTCAGAGACCAAAAGCAGGTCCTATGAAACCACGAGGTGGTAAAAAATCAAGGAAACCCTGGAGACCACAGCCACAAAAGGAAGGATTTGGCTTCACTGGTGGGGAGTCGGATTCAACGGATGATGGAGTGAGAACTGGAGCAGGAACAAGTGACAACATTCCTTTTTTAGGGAATACAAGAGAAGGAGACTGCGTAAACAACACAGGGGCGGCCGGAGGCACAGGAGGAAGGGGCCTGCCACCGAACACGAGGGCGAGATCGAAGAAGACCGGCCAGAAAGGAATCAATTAGTGGTAAATATTTCTACAACTTCTCTTTCTGCTGATCAAACCAGGGTGCTGTCAAAAGGTTTATCATTTTGTCCAACTGACAGCACTCGGTGGTTTGAACTTGATAATGATCTTTATCGCTTTTTTAGGAGATTGCGATTAACATGGTATTTCTCTGGCAAAGAAAAGATAGCCGAGACCACGTCAGGTGGGCTCTCTCTTAGCACGGTGGGGTTATACAACAGAAGTGATTTTGATCCCCCGGTAAAAGATCCGGTGTTGGAAACCTTTTCCAAGCTGGTTACATCTGACATTGAGAAACTAAGGAGAGCAAATTTACGCTCCAAACACTCTAATTTAAGCCGTGCTGATAGACAGCTCATCAGGGGGCTAAAAGAGGACGTGTCCATCACCATAAAGCCAGCTGATAAGGGCGGGGCGATTGTGGTGATGGACACGTCCCAATATAGACAAGAAATTATGAGACAGTTAGGTGATGAAGATGTGTATGAGAAACTAAGCAGCAATCCAACAGGAGCATTTCAGAATGAACTTAGAGAGTTAGTTGAGGAGGCATTATTTGCCGGGACTATTGATCAAAAATTGGCAGACTACCTGGTACCTGGGTATCCGGTGGTCCCTATCTTGTACACCCTTCCAAAGATACACAAAGATTTAATGAATCCCCCCGGACGTCCTATTGTTTCCGGGAGGAGATCTCTATCCAACAATGTGGCCATATTTTTGGACCACTTGCTGAGACGATATGCAGTAGAAGCTCCGTCATACACTCGTGATACTACTGATTTTATAAAATCTTTGGATGGTGTACAGGTGGGGGATTCCACAATTTTGGTATCTTTTGATGTGGTATCTCTGTATACCTCGATAGAACATTCGAGAGGTTTGGAGGCCGTTGGTGTGACGCTCGCCGCCTCTGACATGGCGCCAGAATGTGCACGGTTCGCCCTGGCGCTGCTGGAGTTTGTACTTGGGAGGAATTTTTTCCTCTTCGGGGACGACTATTACCGACAGCGCCGCGGGACAGCCATGGGGTCAAATGTGGCCCCTACTTATGCTAACATCTATATGGCTGTCCTGGAGGGCGAACACGTGTACAAGTCCATCTACTGGCGCCATGTCAGGGGTTGGCGACGTTACATAGACGATGTCTTCTTTATATGGGATGGAGAGAAGAATGAACTTGACTTGTTCCTTGATGCTATCAATAATATACATCCAGGATTGGCTTTCACCATGGTGTGTTCTCAGGAGGAGATGCAGTTCTTGGACACAAGGGTCTATAAGAAAAACGGTAGATTGTGTACTGATCTTTTTATTAAGGAGACGGACCGCAACAGTATGCTGCATCACTCCAGTGAGCATCCGAGATCAATGGTGGAGTCACTCCCGTGGAGCCAGATGATTAGGGTGAGGAGAGTGGTCTCCGATGATGATGTGGTCAATCTAAGGTTGGAGGAAATGTGTGAGAGGTTCCTTAAGAGGGGTTATCCAAAAAAAAACCTCCTGGGTTTTAAAACACGCGCGTTATCTTTGAATCGAGATGAACTGTTACTATCTGGGAATAAAACAAACAAGGAGAATCGAATACCTTTGGTGACCACATATAATGGAATGAGTGGTAGAATTTCAGGTATTATTAAAAGGCATTGGCCTCTTCTTAGTAAGGGTCATATAGGTATCAATGAGTTTAAATCACCACCCCTTTTTTCATATAGGAGGGGAAGAAGTCTTCGTGATAATCTGGTTAAGTCAGACATTGGGAGTCTGAAGAGGGACCTACAACTTACCCTCAGTAAACCTAGTTTTGGAAATTTCCCCTGCTTGGGTTGTGCAAGCTGTGGGAATATGATCAAGGGCCGAGAGTTCCGCCATCCATACTCTGGAAAGAGATATTCTATCAGAAAAAGATATACATGCAAGAGTAGTTATGTGATATACGCCATTAGCTGTCCTTGTGGTCTCCTCTATGTAGGGGAGACCACAATGGAAGCAAAAGCACGAATCAGTAAACATAAAAGCACTATAAGAAATGGGATGGTGGAGCTCCCGGTCCCTAGACATTTTTCTGAAGCTGGACATAATGTGAACCAGCTAAAATATAGAATTATTGATGACGTTACCCCATTGAGACGAGGGGGTGATAGAGTGACACTATTGAAGAAAAAGGAATTAAGATGGATCTTTGAATTCGATACATTATACCCTAAGGGTTTGAACCTGGAATACGATCAACGGGGATGTCTCCTGAAATGATGTAGCTATATCCTTTTTTCTGTATCCTCTTGTACTGTTTGTTTTTAATATAGTATTTTATTTACCCTAGATCCATAACACTAGAACGATGGCTTACAATAAGATCTGATTGTGATGTATGTACATGTAAGATGGACGTAGGACGGGTAATGTATATTATTGGGAGGCTACATGAATAGCCCATATAGCTGCTGATATTCTATGTTCAAGTATTTACTCTGTTATACTGTATGTTCCATTAGGCTAGACTGGGTAACATGTTAAAATGGTTCTTTTTTCCATCTTAATCTGTAGTATGTATGGTGAAATATGCCCGCCTTCGGGTTTGGTATTCCACTATTAATATTGATCGATTCCCCTCCCTTTATGCACTGTGCACTTTATCTATATACTATGTATATAGAATCATTGGTTTTCCTGGACATCTGCAAAATCCTTAAGAATATGGGGAAAGTAGTGTGGAACAAGGTTCTGGCCCCTTAAATCTCCTTTTTGGAGAAATAAATAATATAATGAAATGATAAATACCACTCTATTATATATAATAGCGGCAGAAAGCGAGGGGAACTGATGTGGTCGATGCAATGCTCCCGGGGGAAACAATGATGTTGCACGGAAGGAGGATAGGAACGGGTAAACGGCTGCACAGCCGGAAATAAAGGCACATGATGGACAATGAGAACGGAGACGCCGGGGCATGCGCAGTAGGGTGCGACATTGTGACCAATCAACGCGGGAGCCACGGCGCTTACACAATATAGCCTGGCTCGGATTGGCTGTATGAAGGAGGGAGTGATGATGAGGATTACATCACGAGAGAGTCACTATGGCAATAGACCCGACGCTAACCCGGATTGGTGGATGGCGGAACAAGGAAGTGTATACAGGAACTAAGATCGTGATGCTGTGTTGTGGACATTACCTGGACTGACACTTTATTGATCATAAATACAGTGGACATCGGTATGTAATAAGGATAAAAGTGTTATGGACATGGTGATTTTAACCTTTGATAATGTAAAATGGTAATTGTTTTGTACTCTATGTGATTGGTGGAAGTTAATGAGGGGGAGGAGTGTTACACTATATAAAATGGACGGTTTTGGTGTATGTTGTTGCTTGATAAAAGACACAGTCCGAAACGTCGCTTGCACTGGGGTGCTGGAATAAAAGAATTGGCAAAGAATCCCATCTGGTATGTGGTGCTGTCCCCTTCTATGTTATAGAATGTTACCAATGGTCTTAGATTTTTTAGGGACACATCTGTATCCATTTTGCAAAATTTTGTGCAGTACAGGATCCTCATGTAATATGGGGATATATTTGTGAATAATCCCCACAATAGCATTGAAGTCCTGACTGTACGGTGTGGAGAATGTGGGTATATACATGTTGGAATGTCTTGCCATGACCCTCTGGTGTTGTGATCCACCGGGATGTGAAGGGTTAACGTGCATCTGCATCATCACTGGTTCCAAAAGGGACTCTCTTGATCTCATCTCTACCTTCCGTAGGGCGTCATTCACATGGTGTATAGGGATGGGCGAATCTACTCGCTAGGACTCGTTACTCGGCGAGTAGTAAGGGACTCGCAGGACTCGGTACTCTGCGAGTTTCCCAGTGATTACTCTCACGAGTCCAATGCAAATCAATATCAATCCTAGTTTTGTCAGAAACGCTGACAAAACTAGGATTGCCATTGTTTGCATTAGACTCGGCTACTGTGCCAGTGATAGCAGGGAAACTCGCAAAGTAACTGCTGTTACATTGGGAGCCGAGTCCAGCTGTCTTCTCTGTGCAGCTCCAGGGTCCTAGAGCCCGCCTGCTCACAGAGATGATGTAGCAGAGCTGAGATTGTTCTCAGTCTGCTCATTCCCTGTGCATAGACATCTATCTATGCACAGGGGATGTAGCAGAGAGGACATCGCGTTTTGGACTACGTCGGACAGAAGAGGATTTTTTTAATTAAAGATGGAGTCCCTAATGGCTTTTTTTTTTATTTCAAATAAAAAATTTTCTCTGTGTTGTGATTTTTTAACCCTTTATTGGAGATTCTTAGTGGCTGGGTCAAACGTGGCCTGACATTAAGAATCTCGGGCTTAATACCAGCTTGTATAACAAAGCTGGTATTAACCCCTTTATTACCCAGCGTGCCACCGCCACCAGGGCCGCTGGAAGAGCGGGGTTCAGCGCCAGAGGATGGCGCTTCAATGAACGCGCCATCTTTTGGGGCGGCTGCGGGCTGCAATTTGCAGCGGGGGGTGCCCAGAAAGCTTGGGCATCCCTGCGCTGCGGATTCCAGCCCCCAGCTGCTTAGCTGTACCTGGCTAGACATAGAAATTGCGCGGAGCCCCACGCATTTTTTTTTTTATTATTTAATGAATTTCAGAGTCAGAGTCTCAGAGTCAGAGTCTCCTCAGAGTCAGAGTCTCGGAGTCGGAGTCTCCTCAGAGTCGGAGTCTCAGAGTCGGAGTCTCAGAGTCGGAGTCACCTCAGAGTCGGAGTCGCCTCGGAGTCGGAGTCGTCTCGGAGTCGGAGTCGTCTCGGAGTCGGAGTCGTCTCGGAGTCGAGTCGGAGTCGGAGTCGTCTCGGAGTCGTCTCGGAGTCGGAGTCGTCTCGGAGTCGGAGTCGGAGTCGTCTTGGAGTCGGAGTCGTCTCGGAGTCGAGTCGGAGTCGGAGTCGTCTCGGAGTCGAGTCGGAGTCGTCTCGGAGTCGGAGTCGTCTCGGAGTCGTCTCGGAGTCGGAGTCGTCTCGGAGTCGGAGTCGTCTCGGAGTCGAGTCGGAGTCGTCTCGGAGTCGGAGTCGTCTCGGAGTCGGAGTCGTCTCGGAGTCGAGTCGGAGTCGTCTTGGAGTCGGAGTCGGAGTCGTCTCGGAGTCGGAGTCGTCTCGGAGTCGAGTCGGAGTCGTCTCGGAGTCGGAGTCGTCTCGGAGTCGTCTCGAGTCGGAGTCGTCTCGGAGTCGGAGTCGTCTCGGAGTCGTCTCGGAGTCGGAGTCGTCTCGGAGTCGGAGTCGTCTCGGAGTCGGAGTCGTCTCGGAGTCGGAGTCATCTCGGAGTCGTCTCGGAGTCGTCTCGGAGTCGGAGTCGTCTCGGAGTCAGAGTCGTCTCGGAGTCGGAGTCGGAGTCGTCTCGGAGTCGGAGTCGTCTCGGAGTCGGAGTCGTCTCGGAGTCGGAGTCGGAGTCGTCTCGGAGTCGGAGTCGTCTTGGAGTCGGAGTCGTCTCGGAGTCGGAGTCGTCTCGGAGTCGGAGTCGTCACGGAGTCGGAGTCGTCTCGGAGTCGGAGTCGTCTCGGAGTCGGAGTCGTCACGGAGTCGGAGTCGTCTCGGAGTCGGAGTCGTCTCGGAGTCGGAGTCGTCTCGGAGTTGGAGTCGTCTCGGAGTCGGAGTCGGAGTCGTCTCGGAGTCGGAGTCGTCTCGGAGTCGGAGTCGTCTCGGAGTCGGAGTCGTCTCGGAGTCGGAGTCGGAGTCGTCTCGGAGTCGGAGTCGTCTCGGAGTCGGAGTCGTCTCGGAGTCGGAGTCGACTCGGAGTCGGAGTCGTCTCGGAGTCGAGTCGGAGTCGGAGTCAAAAAAATGCATGGGGCTCCGCGCAATTTCTATGTCTAGCCAGGTACAGCTAAGCAGCTGGGGGCTGGAATCCGCAGCGCAGGGATGCCCAAGCTTTCTGGGCACCTCCCGCTGCAAATTGCAGCCCGCAGCCGCCCCAGAAGATGGCGCGTTCATTGAAGCGCCATCCTTTGGCACTGAACCCCGCTCTTCCAGCGGCCCTGGTGGCGGTGGCACGCTGGGTGATAGAGGTTAGGGCCAGCTTTGTATTATCAGCTGGCCCTAAGCCCGAAATTTATGGCGGTCACGCCAATATTAGACATGACCGCCATGAATTTCTATTAAATTGTTTTAAAAAAAACACAACACAGAGAAATTTTTTTATTAGAAATAAAAAAAAAGCCATTAGGGACTCCATCTTTAATTAAAAAAATCCTCTTCCGTCCGACGCAGTCCAAAACGCGATGTCCTCTCTGCTACATCCCCTGTGCATAGATATAGATCTCATGCACAGGGAATGAGCAGACTGAGAACAATCTCAGCTCTGCTACATCATCTCTGTGCACAGACATTCATGTCTGTACACAGGGAATGAGCAGACTGAGAACAATCTCAGCACTGCTACATCAGGCAGCAGGCAGGCTCTAGGACCCTGGAGCTGCACAGAGCAGACAGGACTCTTCTCTTATCTGTGCGAGTTTCCCAGCGATTACTTACAAAGTAAACGAGTCCAATGCAAATAAATGACAAAACTAGGATTGCTTCAGGCTGAAGCTTCCGAGACACATCTGCGATTTGTAAATCTCACACTACTCGCTATTACTCGCTTCCCCATTCATTAACATTGGACTCGCTAGACTCGCAACGAGTAGCGAGTCCTGGGCTCGGACTCGCTAGAGTCAAGCGATTCCGAGTAATTTAGGATTCGCCCATCACTAATGGTGTAGTGAATAACCGCGGCTGCGGAGGCGTTTACTGATGTTAACAACCTCGTCCTGGAAAGCATGATTATTTGTGCAGGCCCTTTTTGCCCTTATCAGTTCCCCTGTTGGCAGATTTCTCACTACATGACGTGGGTGACTGCTCGTTGCATGGAGCAAAGTGTTACCCGCAATCGGCTTGCGGTACAGAGACGTAATGATGTCTCCTGTTACGCTATTACCCAGGAGCGTGATGTCTAAATAATGTGCATGAGTCCCTTGTACCTCATAAGTAAATCGCACGTTGAAATCATTGTTGTTAATATAAGCGATAAACCCCCCGAGGTCAGACTCCGGTGGGGGAGGCATCCCGACGCTCCCCTTCCAAATCAGTATAACGTCGTCGATGTACCTCCCCCACCAGAGCACATGATCAAGATAGGGGTTGGTCACAACATGAATGTATCGTCTTTCCCAGGCAATCATATAAAGATTTGCCAAGGAAGGCGAAAAATTGGACCCCATGGGGCAGCCACACATCTGAACATAGTAGTTAGTATCAAAAAGAAAATAGTTGTTCTTTAGTAAGTGTGCGAGACACATAACAATGAACTCGCTTTCCACGGCTGAATAAAAGCTGCTGTTTAGCAGGATGTCGGTTAGTACTTGTATAGCCCTGTCATGTGGAATACATGAATATAAGGATATTACATCACATGTAATCCATTGGTAGTCTGTTTGCCATTTCATGTGTCTCACCTCACTCAGTAATTGTTTAGAATCCTGAATGAAACCTAGTGAGCCCTCTAGCAAAGGCTGCAGTTTATGATCCAGCCAGGTGGAAAGTCTTTCGTTAACCCCTCCAATGCCGGCAACAATGGGTCTCATAGGTGGAGGAAAAACTGATTTATGCACCTTTGGTAGTGCATGGAAGATGGGACATAAAGGTTTATCTGGTAGCAAATATTCCTGGGTTTTCGCTGTTATAACACCCATTGTTTGACCTTCCTTAAGTAATTGTGATAGTTCTTTTTGCACCCTAGTTGTGGGATCAGTGGCTACTTGAGTGTACGTTGTATGATCTGAGAGCAAAGAGAGGATTTCTCTGTGGTATAGGGTATTATCCATAATTACCACTGAGCCACCCTTGTCCGCAGCACGTACAACTATGTAGGGATTACTCTTGAGAGATTGTAATGAAGCCCTTTCTGTGTCAGTGAGGTTGTCACGTCCAGCCGTACGGGAGAGGAGAAGAGATTTAATCTCTCTCTCCAATACGTGCTGGAAGTTATCCATCGCTGGAGCCCTGGAATTAATGGGATAGAAATGCGGATTAGGGATAGGAGCATAGGAGGAGCAGGGTTGATTGTGGGTAGAAATTTATCAGGTCTCTCTAAACATTTTAGAGATGTCCACAATGGTGACCTTTCTACCCTTAGGGTGCAGGGAATAGAAAGAGTTAACCGCAATAAGAGAGGCGGAGATTGGGGTCGTGCGGTATTAAACAGAGAATTTTTTTGGATTGTGAACCTAGAGACAAGGGTCCCTATGGGACTAAACTACCGTACGGACTGCTCTTATTTCTATTGAACTCAGTTTCTCGTTGAGTGTGACATGCGAACCATGTACATATAAAAACATATACATTTCTTTGGATTGTGAACCTAGAAATAAGGGTCCCTATGGGACTAAACTACCGTACGGATCGCTCTTATTTCTATTGAAATCAGTTTCTCGTTGAGTGTGACATGCGAACCACGTACATATATATAAAAACATATACATTTCTTTGGATTGTGAACCTAGAAATAAGGGTCCCTATGGGACTAAACTACCGTACGGACTGCTCTTATTTCTATTGAACTCAGTTTCTCGTTGAGTGTGACATGCGAACCATGTACATATAAAAACATATACATTTCTTTGGATTGTGAACCTAGAAATAAGGGTCCCTATGGGACTAAACCACCGTACGGATTGCTCTTATTTTCATTGAACCCAGTTTCTCGTTGAGTGTGACATACGAAGCATGTACATATATATAAAAACATGTAATTTTATTGTAGGTATGTTGGCACACAATGTTTTTGTCACGATTCATGTATTTGCATGATGTTAGAAGTCATAGATTTGGTCTGGCTTTTCCTGTAAGTAGTTGATATAGGCTTCTCCAGCCTACCAGCTGAATACTAATTATCAATCAGTAATGGGGGGGGGGCTTCACATGGTATATATGTGAATTGTTGTTCATTTGGTTTTAAGCTGCTGATGAAGTACTGTGTACGAAACGCGTCCAGCGGGACTGCGCTCCCTAGGTCGCTGATTTTATGATCTTATGAATATTACTGAATAAATTTTGAATATTGGAGAAGTGTCCGGTGCCGGATCCATTATACTACATATAATCTTCCTGGACGTACGGGACGTCTCCTTCTGGCACCATCCAGTCCGTTGGAATTTGGTGAGCACGAACAAACCCCCTACCCTTTCCTCCCTCAACTATACTCCTGTGACGTGCTCCCATAACCAAAGATTTATACACATCAAGAATTATGACCGGGACCAGCAATTTTGCAACTGCATTGGAATTGCGTGCGAATAAAGCCGCCAGTCTTTTTTCCAAGGAGCCCCTGGCAGGACCGAGTGTGGACATGTCAGACATGAGGGCGCTTTTCTCTGGTCTTGAAAAGTCAATGACACAGCACCTCAAGACGTGGTGGGACTATACCACACTAGAAAAATATATTGGACATTCTATGATACCACGAGGGCTAAGGCTGAGAAAGGTTGCCACTACCACATACAGTGATACCTTCACTAATAAGTGGCAAGCCATTTTAACAGATGCGTCCATCAGATTAATGAAACTCATCATGGAGGAGGAGGGGGTTAAACTAAACACGTTGGAGGAGTCAATTAAAGAAATGGAGGTGTCACTCAACGCCTTCAATAAACATCCTGATTTTGATACTCTCCAAGTTCAGCTCCAACAAAATGTCAAGGATGTAGAGCAAGCCATCATTGATATTAAAAAGAGAAAATTCATGCGGGATTGTAAAGACTATGAAAATCAGACTGAGTATGTCTGGAAAATGTCTACACCCAGACGTCCTAGATCAATTCTTCGGAATAGCCAAACCACCAGTAGAGGGGCACATGTGATTTTCTCAACACCTCTCAGCAAGGACTCTGATACGGTTTTTTTCAATACCAGCACTCCGCATGCCTCAACTATAATGGGTCAGCCGTCTCCTCATCCCCAACCTCAACAACAGCAAAAAAATGGAGGACGAGGAGTGGGGGGGGAAAGGAAGAGGCAGAAATCATCCGTATCATCTGAGGAGACAACGTTAAGTATGGACAATCATTGTAATGTTATTAATTTGTCTGCATGTGTCCTCACAGATATGGAGTTGGCAGTATTGAGCAAGGGATTGAATTATGCACCTACATGTAGGGGTGATATTACAAGAACTTTGTGTGATGTTAATAAATTTGTTAGGGCACTTAGCGTAAAAAAGCATTTTTTTAATGAGGGATTAGGGCAGGATGAGAGAGGGCCATTAAACATTGGCCCCCCCGCACCTCCCATAGTCCCTCTTTCGGTGCCTCTAAGAGATCAAATTGCCCTACGTGATTTAACTCATCTGTCTAACACTCAAGATCAAGAGCACAATCAACCCTGCTCCTCCTATGCTCCTATCCCTAATCCGCATTTCTATCCCATTAATTCCAGGGCTCCAGCGATGGATAACTTCCAGCACGTATTGGTGAGAGAGATTAAATCTCTTCTCCTCTCCCGTATGGCTGGACGTGACAACCTCACTGACACAGAAAGGGCTTCATTACAATCTCTCAAGAGTAATCCCTACATAGTTGTACGTGCTGCGGACAAGGGTGGCTCAGTGGTAATTATGGATAATACCCTATACCACAGAGAAATCCTCTCTTTGCTCTCAGATCATACAACGTACACTCAAGTAGCCACTGATCCCACAACTAGGGTGCAAAAAGAACTATCACAATTACTTAAGGAAGGTCAAATAATGGGTGTTATAACAGCGAAAACCCAGGAATATTTGCTACCAGATAAACCTTTATGTCCCATCTTCCATGCACTACCAAAGGTGCATAAATCAGTTTTTCCTCCACCTATGAGACCCATTGTTGCCGGCATTGGAGGGGTTAACGAAAGACTTTCCAGCTGGCTGGATCATAAACTGCAGCCTTTGCTAGAGGGCTCACTAGGTTTCATTCAGGATTCTAAACAATTACTGAGTGAGGTGAGACACATGAAATGGCAAACAGACTACCAATGGATTACATGTGATGTAATATCCTTATATTCATGTATTCCACATGACAGGGCTATACAAGTACTAACCGACATCCTGCTAAACAGCAGCTTTTATTCAGCCGTGGAAAGCGAGTTCATTGTTATGTGTCTCGCACACTTACTAAAGAACAACTATTTTCTTTTTGATACTAACTACTATGTTCAGATGTGTGGCTGCCCCATGGGGTCCAATTTTTCGCCTTCCTTGGCAAATCTTTATATGATTGCCTGGGAAAGACGATACATTCATGTTGTGACCAACCCCTATCTTGATCATGTGCTCTGGTGGGGGAGGTACATCGACGACGTTATACTGATTTGGAAGGGGAGGGTCGGGATGCCTCCCCCACCGGAGTCTGACCTCGGGGGGTTTATCGATTATATTAACAACAATGATTTCAACGTGCGATTTACTTATGAGGTACAAGGGACTCATGCACATTATTTAGACATCACACTCCTGGGTAATAGCGTAACAGGAGACATCATTACGTCTCTGTACCGCAAGCCGATTGCGGGTAACACTTTGCTCCATGCAACGAGCAGTCACCCACGTCATGTAGTGAGAAATCTGCCAACAGGGGAACTGATAAGGGCAAAAAGGGCCTGCACAAATAATCATGCTTTCCAGGACGAGGTTGTTAACATCAGTAAACGCCTCCGCAGCCGCGGTTATTCACTACACCATGTGAATGACGCCCTACGGAAGGTAGAGATGAGATCAAGAGAGTCCCTTTTGGAACCAGTGATGATGCAGATGCACGTTAACCCTTCACATCCCGGTGGATCACAACACCAGAGGGTCATGGCAAGACATTCCAACATGTATATACCCACATTCTCCACACCGTACAGTCAGGACTTCAATGCTATTGTGGGGATTATTCACAAATATATCCCCATATTACATGAGGATCCTGTACTGCACAAAATTTTGCAAAATGGATACAGATGTGTCCCTAAAAAATCTAAGACCATTGGTAACATTCTGTCTCCATCACTATTTTCCTTGAACACCGCCCATCCGACTTGGCTAAATACTAAAGGAAATTATCCTTGTGGGGGAATAAGATGTGGCCTGTGTAAGTACATGGTGAAAACCAAATTGATTCAAGGGTACACTAGTACCAGGGATCATAGAATCAACGGATACATCAATTGCAATACAACCCATGTGGTCTACATGGCATCATGTGAGTCATGTAGAAAGAACTATGTGGGGTGTTACTACAAGGCCCCTATAGAAAAGGTTGGGGGAACATATGACAGGTTCAATTCCTAACCCCAGATCCGTGGGTAGAAATTTATCAGGTCTCTCTAAACATTTTAGAGATGTCCACAATGGTGACCTTTCTACCCTTAGGGTGCAGGGAATAGAAAGAGTTAACCGCAATAAGAGAGGCGGAGATTGGGGTTGTGCGGTATTAAACAGAGAATTTTTTTGGATTGTGAACCTAGAGACAAGGGTCCCTATGGGACTAAACTACCGTACGGACTGCTCTTATTTCTATTGAACTCAGTTTCTCGTTGAGTGTGACATGCGAACCATGTACATATAAAAACATATACATTTCTTTGGATTGTGAACCTAGAAATAAGAGTCCCTATGGGACTAAACTACCGTATGGATCGCTCTTATTTCTATTGAAATCAGTTTCTCGTTGAGTGTGACATGCGAACCACGTACATATATATAAAAACATATACATTTCTTTGGATTGTGAACCTAGAAATAAGGGTCCCTATGGAACTAAACTACCGTACGGACTGCTCTTATTTCTATTGAACTCAGTTTCTCGTTGAGTGTGACATGCGAACCATGTACATATAAAAACATATACATTTCTTTGGATTGTGAACCTAGAAATAAGGGTCCCTATGGGACTAAACCACCGTACGGATTGCTCTTATTTTCATTGAACCCAGTTTCTCGTTGAGTGTGACATACGAAGCATGTACATATATATAAAAACATGTAATTTTATTGTAGGTATGTTGGCACACAATGTTTTTGTCACGATTCATGTATTTGCATGATGTTAGCGGTCATAGATTTGGTCTGGCTTTTCCTGTAAGTAGTTGATATAGGCTTCTCCAGCCTACCAGCTGAATACTAATTATCAATCAGTAATGGGGGGGGGCTTCACATGGTATATATGTGAATTGTTGTTCATTTGGTTTTAAGCTGCTGATGAAGTACTGTGTACGAAACGCGTCCAGCGGGACTGCGCTCCCTAGGTCGCTGATTTTATGATCTTATGAATATTACTGAATAAATTTTGAATATTGGAGAAGTGTCCGGTGCCGGATCCATTACTACATATAATCTTCCTGGACGTACGGGACGTCTCCTTCTGGCACCATCCGGTCCGTTGGAATTTGGTGAGCACGAACAAACCCCCTACCCTTTCCTCCCTCAACGAAAACTAACAGCCTGACCACCACCAGCATGATCAGGCACATGTCAGCCAAGCACCCGACTTTGAGGGAAGTACAACAGAGTCGAGGAGCGGTGCTTGCTAATGTCACTGCTACGTCTTCGCGTGTTGTGCGTGCGAGCCAATCCCCTGTCCATGCTGGCCGCGAACAAGCCTCCGGCCCTGCACCTGAGGTTGCCCACAGTCCTAAATGCTCACATTTCGCGACTGCTTGCGCTAAAAATGTTATCTTTCTGACTGGTGGAGACGGAAGCATTCCGCCACTATTTCTCCAGATGTGCTGTCCCTGCATTGCATAACCACTTGTCACAAAACATCACACGTGCCCTGAACAACGCTGTTTCAGCCAAAGTCCACCTGACCACAGACACGTGGACAAGTGCTTGTGAGCAAGGCCGCTACATCTCCTTGACGGCACACTGGGTTAATATTGTGGAAGCTGGGACCCAGTCTGAGCGAGGGACGGAACACGTCCTTCCCACACCAAGGATTGCAGGACCTACCTCAGTCAGGGTTTCACCCACACTCTACAGATCCGGAATTTCATGCTCCTCAGCCTCCTCCTCCTCCTCCTCCTACACATCCTCATCCACTTTACCCTCCACACCAGTCCCAAGCTAGAAGCACTGCAGCACTGCCTCTGCAAAGCGGCAACAGGCTGTGCTGAAGCTAATATGCATAGGTGACAAACCCCACAATGCAGAAGAGGTGTGGACAGCTCTGAAACAGCAGGCAGATCACTGGCTCACACCTCTGAACCAAAAGCCAGGAAAGGTCGTGTGTGACAATGGCCGGAACCTGGTGGCAGCTTTGAGGCGAGGCCAGCTGACGCATGTTCCATGCGTGGCCTATGTACTCAACCTGGTGGTTCAGCGGTTTCTAAAGTAATACCCAGAGCTGTATGATCTGCTGGTAAAAGTTTGCCGCCTGTCTGCACATTTTCGCAAGTCACCTGCTGCTTCAGCCGGCCTTGCCGGCTTTCAGCGCCGTTTGCGTCTTCCGGCCCACAGACTGGTGTGTGATGTCCTGACGCATTGGAATTCAACTCTGCACATGTTGGTCAGGATATGTGAGCAGAAGAGGGCAGTTGTTGACTACCTGCATCACCTAAGCCATCGGGAAATGGGTCAAGCTCCACACATAACACCTGAGGAGTGGAGATGGATGTCCGACCTATGTACCGTCCTCCAAAACTTTGAGGACTCCACCAAGATGGTGAGCGGCGATGACGCCATTATTAGCGTCACCATACCGTTACTGTGCCTTCTAAAACGGTCTCTGCTGAAAAACAAAGAGGATGCATTTCAGACGGAGCACGATGACTTGGAGCAAGAAACAGTAGTGGATGTGGGTGATAACACACAGCACAGCCTCATCTCATCACAACGTGCAGTGGAGGACTATGAGGAGGAGGAGGAGGATGAAGACATGGAGCAACTCTCTGGCCAATTTGAGGATATGACATGCACACCAGTCATACCCTCGATTCAGCGTGGCTGGCCAGAGGACAGGGGAGTTGAGGAGGAGGAGGAGGACAGCATGTTCAGTCATCGTGTTGGTCAGGATACTGAAGTGATGGCTGTTAAGAGTCTGGTGCACATGGCTGACTTCATGGTAAGCTGCCTGGCTCGTGACCCTCGCGTTCAGAACATCTTGGCCGACAATCAGTACTGGTTGGCAACACTGTTAGACCCACGCTACAAGGATAACTTTATGTATCTCATTCCTGAGGCGGAGAGGTCAGCCAGAATGCAGCAGTTCCAGAAGGCCATAGTCACGGAAGTAGGCAAAGCATTCCCCTCACAAAATGCTAGAGGCATAGGTCAGGAATCGGTGGACAACCAAGGCGTACGGCCGAGAGGGGCACAAGTCCAATCCGCCAGAGGTAGGGGAACAGTCTTTATGATGTGGGACAATTTTCTTAGCCCCTCACGTACCACAGCCCCTGAGGTGCGGGGTAGTGCCACAAGAAATGCTAAGTTTGGGCCGATGCTGAAGGAGTACCTTGCAGATCGAACAACTGTACTGCGAGATTCCTCTGTTCCTTACAATTATTGGGTCTCCAAGCTGGACACGTGGCATGAATTGGCTCTCTACGCCTTGGAAGTCCTGGCCTGCCCTGCCTGCGTTTTGTCAGAGCGTGTTTTCAGTGCTGCAGGTGGAATCATTACTGATAAACGCACCCGCCTGGCAACTGAAAATGCTGACAGGCTGACTCTGATCAAGATGAACAAGGGTTGGATTGGGCCAGACTTCACCACACCACCAGCAAATGACAGCGGAATTGAAATTTTGTTATGGGAATTTGCCATGTACCTCCACTCACCCATGGGTACACACTTCTGGACTTTGGCTAATGGCTGGACTGCTCCTCCTTCTCCTCGTGTGCCACCATGCTGACCGTTACAATAGTTAGGCTGTTGTTTCAGGTATACCCCCAGTGGTAAATTTTTTCGCCCATTCTTTTAGAATGGGCATTAGAACGACAGGAGATCCGATCCTTTTCAATGGGAAAAATGTTTTAAGGCCCTCATGCACGTCTCTATCCAGGGACAATGTGGAGCCTCCCAATTTTTGGCTGCCCTGCCAAACGGCAATACTACAATACACCCACTTCAGGTTTACAGGCCCTCCTGCACGTCTGTATCCAGGGGCATTGTTGAACCTCCCAATTTTTGGCTGCACTGCCAAAGGGCTATACTACAATACACCCACTTCAGGTTTACAGGCCCTCATGCATGTCTGTATGCATGGGTCATTGTTGAACCTGCCAATTTTTAGCTGCCCTGCCAAAGGGCTATACTACAATACCCCCACTTCAGGTTTACAGGCCCTACTGCATGTCTGTATGCATGGGTCATTGTTGAACCTCCCAATTTTTGGCTGCCCTGCCAAAGGGCTATACTACAATACACCCACTTCAGGTTTACAGGCCCTCCTGCACATCTGTATCCAGGGGCATTGATGAACCTCTCAATTTTTGGCTGCCCTGCCAAAGGGCTATGCTACAATACACCCACTTCAGGTTTACAGGCCCTCCTGCACGTCTGTATCCAGGGGCATTGTTGAACCTCCCAATTTTTGGCTGCCCTGCCAAAGGGCTATACTACAATACACCCACTTCAGGTTTACAGGCCCTCATGCATGTCTGTATGCATGGGTCATTGTTGAACCTCCCAATTTTTGGCTGCCCTGCCAAAGGGCTATACTACAATACACCCACTTCAGGTTTACAGGCCCTCATGCATGTCTGTATCCATGGGTCATTGTTGAACCTCCCAATTTTTGGCTGCCCTGCCAAAGGGCTATACTACAATATACCCAGTTCAGGTTTACAGGCCCTCCTGCATGTCTGTATGCATGGGTCATTGTTGAACCTCCCAATTTTTGGCTGCCCTGGCAAAGGGCTATTTTACAATACACCCACTTCAGGTTTACAGGCCCTCATGCATGTCTGTATGCATGGGTCATTGTTGAACCTCCCAATTTTTGGCTGCCCTGCCAAAGGGCTATACTACAATACACCCACTTCAGGTTTACAGGCCCTCCTGCACGTCTGTATCCAGGGGCATTGTTGAACCTCCCAATTTTTGGCTGCCCTGCCAAAGGGCTATACTACAATACACCCACTTCAGGTTTACAGGCCCTCATGCATGTCTGTATGCATGGGTCATTGTTGAACCTCCCAATTTTTGGCTGTCCTGCCAAAGGGCTATACTACAATACACCCACTTCAGGTTTACATGCCCTCATGCATGTCTGTATGCATGGGTCATTGTTGAACCTCCCAATTTTTGTCTGTCCTGCCAAAGGGCTATACTACAATACACCCACTTCAGGTTTACAGGCCCTCATGCATGTCTGTATGCATGGGTCATTGTTGAACCTGCCAATTTTTAGCTGCCCTGCCAAAGGGCTATACTACAATACACCCACTTCAGGTTTACAGGCCCTACTGCATGTCTGTATGCATGGGTCATTGTTGAACCTCCCAATTTTTGGCTGCCCTGCCAAAGGGCTATACTACAATACACCCACTTCAGGTTTACAGGCCCTCCTGCACATCTGTATCCAGGGGCATTGTTGAACCTCCCAATTTTTGGCTGCCCTGCCAAAGGGCTATACTACAATACACCCACTTCAGGTTTACAGGCCCTCCTGCACGTCTGTATCCAGGGGCATTGTTGAACCTCCCAATTTTTGGCTGCCCTGCCAAAGGGCTATACTACAATACACCCAGTTCAGGTTTACAGGCCCTCATGCATGTCTGTATGCATGGGTCATTGTTGAACCTCCCAATTTTTGGCTGCCCTGCCAAAGGGCTATACTACAATACACCCACTTCAGGTTTACAGGCCCTCATGCATGTCTGTATGCATGGGTCATTGTTGAACCTCCCAATTTTTGGCTGCCCTGCCAAAGGGCTATACTACAATATACCCAGTTCAGGTTTACAGGCCCTCCTGCATGTCTGTATGCATGGGTCATTGTTGAACCTCCCAATTTTTGGCTGCCCTGGCAAAGGGCTATTTTACAATACACCCACTTCAGGTTTACAGGCCCTCATGCATGTCTGTATGCATGGGTCATTGTTGAACCTCCCAATTTTTGGCTGCCCTGCCAAAGGGCTATACTACAATACACCCACTTCAGGTTTACAGGCCCTCCTGCACGTCTGTATCCAGGGGCATTGTTGAACCTCCCAATTTTTGGCTGCCCTGCCAAAGGGCTATACTACAATACACCCACTTCAGGTTTACAGACCCTCATGCATGTCTGTATGCATGGGTCATTGTTGAACCTCCCAATTTTTGGCTGTCCTGCCAAAGGGCTATACTACAATACACCCACTTCAGGTTTACAGGCCCTCATGCATGTCTGTATGCATGGGTCATTGTTGAACCTCCCAATTTTTGTCTGTCCTGCCAAAGGGCTATACTACAATACACCCACTTCAGGTTTACAGGCCCTCATGCATGTGTGTATGCATGGGTTATTGTTGAACCTACCAATTTTTGGCTGACTTGCCAAAGGGCTATACTACAATACACCCACTTCGGGTTTACAGGCCCTCCTGCACGTCTGTATGCATGGGTCATTGTTGAACCTCCCAATTTTTGGCTGCCCTGCCAAAGGGCTATATTACAATACACCCACTTCAGGTTTACAGGCCCTCATGCACGTCTGTATCCAGGGGCATTGTTGAACCTCACAATTTTGGACTGCCCTGGTAAAGGAAAATACTACAATATACCCACTTCCTCAAAATGGGCACATTATGTCAAGACAGGGCTTCATGTACGTCTCTTCTCAGGGACATCGGAGTGCCGCACAATGTTTTCACGTAAAATCTTTCATGTAATCACAAAAAGTAACATACACCAGCTGTATCTCACTATTGGGTATGTGCCCTTAACATTTCCACCCTGAATATTCATTTTGGTGTCATTTTGGAAGGTTTTCTGGTGACTCCGTAAAATTGGCATGAAACTTGGACAACATTGTTCACAGCTGTGACTTTTGAGTGAGAAATGCTTTTAGGGGTCTTCCCCATGGTGTTGCCATGTCATTTGAGCACTCTTCTGTGACTTTTGTGACATTTTTAGGGTTTCTACATGCTGCCGGCAGTCATTTCATAAAAATACTCGGGTCTCCCATAGGATTACATTGGGCTCGGTGCTCGGGCCGAGTACACGAGTATCTTGGGATGCTCGGCCCGAGCATCGAGCACCCGAGCATTTTGGTACTCGCTCATCACTAGTTATTATGCCCCCTTAAAAATAGTCTGGGTGAAATGGTGGATGAGGATGAGGAAAAAGCCAATAAAAAAATAAAAATCACTAAAATTGAAAAATTCCCAGGCCCGGATGGGATATACCCCAGAGTACTGCAAGGATTAAGTGCCGTCATAGATATACCATTATTTTTAATATTTAAAGATTCCATAATAACAAGGTCTGTACCACAGGACTGGCGTATAGCAAATGTGGTGCCAATATTCAAAAAGAGGACAAAAGCTGAGCTTGGAAATTATAGGCCTGTAAGCTTAACCTCTACTGTGGGTAAAATTCTCGAGGGTTTTCTAAAGGTACCTTTACACGCGGCAACTTTTCTAGGAATTTCACAAGCAACTTACTAGTTGCAGTGAAATCATGGAGACATTGTTCCATTTGTACACAGCAACAAGATAGAACAATGTGTCCGTGATTTCACTGCAACCAGTAAGTTGCCAGTGAAATTCCTAGAAAAGTTGCGGCGTGTAAAGGTACCCTTAGAGATGCTATACTGGAGTAGCTGAAGAAACATAACCTCATGACCCAATATCAACATGGGTTTACAAGGCACCGTTCCTGTCAAACTAATCTACCGTATATACTCGTGTATAAGCCGACCCGTGTATAAGCCGACCCCCCTACTTTTGCCCCCAAAACCTGGGAAAACCTATTGACTCGTGTATAAGCCGAGGGTGGACCCCAGCACAGGAATACAGCCCCCAGCAGTGTGGTATACAGGCCTCCCCAGTGGTAGTATACAGCAGCCTCCCCAGTGGTAGTATACAGCAGCCCTAAAAGGTATATACAGCAGCCCTAAAAGGTATATACAGCAGCCCTAAAGGGTATATACAGCAGCCCCAGGGGTGTACACAGCAGCCCCAGGGGTGTACACAGCAGCCCCAGGGGTATATACACAGCAGCCCCAGGGGTATATACACAGCAGCCCCAGGGGTGTACACAGCAGCCCCAGGGGTATATAAACAGCAGCCCCAGGGGTATATACACAGCAGCCCCAGGGGTATATACACAGCAGCCCCAGGGGTATATACACAGCAGCCCCAGGGGTATATACACAGCAGCCCCAGGGGTATATACACAGCAGCCCCAGGGGTATATACACAGCAGCCCCAGGGGTACATACACAGCAGCCCCAGGGGTATATACACAGCAGCCCCAGGGGTATATACACAGCAGCCCCAGGGGTATGTACACAGCAGCCCCAGGGGTATGTACACAGCAGCCCCAGGGGTATGTACACAGCAGCCCCAGGGGTATGTACACAGCAGCCCCAGGGGTATATACACAGCAGCCCCAGGGGTATATACACAGCAGCCCCAGGGGTATATACACAGCAGCCCCAGGGGTGTATACAGCAGCCCCAGGGGTAGTATACAGGAGCCCCAGGCCCCCCTCACTTTTTGGCGCCCCCACCTCAGGATGCCCCCCCCCCCCCCCGCACGCAGCGCTGCGCTCATACATTACCAGCCTGTCAGCTGTCATCCTCCGGTGGCGGATCGCGGCTCCCGGCTCCGGCTTCCATCTTCTTCTGTGTCTTCCTGCATTGTGACCGGGGCTCATAGCGATGACGTCATCGCGACGCCGGCCGGTCATGTGACATGCAGGAAGACACAGAAGAAGATGGAAGCCGGAGCCGGGAGCCGCGATCCGCCACCGGAGGATGACAGCTGACAGGCTGGTAATGTATGAGCGCAGCGCTGCGTGCGGGGGGGGGGGGGCATCCTGAGGTGGGGGCGCCAAAAAGTGAGGGGGGCCTGGGGCTGCTGTATACTACCCCTTGAGATTTTTTTTTTTTTCAATATACCGTATATACTCGCGTATAAGCCGAGGGGAGACTTTTCAGCCCAATTTTTGGGCTGAAAAACTCGGCTTATACGCGAGTATATACGGTAATAAGCTTCTATGAAGAGGCAAGTTGTGGACTGGACCAAAGAAATGTAGTGGACATGGTGTATATGGACTTTTCAAAAGCTTTTTATACGGTGCCACACAAAAGGTTGATACATAAAATGAGAGCAATGATTCGCGTTATTTCCTGGAACAGGTGATGTAAGTACACTCGCGCCGCTCTGTAGGCTTCAAGCACTGCATTGCGCATGCGTGCTGGATGCCTAACAGAGCGGCGCGGGTGTACTTACGTCACCTGCTCCCGGAAATGACATGAATCGCGTCATTTCATGACCGCCCAGCGTCCTGTAAACAAGGGAGGGCCTGCCTAGAAAATTAATAGTAGATCATGACCATTAAGGCGTGATCTACTGACGAACAGGGCAAAGAACATACACGCCTTAAGGGCTAAAGAATATAGCCCCTGCTAATTATAATACCTAATGAGTAAGTATTAAAATGTTTTTAGCCACTTTCACATGATGCTTTTAAGAGACAAAAGAAGTGTGAGACTAGTGATAGGATGGCGCAGGGACATGTTTTGCTAGCTTAGGTGGCGTTTTGGAGGTGACAGGATCCCTTTAAAGATACTCTCCTACTCTGTATTCATTACTTGTACTCATTGAACCTGTTTGAACTCATTACCTGTATAAAGAAAACACCTGTCCACACAATCAATCTATCACACTGCAAGCTCTCCATCATGGCCAAGACCAAAGAGCTGTCTAAGAACACCTAGGACAAAATTGTAGACCTGAAGAAGGCTGAGATGGTCTACAGGACAGTATGTAAGCAGACTGACGAGAAGGCAACAACTGTTGGTGCAATCATTAAAAAATGGAAGAAACACACGATGACTGTCAATCTTCCTAGGCCTAGGGCTCCATGCAAGATCTGGCATCGTGGAGTAAGGATGATTTTGAGATAGTTGAAGAATCAGCCCAGAGCTATACGGGAGGACCTGGTCAAAAACCTTAAGAGTCTAAGGGAGCGGGGGGCAACTGCTTTAAACATAAAGTATGACAGTTGCTACTACCCACAGTAGTAAACAAGAACTGAAAAGGGGGAGAAAAAGAATCAGTGTATGAAGGGTGCATGCTGTATGCGGTGAAAAACTGTTTTATTGCTGCTGAGCAAGTGACAGTGACAGAGAAACATAAAAACAATTAAAAACAAGTTATCAAGTAACATGCACAGGGGCAATGCACAGGGGCAAAGAGAACACACAGGGGGCAGAGAGAGCACATAGGGGAGAGAGAGACCACATGGTGGGGCAAATGCACAAGGTGGCTGAGAGAATTCACAGGGGTGTGGAGAGCACACAGGGAGAGGTGTGAGCACATAGAGGGGCACGATAGAGTGCACAGAGGGAGACAGCTTAGAGGGGAGAAGACAGCACAGAGGTAGAGAGACCGCATACAGGGGGAAGAAAACACAGGGGGGAGACAGCTCAAAGGAGAGAGCACAGGGGAAAAAAGACCACATACAGGGGGAAGAGCACAAATGGGAGACAGCTCAAAGGAGGGAGCACATGAGGGGAGAAGACTGCACAGGGGGCAGAAGACAGCACCCAAGAATGAGAGCACACAGTGGTAGAAAAGGGAGGACAGCATAGGGGGTGACAGAGAGAACAGGGGGAAGAATGCACAAGGGGGAGAGACAGCTGCCACACTCAGCGCCACAGAGCCCACCCCCATTGTGTCATCACGGCTCTCCTGATGTGATAGCTTCAGGCCCACATCTAGTGGATTAATAACTGTGAAATGCTTCATCAGATTCCATTAATATTAAGCCAGTTTTTGTGATATATTGTATTTTATGTTATTGTTAAATTTTGATTTATACTTTTTGTGTTTATTTGTGAAAATATTGGAATTTTGGTGAAAATGTAAAGAATCTCGCAATGTTTCAAACTTTCAGTTTTCATATTCTTAAACCAGTTTGTCATGCTGTATAAAACAATTATGAAATAATATTTCCCATATGACATCTATACATCTACATCATTTCTCAAATGTCACTTTATTTAGTTAGGATGTTAGAAGGTTTAAGGCTGCCTTCACATTTGCAGATGCCTCCGTAGCGTTCTGCGGAGGCATCTGCAAGCATCTGCATGCAGACCGCAGCCCCTATCTTTATAATGGAGCGCACGGTGTCTGCAGATGCTTGCAGACCGCCGTGCGCTCCCATTGCCCGCCATATGTGATCTGTGCGCAGGCGGATGCCTGCGCACAAATCACACACTCCCGCCCGCTCCAGGGACCCAACATGTCGCGTCCCTGGTGCGAACGAGACTGTGTGATCTGTGCGCAGGCATCCGCCTGCGCACAGATCACATATGGCAGTGAATGGGTGCGCACTGTCTTGCGCTGTTTAGCGCAGCACCGTGCGCTCCCATTATAAAGATAGGAGCTGGCGGCCGCTGCGCACACATTGCGGACCCCTTCGCAGAACGCTGAGGAGGGGAACGCTAATGTGAAGCCAGCCTAAAAGATTGACAGCAATTTTTAATTCTTAAATTTTTTTTTTTTTTACAAAACCTGCTTCTTTATTTATCCATTCAGATTAATTAGACTTTGAGTGGTCTATAAACTGGAAACTCTACAAAAAGTGATATCATTATTAAAAAAAAACACACCCCTGCCGTAATTCGAAATGGCTGTGCTACACAGGAATCAATGCAAAGTGAAATAAAAAATATATATATATTTAATTTCTCCTTTAACATGATACTCCACATATAATCAGAAACCTCTCTTTGGGCAAACAGCAGGGCTCAGAAGGGAAGAAGCGCCATTTAAGTTTTGGAAAATATATTTACTGAAATACTGTAGATTGTGGGCATCATATTGCAATTGCAGAGCCTATAAGGGAAATAAATAGAAACCCCAAACAAGTGACCACATTTTGGAAACTACATTATTATTATTATTATTATTATTATTATTATTATTATTTATTTATATAGCGCCATTAGGTTCCATGGCGCTTTACATGAGGATGAGGGAGACAAGAACAAGTACACTAAATCTAGGCGATCAGGACGTACAGGTACAGGAGGGGCAGGGACCCTGTCCACAAGGGCTCACAGTCTAAGAGGGGCGGGTTAGGATACAGTAGGATGGGGGAATGTCAGGTATGGGGCGTTCGCCTGGGTCTCATGGCAGGTTGTAGGCTTGACGGAACAAGTGAGTCTTCAGGTGACACTTGAAGCTACTCAGGGTAGGAGAGTGTCTGACGTGTTCGGGTAGGGAGTTCCAGAGTAAGGCAGATGCCCGGGAGAAGTCCTGGACTTGGCTGTGCGAAGAGGTGATGAGGGGGAAGCAGAGGAGGAGTTCTTGGGACTCAAGTATGTTTTTTTTTACCCCTCAAGTATGTTTTTTTTTTCTTAAAAATTGTGTTTTAGCCCAAATTATTTAGTTTTCACAATGTATAATAGAAAAAAATTAACCGCATAATTTGTTAGGCAAATTCTCCCAAATGCGATGAAACCCCGTATGTGGTCAAAAACTGCTCTGAGTATAGAGCAGTGCTTTGCAATGTAGTTTGAGATCAGACCTATGTGTGCCAACATCTGAAAAAGCCTGCATCCTAGTAAAAGAAAGACCATTTTATGAGTTCTGTAAAAAGAAGATAACTATCAATTCCAAGTATATTTAGTCTTTACTTGCCCAACCTGACAACTACAGGTTGTACTGAGCAGTGTTAGGTGACACTGAAGACCTGTCAATCAGGCTGGGAAATTGAACTATAAAAAAGATTGTGCTGTAACTCAAGTATATATATTCAGAAAGCACATCGGCCGTATAAGGACTTTGAGATATAGTTAATGATGTATTCAATTTGCATTGTGAAATCTGTTGACAGAACGGTTTAAAAGTTTTCTAATGTGTTTCTGAAGCAACAGGGTACCTTAGAAGGTATCATTAGCTTTAGGGCTCAGACACATGGACGTTGAAATCGGATGAGTGCAATGCAAGAAAATCACAATACACTCTGAACAATGTTAACAAATGAGTGAAACCTTGTTAAAGAAAAATTGGAAACATTGGAAAATTGGTACAGCTGTGATTTTTCCTGAGGAAAGGGCCAGAGCACCCTGAAACGCATAAAACATAAGATCACAATCAGTAATCTTAATCTTGAGTTTTGTATTAATTGGATGGATGCGCAGTCATATTTTCCAATTTTTCTTTTACATGGTGATACTCAATACTGTGGAAGACTGCTGCAAACCCTCACTATTGGGATATCAAAATTATATCATAGGCTGATAAAGTGGTTGTGACTCTCACAAGGTGAGCAAATCCACCCTATCTCTATACAATAAGTGTCGTAGGTAACACCCTATGTAATGCCATTTTGTCTTCCAGCTTCTCGGTTCTCGGTAACAAATGAGTGAAAGCAGATGAACATTTGGGTTCAGCTTTTTTATCATCCAGATTCTGGATGAGAAAAAAGTAGCAACAAGCTGCAAGTGGATCCGATAAATGTGCGAGTCTGGCCAATGGGTGTGATAAAAATAATTGCTCAGCGCGTGGACAGCACACTGGCAGTAGTACACTGACAGCTTTTTTATCATGGTCTTTCCAATGCTGGAAAAAGTTAGAATAGAAAAGATAGATAGATAGATAGATAGATAGATAGATAGATAGATAGATAGATAAATAGATAGATTATAGGAATAGCTAGATCATCTTACCAGTGTCCCGCTGCTGCTTTTGGGGCCTCCCATTAAGCTTCATGCATATTCATGGCATTGACCTGCAACAGCCAATCACAGACACACTCTGTAACAGCATTGGCTGTTGCAATCAGACTGCATTTGTTCAATCTGGATGGTGATTGTGGTTGGTTGCCATGCACATTAGTGTATGTTAACCAACCTGCAATAATAGTGTGTTAAATAGTAAAATAAAAAATACATGGAACTATGCAGTATTTTTCAGTCAAGCCCAGATAAAGAGGACAGCTGCGAGTTGCCACACTCAGTTGCCTATTTTTACCTTGGCTGGCTAAAAAATGCATAGGGCTTCATCCTATTTTTAATTGACAGACAAGGTAAAACTAGGCAGCTCAGCACTGGTATTCTCAGTAGGGTGAGGGTGCATCAATTTTTGGCCCCCCACACTAAAGAATACCAGCTTGCATCCACCCCTGAAAAGGGTGCATTCATCGTAGCACCATTTCCAGGAGCTTTACAAAGCTCTTCCAGTGGCCCTGGTGGCAGTGGTATGCTGGGTAAAAAGGGTTTAATATCAGCTTTGTATTGCTAGCTGGTATTAAGCTCTGAGATTTTAAATGACGGGCCAAGTTAGACTTGGCCATTAAGAATCTAGAATAAATAGTAAAAAAAATACAACACAGAGACAAAATATTTTAATAGCAATAAAAGCACAGAGACACTTAGTGTAGTGACCCCATCCTTCAGGAGTCATGGGGATTGTGACGGTGTAAGCAGGAAGTAACTGAGGTCACCCGAGGACACCATTGACACAGTAACTGTTACTATTGAAACACTGTCCTTGAGTGACCTCACCCCTTACCAGGCCGCAGGTCTCAACTCAGTCATTCAGTGATCAGAGACCATGGGGAGAGGATGCGCTTTTCTCATCCGTGTAGTCCCTGATGAGGAAGAGCTGCTTGTGTCCAGCAAAAGAGAAGATGAGGATCTTTAAAGGGTTAATAAAGATGGGGTCAGTAATTGTCTCTGTGTTTTAATTTCTAATAAAATATTTTGTCTCTGTGTGTTGTGTATTTTTTTACTCTTTATTTGAGATTCCTAATGGCCGGGTCTAACTTGGCCCAATATTAAGAATCTCAGGGCTTAATACCAGCTGGCAATACAAAGTTGGTATTAACCCCTTATTACCCAGCATGCCACTGCCACCAGGGCCACTGGAAGAGCCTGGTAATGCACCTGGAAATAGTGCTACGATGATTGCGCCATATTCAGGGGATGCTGTTGGTTGCTATTCTTTACAGTATGGGAGCCTTAAAATGATGGGTCCTCACCCAGCTGAGAATAACAACCCTCAGTTGTCTACTTTTACCTCAGCTGGCAACTAAATATAGGGTGGAGCCCTACGCATTTTTACATGGCAGTATTACATGTTTAACCTGTTGGAAGTAATCTACTATATACATACATTAAACTTCTCCAGCCCATATATGCCATTGTGCATTACCTGACCCCTGAAGAGCCTTGTTCCCAGCCAGGTGAGATACGTAGGGTCATGTTTTCTTGGATCCTTTTGTTTCTATGTTGCCACAGATTTATGATGGTCTAAACTGATTTATTATAATTTCACCTACCTTAGTCTTTTGGTGATGTGTGTTTCCTATATTTATCTCACCACTTTTTCATCTCCGTACACACGCAGTCTTCCCACCCCTTCCTTTCACTCCCCCTGAGATTAATCCTAGGATCAGTGTGTTGTGGACAGTAGAGAAAACCTCACTACGAGTGGGGGTGCCAAATACTTTGCGTATTATATTAAAGCGTGCCAACCCCAATGTTAGGTAGGGGTAGTCTCTGAGGTAACAGCATAGGGTCTCAGCCTAGGGTATTGTCTCGACTGTTGGATTTTTCTGTGTTGTATTTTTTTAACACATTATTGTATTCTTGTGTGTCGCTTTAACTTTTTGTAAAAAATTTATAGATTTTATGAGTTGTTTCTTTCTGTGATTATATCAGTTTAAATAGCTCGGAATTACCTTTTTCTGTGAATTCTTTATGGAAAGAAAGCCATTGCCAAAATATTTTTCATAGTAAATGCAACTCAAAAACTAAAGTAAACAATAGATCATTTTATGTTAAGCTTCAGAATAAAATAAAACTCAGTTGGAATTGGAAAATAACTTTCCCTTGTTTCTATCCAACAAACTTGTTATGCTGTTACAGACTTGACCTTTTGTATTATACCATGCTTTGCCTTGTTTAAACCGACAGAAAAGAAAAAACTGTTCTTTAATTACATTATTATGGATTCTCAGATTTCTTGACAATGGTTTATTACTTCTGTGTTTTTACATTATATAGAAAGCAGCGCTTATTGGCAATGCTATAAACCATACACTATTGAAAGCAGAAATATTACCTGAACTATCCTGGGCGCAACTAATTTTAATAGCGTTTTTCTCAATAATACTGTCAGAAAAATATAACCCTAATCATCAAGCTGCATGCATACATTTATAGCAAATTTTTGCTGCCTTATAAGTGGCCTTGTGTCTTCTGGGGTGTGAAATTCAGAATGGCAGACTAATGAATAAAACATGCATTACATTTATAGGGTTATAATTTAACCGGACTGTATCATTTCAATGAAGGGCAGCCTAAAATTGCCTAGATTGAATCAAATTGTGTTCGCTATATTAATATTTTTTTCTGATAGGTTGTAAAATGGAATGGAGACATTATTTATTTCAAATTTAGATTCTGCTAAAGAATTGAATTGCTTTGTAAGGCTGCTTCATAATTTAAAACTTAATTAAACTAAGTGATATAACAGTTATTGCAATTAAAAATGCCAATACTCGGCAGAAGTTGTACTAAATAATAGAAAAAACGAAAACGTTTTCAACATCTTTGAACATTTCACTTTGGCACTGCAAGAGACTAAAACTATATATTAGCACCACTCGTCAGTGTGGCTCACAGACACACAAAAAGCAAATCATCTCACATTATATAGATGCATACACACATTCCCCTCCTTTATTATTAGATATTTCAATCCAATCTGGTGTATTCATTTGGAATAGACTGGACATTAGGAAATTATGCAATTGAAGAACATTAAAATATAACAGATTCATATACTTCTGTGTAATTAGCATGTAAAAAAACACTATTAACCTACAGGTGTGTGGTTAATCTACAGGTTCATAGTGTTTTGATGCCATGCCTCACTAGCAGCCACACTGGAAGAAATTAACTTATTTCCTCACAGTCGCTGACACACTGCATCTCCATGAGCATGTTTTTACTCATTCACGACCCATGACGTTGTACAACGTTATGGGCTGGTAAGGGAGGTTTGATGTGAGCTCCGGTGCGGAGCTTACATCCAACACCCGACATCTCAGCTGATCTCATCAGCTGAGATGTTGGGCTAACAGCACCGATCGGATGCCGGATCCAATCGGTGCTGTTAACCCTTTGGATCCCGCTGTCAATGACAGCGGGATCCAAAGGCGCCACGGCGGAGAATGCGCTGTTCCCCGCCTGTACCGGATATCCCGCGATAGTATCGCGGGATCTCCAGCGCTCACATGACAGCTCGGGTCCTGGTTTGACCCCGGAAGCTGTCATGGAGCACTTTCGGAATGTGGTTGTCAGGCGCTGCCAACCACACACAGTCCGCGATTCAGAGAGATACTTATGAGCTGCAGCTCATCGGAATCTCCCTGAAGCAATCGGACTGTGCAGCAGGGTGCCTCTCTAGGGGGCTGTGTAAAAGTAAGAATCAATAAAAAAATTAAGTTTTTAAAAACATGTAAAAAAAAACCATAAGATTTCAAATCACCCCCCTTTTTCCCCATTCACAATAAAAGTATTAAAAAAATAAAAAAAATACAAATTTGGTATCGCCGCATTCAGAATCGGCCGATCTATCTAATATATAAAGCTGTATGTGTGTGTGTATGTGTGTGTATGTATGTATGTATATCCGGGATTGGTATCTACACCGTCGCAACTACAGCCACAAAATTTTGCACAGTCACACGTCTGGACCCTGAGAGCGTCATAGGCTATGTTGTGAGGCGAAATTTTAACCCTGCGCCTTCCAGTTCACCAAACAATTTTGGCCCTATCTACATAATGGGGAAAAAGTGAATGGAAAAGTGTTGGAGGAAAATCGACAGCTGTCAGCTATAGCCACAAAATTTTGCACAGTCACACGTCTGGACCCCGGGAGCATCCTAGGCTAAGTTGTGAGGCTAAATTTTAACCCCACACATCCCAATTCACCAAACAATTTTGCTCCTATCTACATAATGGGGAAAAAGTGACAGTTACCAGTTGACAGTTGTGAATGAGAGGGGCTTAATGATAGCGTCAAAGACTAACAGCATATACCAGCATATAGTCACTAAGGTGGGGCCACAACATGAGATATTCACCACGCACAGGACATGTATACACACCACACGCACACAAAGAGTAACAGCAAGTGTATAGTCGCTAAGGTGCAGCCCCAACATTGGATACTCACCACGCACCCAAACAAACACACACAGCACAAAAAGACACACACAACACAGAGACACACACACCCCCAAGGGGACACACACACCCTATAGCGACACATGCACTCCCCCCACAGGGACACACACACACACACACCACAAAGAGACACACAACACAGACACACACCACACAGACCCCCCCCACAGGGACACACACACATAGCCACCCTATAGGGACACATGCACTCACCCCACAAGGACACACACACACCACAAAGAGATACACACACACCACACAGACCCCCCCACAGGGACACACACACATACACACCCTATAGGGACACATGCACTCACCCCACAGGGACACACACACACCACAAAGAGACACACACAGCAGAGACACACACCACACAGACCCCCCCCACAGGGACACACA
This sequence comes from Allobates femoralis, assembly GCA_033576535.1. Classification (NCBI taxonomy): domain Eukaryota; kingdom Metazoa; phylum Chordata; class Amphibia; order Anura; family Aromobatidae; genus Allobates; species Allobates femoralis. Next base: position 265,997,802 of record JARQOC010000006.1, on the reverse strand, counting down.
CACATACACACTCTATAGGGACACATGCACTCACCCCACAGGGACACACACACACCACAAAGAGACACACACAGCAGAGACACACACCACACAGACCCCCCCCAAAGGGACACACACACATACACACTCTATAGGGACACATGCACTCACCCCACAGGGACACACACATACACACACCCCAGGGACACACACACCACACAGACAGACACAGATGTGCACAAATCACCTCACACAACTCGCCTCATACATGTACTATCTTTAATTTCCAAACATAAACATCTGATTAAAAACAGCTAATGTGCAACACATGTGCCATATAGGGAATTAAGGCAGATGTCAGTCACATGAGCTGTCTATTATGTGTATGTGTGAGGTAACATATACTGCCCGGACAGGGGGAGGGTTTACTGTTGGCTGGAGATTTATTAGGCTGCCTATAGCAATCAATCACAGCTCAGCTTCTATTTTCTTACAGGTCATTAATATGACATATTCAAATTCTATTTTGTTATAGCAAACATTAGTTATTTATTAACCCGGGCGTAGCCGGGTACTACAGCTAGTCTAATATATAAAGCTGAATGTGTGTATGTGTGTGTGTATGTGCGTGTGTATATCCGGGATTGGCATCTACACCGTCACAACTATAGCCACAAAATTTTGCACAGTCACACATCTGGACCCCGGAGCGTCATAGGCTATGTTGTGAGGCGAAATTTTAACCCTGCGCATTCCAGTTCACCAAACAATTTTGGCTCTATCTACATAATGGGGAAATAGTGAATAGAAAAATATTGGAGGAAAATCGACAGCTGTCAGCTATAGAGACAAAATTTTGCACAGCCACACGTCTGGACCCTGAGAGCGTCATAGGCTATGTTGTGAGGCGAAATTTTAACCCCGCGCGTTCCAGTTCACCAAACAATTTTGGCCCTATCTACATAATGGGGAAAAAGGGAAAGGAAACCTGTGGGAGGAAAATCGACAGATGTCAGCTATAGAGACAAAATTTTGCACAGTCCTACGTCTGGACCCAGGGAGCGTCACAGGCTATGTTGTGAGGCGACATTTTAACCCCGCACATTCCAATTCACCAAACAATTTTGCCCCTATCTACATAATGGGGAAAAAGTGACAGTTACCAGTTGACAGTTGTGAATGAGAGGGGCTTAATGATAGCACCAAAGACTAACAGCACATACCACCATATAGTCACTAACGTGGGGTCCCAACATGAGATATTCACCACGCACGGGGACATGTATACACAACACACGCACACAAAGAGTAACAGCAAGTGTATAGTCGCTAAGGTGCAGCCCCAACATTGGATACTCACCACGCACCCAAACAAACACACACACCACAAAAAGACACACACAACACAGATACACACACCCCTTCCCCCAAGGGGACACACACACACCCTATAGCGAC